>JBBBDQ010001830.1:3715000-3850000 GCA_037127315.1 Ascarosepion bandense
TTTCAACAGCGAGAAATGCAAAAGAAGAAACTGTTAGCATAGAACTTACGCCAATTCAAGTGTAAGTTGATGAGACCTTGTTGCCAATTTAACTATATTCATAAACTATAGATACCGTCTAGAAAAGTTCTTATCTTTTATCTTTTCTAAACTATGTTTCGGCGAAAATTACATCCAATCTTGACTGCAAAAGTTTACAATCAAGTTATTGAATAATGTAAGTGATATCCACGGAAATCGGAGGAGTGACCTGAAAAGTAAATATTGATTTTTGTTTTGTAATAATGATATAGCTATTCATATTAGTTTATTTTTTAACATATATAAAAATGTTTCATATGTCGAAAGACATAATATATAGCTTAGCAGAGAATAAGATATTAGAATGTTGAGTAATGAGAACACAACGCTTAAAATGGCGAAAACTTTAGTAAGATATGAAGTTAGTGTTTCCAATAGAGACAGAGAAAAAATGTGGGATGTTAAAACTATTAGATAAAGACGTAAAATCTATCCAAACTATCACATTCAGTAAATATCACAAACGTAAACGGGTATGTTGGGCACTGAACTACGGGAGATCGATCGACTGATTTCATTTTACGGATTATCACCCCAATGTATTTTGGATTTTTTAATCATTTCATCCAAAACAAATGACTCTCTGGATGCAAGGGTCTACAGGGTGTTACACTGATAAAAGTTGAGGCAGAGGACAATAAATGAACAGGTTTTGGAGATACATGCAGATGCAATTGACGCCGCTTTTAAATTTTTGAAAATTGTCGATGGTAGTGAAGCAAGAAATCATAAGGAAGTTCCACAGCTGAGAAGGGCAAGAAGAGAAACTATTAGAATAAAATAGACAGCAGCAACTAGGTATTTGTCTATATTTAATACTGAAGAAGACCGGAGCGTACAACGACCGAAAGGTCGTACAAGTGTCAACAAAGATAAAAACAATAGTCCGAATAATGTAAATACAGAAACTAGGTAGTTCAACAGTAAAACAGTGAGACCTAGTGGCCAGTCTAGCAATAACTGTTGCCGAGGCAGTAATGAAAACAGCTCATTAAAATATTTGTAGAAAAGACAGAAGGAAAGATGCCAAGAATAATTATTTTTTCGAGCGAATATTGCGCTAATGCCTTTAGGGATGCGCGTTGTGGTGCAGTTGATATCGGCTCGGAGCAAGAAATCGGAGAGAAATCCAGTTAAATTCGTTGCATTCACTTACGCACAAATCTTAACAACTCCCCTCTTTACCTTGTTGGACTTGGGCCTAATATAAATAAAAAAAGAAGCCTACTCGAATTTGGCTCACGAGAAATCAGAGAGCTTGTTAGAATTCAAGTTGAATTTCACTCACGTGCAAGTAAATTTGGGAAACGTATTAATCCGTCTCTTTTCCCTCCAGCTATAGGTTGAATAGTAGATCAGTTTGGGTTTTATAGCCTTTGTTGTCAACCAGTCTACAGTAGAAATTAGTGGCAACCTACTGTGTGAAAATATTCTACCTAGTCAATTACGTCTCTTTCAACCGGCCAAGACCATACCACGTATGGCCCTTAACTGATTGACTTTTGTGAATAAGAATGATTTTTCCATATAAAAATTCCACAATTTAACCCAAAGCTGGAGAAGGAGGTTAATTCATACATTTACTTACTTTATGGATAAGCTAATGTAAAGAACACGACCAGAATTCAAACTTGACTCTACGAATTCTCATTCCGAACCGCATTAACCGTATATCCTTTAAACAAAGTGAAACACATTCTTTTTTAATAATCATTTCACCCCAAGAAGGGCAGAAATGCCACTCATGCCGAGGGTGTTACAGTAAAACAATAAACAAGCTACAGATGATGTCAAAATTGAAAACAGATGGATGGGAATAAAGTAGATAAAAGATGGTAATTGACATTGCATTTAATTTTTTGAAGATCGTAGCTATCAGGGAGGCAAGCAAAAGGAAGTGAATTACACAAATGGAAAATACGAGAAAGGAAAATTTTGGAGTAGAGGTAGAATTACATTTAACTATTTCGACAGTAAAGGGGTGGGACCTTGATGCCAATCTAGTGTTTCGAGTAAACACATGTGGTCGGGTTCAGTCAGTTAAGTGCCATACGTGATACACGCTGTGGGCGATCATGTCTCAAAAGAGATATGACTGACTGGGCAGAAGATTATCCCGCAGTAGGTTGCCATTTCTTTTTGCAGTAGACTGGTTACCAATGAAGGCTATAGAACCTAAGCTGTCTTATTATTTGATTCATACCTAGAGGGAGGAGAGATGGATTATATTATTACGTAGTAATTAGTGGGGGATCGGTTTGTTAATTTATAACAATAGAAAACCGATCCCCCACTTTATGACCAATAGATGCCTTAATCATGATTAAGACGGGTTGCCACCCAAGGCTATAGAACCCAATCTATCTCGTTATTTAACCCATAACTGGAGGAAAGAGACGGATTAATACTCTTCCTAAGGGTATTTGTGCGTAAGTGAATGCAACGAATTCAACTGGAATTCGAACTCGGCTCCCCGGTTTGTTGTTCCGAGCCGATATCTACTGCACATTAACGCATATCTTTGGTAGCAGTACCAGGAAAAAAAAACTCGTCATAACATTTGCCTTGAAAATAATTGTAGAAAAGACAGAGGGATACCACATAACATCGGTGAGAAAATGACTAAAAGCAGACTGCAAGTCAAAATCGATTATCTTGCAGATCCCTCCTTGGATTTTGTGGAGAAACTCAAGATGAATAACAGGTGCACCTGACCAGATATGGCAACACTATTCAATGCACGGACCGATGATAGATTTATGCAAGATGGATTCTGACGAGAAAAACTTCATGGCCCAAAACAGTCACCTAACCTTCATAGCAGTAGATGCAGCTTAAAGTTTCAATACATTCATTACATTTAAGGTCATTTGAGAGAGTACTTTTTAATACGTTTTAGCGATATATGTATATTCATGACATACATATATATATATATCCGCAGACAGATCTGTTTCGCTGTTTCGCATACTATGGTTACAACATAACAGAGTATTAAGTACTGTTTGATCAGGCCATCGACTACTAAAACAGAAGGTGGTGAGCGCGGATTAAAAACTTTCAAAATGGCGAATCTTCTTACAGAATCAATGATTACCTAACAAAATCGGATAGACTACACTCCAAAGCTACGCATGCAGCTTTTGGGGTGACCGATTACTGGTAATTACAGGTAGTATTCGCAACCAGGATTTGACAGATGTGTCATTGGGTGATCTCATAAAATACCCTTTCTTTAGTAAATGATAACTGTTGTGGGATCTCCCCTTTATATATGATAATGGATTCGACTGAGTATACATATACTCCTGTCATAGAGAGAACAGCAGTTGCTGCCATTGAGTTAAAAGTTGAGAGTATTCGTAGAGTATCGGAACTGATACGTAAGTTACCGAGAGATACCGAAGTTACTCAGAGACTACCTCGTCAGAAGTCAAACAAGCTCTGAGATCCACTCAGCTAGAATAATATACATGGATATACTATTTCCGACGACTTCACTTCAAGACTTGTATATATTTATTTTTTAATAATAGTATTCCTGGAATTACTAACCTGCGTTCAAGTTTTTATATTACGGTCAATATAACCTACTTTCTATCCCAATATTTGTTTTTGTTGCTCATTATTTTGTGCGGGTTCTCACCCGGAATCCACAACAATAACAACAGAATTTAGGCTTTTAGGCTTCATTTCAAATTCAGTCAGTTAAGTCCCATGTGTAATATACGGTTTAAGCGAACCTGTCTTGAAAGAGACATGACTGACTGGGCAGAAGATTATCCAGGAGTAGATTGCCATTGCTTTCTGCGGTAGACTGGTTGCCGACCAAGGATTTAGAACCCAATCTGTTCTATTATTAGACTCATAACTGGAGGGAAGACGTGGATTAATACCTATTTGCGCGTAGATGAATGCAAGGAATTCAACTTGAATTCGAACTCGGCTCCCCAATTTCTCGTTCCGAATCGGTATTCACTGCACCACAACGCACATAGTCATAAGTATTCACGAGTTACGAATGAGTACATTTTTGTCTATTTTTTAATTTTAATGGCAGGCGCCCCTGCCGCTAACCTCAGTGTTCTCGATAGGCTCCAAAGGAGAGTTAGTAACGTGATAGGTGCTGACTTGGCGGCTCGACTTCCCCGCCGACGAAATGTGGCCTCCTTTTGTCTGTTCTATAAGTATATTCATGGCTTCTGATGAACCTAAGTCACTGGTGCCTCCTCAACAGGTGTTTACTCGTGCAACCAGAAGGGCAACTGGGTCCCACCCATTCACAGTTAGGTTAGCTAAATGCAGACGACAATTCTACTCCCGCAGCTTCTCTCGCACTTCCCGCCTGTGGAACTCGCTCCCATATTCTTGCATTCCTGACGGCTACAACCTCCAGAAATTTAAATGCAATGTCAATACTCATCTACTAACCACTTGACTCTAGCCCTTCCCCCAACCCGTATATCCTTCCCTTTCTCTCCCCCCCTTGCAACTGTCATTAAACCTGCATTTTCATCTTTCTATTGCTTCTTCTAATTGGCTTGTAATCCTTTTCTCCCTCCTCTAATTAATTTTCTTTCAGTTATGTAGCCCCCCCGCCCCCGCACATCAGTGGCATTTACGCCTTGCCCGGGGTGAAATGATTAAAAAAATATTTTATTTATTGATCAATTAAAAGAAAGCAGTGTAAAATGAGGACACCTCGTCATGGTGTAATGGTTAGCAAGCTCGTCTCGCTAGAATCATTATAACTGAGTAGTGAATTCGATCGTCACTGGGTACCCACTACTTTCGGCCGTGGTCCACGTCTAAGCTACGCTCAGACATCACCTTCCTCCAACCATGCCCCATAAAAAAACAGTTGTTACGGAAACAGCCAAAACGCTGCCTTACACACCATTAGGTGTAAAGAAAAGTTTATTTTATTAGTGTGAAATGACTCATTAATATAGGAAGTCACCATGAGTATAAATAGCTACAATTATTATCCCTAGTTGAATGCTTACTACACCCAGTGAATTAGTAACATTACACAACCAATGCTAGTATATAAATTAGCGAATAAACAATTATCACTTGATCATTACGAGTGAACACAAGTGTGACTTAGAAGTCTAGCAGCTAAAGTTAGAGCAAACGTATAAATGTATAATTACCCTGAATGAATGTAATAGTCACGCAAAAGACAAAACATAATCCCTTATATTTTATTTTTTGGTTATTTCTTGCTCAGAACATTAATTGTCTTTTATTTATTTTTTTTATTTTTCATGGATGCCATGTTGATTTTAAGTTTTCTAAGCTACCTTAAGTCTTTAAGGCAGTTTGAAATAAAGGCAGTTTAAAATAAAAGCTTAAATCAAAGTATTTGTTATTCAAGCATCACCTAAAACGGAGTTCCATTTTTACATAAGAATTGCATATCAGTATATGGGAGTGGGGACATCAGGATTCTAGAGGTGAGGCATGGCCAAAAATGTTGGGAAACATTGATCTAGATGGTGACTGTCCAGGATAACTTCCATTTCGCGATTCAGTATGAAAGACTGTCTGAGATCAAACACGACTTTTCAATGTGTATAAAACATGAATGTTTTTTCGCTATGTTTAAAGCTACAGCCATGGCATCAAGTTTTTTATCAATACTAAACCACTCTCTATCGTAACCTATGATTAGGCTCCTCGGTGTGGCGTAACGGTTAGCAAGCTTGTTTAATAGAACCTACTACGAGTGAGTTCGATCCTCATTGAGTACCTACATCTTGTGCCACATCCAAGCGGTGCTTAGAAATCAACTATCGTGACCTAAGAATGCTTATAACACATTTGAAATGGAAATTTCTGTTTTTTTCTATGTGCCGTGTCCCTTCAGGACGGAAGCGATATGGCCCTCCACATCTCCCTATCTCCTGTAGCTCTTAACACTCTTGCCATCTCGCACAACCCCCGATCCGTCATCAATCTGTTCAAGTCCATCAAACATGTCCTGCGTTGATTTCCTTTGTCTCTCTTCCTTCTCTATCCGTCCCGCGAGCATCAGGTTCTCCAAACCTTCTTCCTCACTACAAACTTCAGCTGTCTTTTCCTAATGTTAAATATCAGTTTGCCTTTTGTGTACATACTCTCTAAAACCTCGTCGTTGCTCACATTCTCTGTCCATGATATCTTTAGCATACTTCTGTAGAACCACATTTCAAGTTCTTCAAGTCATTCTTTCCTCTTTGATGAGATTGTCCAGCATTCGCCGCCATACCGGGAACAGATATCACACAAAAATTCAGTACCTTTTTCTTTGTTTTTAGCGAAATTTTCCTGTCTCTCAATACTCGATTCATCTCCTGGAGTGCATCTTGGCCCTGACAATACGATTTCGGATCTCAGTGTCGCACTTTCCGTCCTCTGTTAGGACACCTCTAAGGTATTTAAATTTTTGCGCCTACTTGATTTTAATGTCCCCGACTTGTAGTTGGTATTTTGGGCTTCTCTTTTTACTGATTACCATGCATTCAGTTTTATTGTAGTTTATTTCTAGTCCTCTTTCTTTCCACTTTTTTTTAAACTATTTTCCGTAGATCTTATAGTTTACCTTTTTTTATTTTTTATTTTTATAATTGTCTCAGCCCAATCAAGGTAGTATTGCCACTGCTAAAAGACTGAAACTTTAGTGTGAAGTGAGCTGCGTGAGAGGAAAGTGTAAAGTAGGGAGGACGGATATGAGTCCAGGAGATAAGAGATGACAGTTAAAGTTGCATTTTAGCTTTTGGAGACTGTGGCTATCAGAAAAACAAGAATACGGAAGGGAATTTCATATGTGGGAAATGCGAGAAAAAAAGCTGACGGGTAGATGTTGTGGTTATACTTGATTGTTTTTACAGTAAATAGGTTGGGGCCTTGTTACAAGTCTAGTAGCTCGAGTAAATTTGCACAGAAGCGGTCACCAAGGAGCTATACTCATCGGAAAGCATTTGTAGAAAAGCCACATTCCGTCGGTAAGAGAATGCATCCTTGGCCATACGAATACGCCTTCAAATATCCGTATCGCACTTTCTGTCCTCTGTTAGAACACTTTCCAGGTATTTAAATGTCTGCATCTGTTTAATTTTGGTATCTCCATCTTGTAGTTAGCCTTTTGAGCTCTCCCTTTTACTGAGAACCATGCATTCAGTTTTCTTATATTTGATATAAGATCTTTCTTTCCGCTTTCTTTAATTACTTCTTGTAGGAGGTCGGGTAGTTTCTTTTCTGTATCTGCTACCAGCACTGTGTCATCTGCGTATCTTATATTGTTCAGATTGCGGCCGCCAATGACGAATCCTAGCAGGACCTTGCCCGAGTACTAACTTTGTATTATTACTGGCGTCATAGCCCGGCGTTGCCCGTGCAACTCAGAACATTTTAGTAGAACATTTTACGTGTCACGGACGGAATGTCGCTCTTTCAGTGTTTCTGCCTCGTGAGCTGCCCGTATTGTAAACAACATTGCGCTTGTTTTTGTTTCAAAATTACGAGGGAAAATATTTATATTTTTTGTTGACTAAATGAATTTAACATAAAAACAATAATTATCTATTTTGTTAAAGCTTTATTTTTTTTTTAATTTTAGTTTCTGAAGTATGAAATCTGAAATCTGAAAAGAAGGCTTAAATAATTAAATTAACCATTGGCATTCGTTTTTCATTTGTTTCAAAATTACGAGGGAAAATATTTACATTTTTTGTTGACTAAATGAATTTTCTTTTTTAATCATTTCACCCCGAGCAAGGCGGAAACGCCACTGATGTGCAGGGGGCTACATAAATGTAAAAAGATTAATTAGAAAAGAGTGAGGAGTACAAACTAGTTAGAAAGGAACAATAGAAAGCTGAGAAAGCAGGTGCGAATGACAGATACATAGGTGGAGAGAAAGGGAAGGTTATACGGGGGTGGGGAGAGAGCTAGAGTCCAGTGGTTAGTAGATGAGTATTGACTTTGCATTTAAATTTCTGGAGGTTGTAGCCGCCAGGAAAGCAATAATACGGGAGCGAGTTCCATAGGCGGGAAGTGCGAGAGAAGAAGCTGCAGGAGTAGAATTGTCGTCTGCATTTAGTTAACCTGACTGTGAATGGGTGGGACCCAGTTGCCAGTCTGGTTGCACGAGTAAACACCTGTTGAGGAGGCATCAGTGACTTAAGTTCGTCTGAGCAGAAGCCATGAAAGTATTTATAGAACAGACAAAGGGAGGCCACATTTCGCAATAAAAACAATTAACTATTTTGTTAAAGCTTTATTTTTTTTTCTGAAGTATGAAATGTGAATCTGAAAATAAGGCTTAAATAATTAAATTAACCATTGACATTTGTTTTTCATTTGTTTCAAAATTACGGGGGAAAATATTCACATATTTTTGGTGACCAAATGAATTTTTCAAATTTTTTAATAAAAATTAAATATAAAGGATCATTTTTGTTTTTAATAAAAAATATTTTAGTCACGTTTCTGTGACGTAATCTAGAAACCATCTTAGATCTTAGATGTTTTACGAAGCAAATGTAAACAATCGACTCCGTTGGCCAAAAAGTGCGAAAGGTAAAAATTTCTGAACTTAAACTCAAAAGGTATGTGTCGATCTGGCTTCCCTCTAGATATGTGTCTCTAGAAAGTTTGAATGGCGTAGCTTGATAAATGTAGGCTTGCATAGGGAACAATCACACACAGATTCACAGATTGCCTTTTATATATATAGATAGATAGATAGATTAAAGAAATGGCTATTCTATGTTATCGTACAAAGACTAATCCGTTATTTCCTGGATCCAAATCCCACCTATTCCAATCAATTATCGATTACAAAAAGAAAGCAACTGTGCTCATTTCCAAATATACATTGATCCCTGCCAACACGCATAAGACGATCGAACCATGGTGCATGTTTACATCACAACTGTTTCTGGACACTGTTGTTTTTTGTTGGTTATTTTTATTTTTTATTTTTTGTTTTTTTTTTGTTTTTTTTTTTTTTGTGTGTGTATGTGTGTGTGTGTGTGTATGCATCTCGGCTAGCATCGATTTTTCCAAGGGTTATTTGCACAAATGCGCCAATAATCCTCTGAGCATGTTCTTTCATTAATAGTTCAGCTTGGGTTTCGCATGTCTCTATTAAATCGAACAAACTCGGAGGACAAACGATAAACCGGACTCTTTTTCACGAGACCGGTAATGTGCTGATTCATGCACCAGGAGGCCAAATACAAACATACGATATGCATTAACCCGTCCGCACGGCTTGCGTTACATTATTTATTGACTTTGTCGTTTCTTTGAATCGTATATTTTACAAGAATTAATGTCAAATCTTCTCTACTGTATTAAACCGAAAAAATAAATGCTCAAGTAAAAGTTAACCCTTGAAATCAGATAATAAAATGAAAGAGATCCATTGGCTCTAAAATCTATTTCTAACATATTTTTTTAATCATTTCACCCCAAGCAAAGCGATAACGCGCCTAAAACACAAGATGATGATCAGAATTACATTTAATTTTTAAGATTGTTGGTAGTAAGGAAAGCAAGAAATCGTAGGAGCGTCTCACATGCGAGAAGTGCAAATAAAGAAAACTATTCGAATACTGGCGGCTGTGCGTTGTGGTTGTGGTTCCATGGATATCGGCTTGGAACGAGAAATCGGAGAGCCGGATTGGAATTGAAGATGAATTGGTTGCATTCACTTACGCGCAAATACTCTTGGGAAAGATATTAATCGGTTTTTCTACCTACAGCTATGGATTAAATAGGAAGACATATTGGGTTCTGTAACTTTGGTTAGCAAACCGTCTACTACAAAAAGCAATGGCAACCGACTGCGGGAAAATTTTCTTCCCAGTTCTTCGAGACACGGTCGCCCATTTGTGTATCACGTATGGCACTTAACTAATTGATTCGAATACAAATTATGGTTGCATCTAGTTATTTCGATAGGAAATCGATGAGATGTAGTTGCTAATCAGGTCACTCGATTAAATTCTTACGGTCACGGTTCTAAGGATGGGACATCAACAGAACAAATGCAGTAACAATACGTATAGAAAAGACAGAAAAGTGTCAAATCACGGCTGTGGCAAAGATATAATACCATATGCCAGATCAGGATCGATTACATTGCAAACTCTTTCAGATTTTCAGATACCAGACTAGTTATGACTGCAATATTCAATGCACGTTTGAATGGTAGGTTTATCTAAACTTATTTATAAATGGAACTTTGTCTGTGTGTGTATGTGTGTATGTGTGTGTGTCCGTTACCTATAGACTCCGAAATGGCTGAACCTATTTTCTTGAAAATTTACACAGTTGTACTATAAGCATCTGCAAGTGTTCTTAGCTAGGACTTGTGCCGAGGTACCCCCGATAAATATCGAAAATCGATAATCGAAAAAGTTGGGTTAGAGAAGGAGTGGTCCGATTTTAATCAAAATTGATACAGACATAGAAAAAGATATAAGAAACGATATTCAGATGTTTCAAGTTTGCAGTTCTTACAATAGTGCAGAAAATCGATAATATATATATATATATATATATATATATATATATAAGGCAAGATGTTTGTGTGTGAGACTGTTTATCTGTCTGTATGTCCGTATTTTTTTAGCCCTTTTATTTTAGTTTTTGCTTCGGGTTTGGCTCTAAGTAGGTATTGTAGTTCTTAGTCTCAGCCATGATACCATTTACTCAGAGGACTTATTTAGCCTTCAAAATTCAGTTTACAACGAAAAAAGCTTACTTGATATTGATACCAGGAAATCAAATTTGACTTACATCCATTAATTTTTCTTTCAGTCTACGGTTTCGATTTAACTAGAAACAACTATTGCTTTTTAGTCTGTCGTGCCAACGTCCAAAGAGTCTGAGCTCCAGGACCATGGATTAGTTTTAAAGCTCTCATTACACTCAAGCAACGCCGGGCTATACTTCCAGTGAACATATAAAATGGATTTTGGCGAAAAAAATTATCTGACACGACACGACGAGCCAAGTTTCTTTCACTAGACTCATCAACTTAATGAATATAATTTCTCCACTTGATGTTAGTAAAAAAAAAATGACCCCAAGAAAGCGCAACGAAATATTCTCCTGGGGGTAAGCATCAGCCATGCTGATAGAAAGCCGAAGTTCTCTATGGTAATTAAATTACAGCAGTTTTGTTTTAGACTCTTTCAAATTCAAAATCCATTTCATGCCCCCAGTTAACCACTGATCGGAGGTCATTTTCGTGATCGATTGTCAGTTTTACTTTGTCGTGTCCTATCGGACTTACTTAAGAAAAGAGAAAATAGTTGTTCAATCATCGTAAATACCTACTTGAGAAACGCTTGATTAATAGAAATACCAGTTCTACTCAGGTCTGTTGTCGTAGATTATCTGAGCTGGTAAATAATTTCGGGAAAAGTGTATTTTATGAATCAGCAAAAAAAAAAGTACAAAGTGGCTAGCAAAAGAAAAATAGATATTGTTTTAATAAATATTTGATTGTTTTCAAAGTAAAGAATGCGGGCAAAATTTCCTGTGTCAGAAAAATATTTGATTGTTTTGAAACCAGCGTAGCTAAGGTCAAATAATATTAGCCTTAAAATTATGTAAACAATGAGTCAAAATATGAGGTAATAGCTTATATAAGAGACAGAAATTAGTAGTAGTTCAGTCGGTGAGCAGTTGAGATTGGAACACAGAGAAATCCGCGGAAAAGCGCGGACACTTGGCTCTCGATGTCTTTGTGCTGACACCTCCATACCCATCTTCAACTCTACGCCACGTCACCTGAAATGAATAAAGAAAATGTTGTGTGCCTTATTTATATATACATGCTATGGTCGTCATTTTTTTAAGTGAGAATATTGTCATCTTATCAGCATGAAAAAGACAAGCGATTTTATAAGAGAGAAGATAACAAGTTTCTGGACCCCGTCGTCGGATAAATTATCGTCGTTCCATCGATATACATCATTTTTGTTTCCAGGTTATACAGCTTACGTCGCTCTGCCATACGTCACTGGCATACCACACTATTATTAGTCAACGATAATGACATAATCAAGATGCTAACATCCCACACAACTTCAAATAAATGTTAAAGAAAATCTATAGAAACAAAAATGTACTTGTCCGTTTGTTACTATCCGCTAATCTAGAAAACGGTTGCATCAATTGTCTTGAAATTTTACTATAGCATTTTAATCGAATACGGGCGTGTTTTTATATACCTTAATTTAAAAAATATTACACTATTAAAAATATATGTTTTACAAAGTTGATTAGAGCCCGATGAGAGTCGAATCAAAATGCTTTCATTTTCAATACGGACGCGTTTACAGACAACTTTATTTCATAGAAAACAGGAAAACTGCACATTTAAGGAAAACTAAGACTTTTATTCTTATTATTTCCATTTTGGCGAGCGTAAACAAAAGAAATCCCTTCCCTTTTTTAAAAAAAAAATTATTCATTTTTTTGAACGAATTATTATCGATATCCTATTTATTTCGTTAGTTCAGTAAATAATTTTTTTTTCCCATTTAACCAAACCGAGCCACAGCAACGCATAGCTCGGTACAGCTAGAACATTAATAGTGGGAAAGAGTAATAACAGCTACTGGACTTGTGAAACCCATTTACCGAAAGAAACAATAAGATAGACTTTATAATTTCAATAGAAAGCAGTACTCGCTACTCGGTTGATGAATGTCATAAGTTTCTTTATAAGGAAACGGATAAAATTACGATTATTACTTACAATACGCAACTGACACTATGTTGTTGACAGACAGAGAAAAATCTGAAGTTACATCGAGACAATATTTCAAAGGAAAGGGAGATGAAAGAACTAAGTGTCTATTACAAGAAAACAATGAATAGTCGTTAACAAAATCAACAATTCAAAATTCGTGGGACAAATTATCCCTGTTACACCACGCAACCCCCGTTCTGTCATCCACCTGATCAAGCCCTTCAAATATGTTATCCGCTGCTTTCCCCCTGTCTCTTTCCCCCCTCTATCTAGCCTGTTAGTATCAGATTCTTCAAGCCCTCCTTCCTCATTCCATGTCCCAGGAACTTTAGCTGTCTGTTCCGATGCTCAGTATTAATTTCCTTTTCGTTTCCATCTTTTCCAAAACCTCATCATTGCTCACATGCTCGACCCATGATATTCGCAGCATCTTTCTGTAGAACCACATTTCAATTGTTCCAAGTTTTTTCTTCATCTTCGATGATATTGTTCAGCATTCACTGCCATATTGCAATCCAGTACTCTTTTCTTTGTTACTCGCGAAATTTTCCTGTTTTTTAATACTTTACTCAGCTTCTGGAACGCGTACTTTGTCATGCAAATTCACCTTCGCATCTCTGTGTCGCACTTTTCGTCTTCTATTAGAACACTTCTCAGATATTTAAACTTCTGTACCTGCTTGATTTTAATATTTTTCAATTGTTTGAGCTACTCATTTTGCTGATGACCATTCATTCGGTTTTCTTTCAGTTTTTTGTTAGTCATTTCTTGTGACTCATTTCAACTACCTCTGGAGGAGGTCTTTTAGTTTCCTTTCCGTGTCTGCTATCAGCACTGTATCATCTGCGTACCTTATGTTGTTCGAATTGTGTTCTCCGATGACGAATCCTGGCATAATATCTAGGGTCCTCAGAAGAGTCTCGCTGTACAAGTCAGATCCGGTGAAGAAACATCCTTTTTTTACGCACCTTTCTATCTGAGTATATCTGCTGAATTCGTTACCTGTCCGTATGCACACGGTTTGCTGCCAGTAGAGATTATTGAATGAGATATATCACTAAACATGGACGAATCATTGTTGTTATTATTACAACCTTCAGCGCTTTGTCAGGTGTCAGGTGCATAGCGACTCGGATAATCTTCAGGGAATTCCGAACGGGACTTTCATTTAATCAACCCTGAGACAACAGCTTAATGCATTAAAGTGTTGGTCCCAGAATTTGCTTAAATAGTAATTGTGAGTTCAATCCTTGGGCCCGGCTGTGCGTACTTCGAAGAAAATAGTGCCAGCTGTTACTAAGTAGTTATAAAAATAAAGAAATGACGAGTTAACCCTAGACATAGACTGCGGAACAGGAACAGTCTACCCCTCTAGATTAAATAAAAACTTCAGTTCAGAATACTCTGGAAGAAAAAGTGCCGTGAGAAATTAGACGTAAATTGACGTGAAGGTTTCGGAAATAATTGCACTTCCTATACATTGTTATAAATAAATAATATAAATAAATTGCTTTCTCTTTTATTTTAAATAGCATTTTTAAATTAGAAATATTATTAGCTATTTACATTATTTACATTATCTTGGGATGTGCGTTGTGGTGCAGTGGATATCGGCTCGGAACGAGAAATCGGCGAGACGAGTTCGAATTCAAGTTGAATTCATTGCATTCACTTACGCGCAAATACCCTTGGGAAAGGTATTATTCTGTCTCTTCCTTCCATTTATGGGTTAAATAACAGGACAGATTGGATTCTATAGCGGTGGTTGGCAACCAGTCTACCATAGAAACAACGGCAACCTACTGCGGGATAATCCTCTGCCCAGTCAGCCATGTCTCTTTCGAGACATGATCCCCCAAGCATGTTTCACGTATGGCACTTAACTGACTGACATTATCCGGACTGTTGTCATCATATTTATTGCCATATTCATGACGCTTTGGTTCTTGTAAGCTTCTGACTTCTTCATGTGAGATTCGTTGAAATTTTTCACCGAAGACTGGAGAGTACTACGACCGAAGCATCGTAATCATGGCAATAAGGATGAGAACAATAGTCCGAATGATGTAAATAGTTTTAATAATTACAATACGTTATCTCAGAAATACAGAAAGATTCTGAAGAAGGTCAGCACGTGCAACAGCCGAAACGTCATGAATATGGCATTAAAGACGAGGACAACAGTCCGAAGGATGTAAATATTGTAAACAATTACGATACGTCATCTTAGTAGTATAGATTGATCTTGCAGAAGTCCAGCACGTACAACGGCCGAAGCTTCGTGAATATAGCAATAAAAATAAGGACGAGAACAATAGTCCGAATTATGTAAATAGAGTAAATAGTCACAATACGTCATCTAAGAAACAATGTGGGTAATCCAGGCCACATAGACCGAGGAAAAATTTCTATCTAATATTATCCAGGTGAGACTACCTTTCGGCGAAGCCTCGACTGGAGACAGAGATTTCGACAATGCGCAAGGCAGTTTACTGCTGTCAACTGCTGGCCTTAAATGCCTCCTTCAGATAATAATATATTAAGAGAAAGAGTCAATTCCTTGTAGGGGCACCATAACGTTTGCATTCTGACTATTGTCTTTATCTTTGTTTTAGTTATCACAAAATCTCGGACGCTGGGCTCTCCGGCCTTCATTAGATGTACACTACCGGCCATAATTATTAGGCCACCTTAGGTTTTTTAACCCTCTATGGCCATTCGTATCATATTTGATACAGTATGAAAACAAGCCTTGAAAGAAATATTTTCCTGAAAAGATTTTTAAGAGAAATATTTTATAAATTTCAAATGGAAGCAGTACTGACTGCTCAGTCAATGAATACCAAATGTTTCCTTATAGGGAAATACCAAATGTTTCCTTATAGGGAAATACTGTATCAAATATGATACGAATGGCCCTAGAGGGTTAAACGAAATAATGTATATCATACTATTTTTAGTATTTATTGCCAAATGAAAATAGAATGGTTCTTTTGATATTATTACTTTGAAAATTTTACAAGGCGAGGAAGCAAAGATGAACTCGTCCGAATCACCCTAAATTTTCTTCATTCTTTCATTGATGAAACTGCAATATAGGTAATTATTAAATATTTAAAAATTCATTTGATGCACATGTTATTGTGCAGTATTAACAAAAGAACCATTCTATTTTCATTTAGAATTCTCCTCTCGGCAATAAATACTAAAAAATAGTATGAAATAGATTTTTTTTTTAAACACTGCAGTGGTCTAATAATTATGGCCGGTAGTGTATGTCGAATCGCGTGTCCTACAGGGAAATTTGAACTTAACACTTTATTTAATCTGCATGGGTACGTTGTTCTCGTTATACTTCCCATGTCTGGGGATATCTCTTCTAATTCTTGTTTATTATTGCTCCGTTATTGTTCTCCTCGTCTTCAGTGAGTCTCACAGGACAATGACTTTAAAGGGTTACAGAGTTGTGCCGTATATTTAGTGAAATGCTTAATTGTGAGGCCGGGCAGCGTGTAATTGACCTCAATGGAAACAGGGCGAGCAGTCAGTTAAGTGCCCTACGTGATACACGCTTTGGGTGATCATGTCTCGAAAGAGACATGACTGACTGGGCAGAAGATTATCCCTTAGTAGGTTGCCATTGCTTTCTGCGATAGACTGGTTGCCAGCCAATGCTATAGAACTCAATCTGTCTCATTATTTGATTCATAGCTAGAAGGAGAAGATATGTATTATATTCTTACATAGTAATTAGTGGGGGATCAGTTTATCACTCCGTAACAACAGAAAATCGATCCCCCACTTTATGACCAGTAGAGGCTTTAAACATGATTCCAACCACACACACTGGGTGATCATGTCTCTTTCGAGACATACCTGATTGAGCAGAAGATTATCCCGCAGTAGGTTGCCATTGCTTTCTGCGGTAGACTGGTTGCCGACCAAGGCTACAGACCCCAATCTGTCCTATTATTTAAAGCATAACTGGAGGGAAGAGACGGATTAATACCTTTCCCAAGGGTATTTGTGCGTATGTGAATGCAAAGAATTCAACTGGAATTCGAACTCGGCACCCACGATTTGTCGTTCCTAGTACCACAACCTGGACGTGATATCAGTAGTCATTGGTATTGGAAAGTGAACAGTCTAACCTCGTATATTTAATAAAGGGTTTAAATTGAAACAAATACATATAATAGAAGAGGAAATTATTACAGACAGCAATATTATTGCACAAGTTATAAAAAAATGATTTCATAAGAATAACTTCTTATGAAATCATCACTGGTGATTTCCATCATTCAATCACAGCAGTGCCTGAATATATTCTTAAGTCCGATATTGATTTAATCTAGGCCCGGGGTTTTGAAGCTGTGCTTCGCGGACCACAGGGGTCCGGAAAGATAAGATAGGGGGCCCGAGGATTAACTCACCACGTGAAATTCAAAGTATAAATTTTCAATGTCTGGATATTTATTTTTACTTATTAATGTTATCAAATGACAAAAGCTTGCACTATCGCCTATTATATGTCAACGTTATTTATACAAAAAATTATTTTACACATTCAAGAGTTTGATGTTCAAATTTACATTTTTTTTCAGCGTGCAAGTGTCACCCATAGATAAATTTTTGAAACGGAAACCTCATGATGAAATCAACACAGAATCCGCTATAGAGACAGAAGAGTTTGTTAAAAGAACAAATTAGGAAAGTATGATGTGGAATATATTCGATTTGGATTCATTGAAAGTGTATCTAATGTTAACAGACCACAGTGTTTACTTTGTCATCAGCTGTTGTCGAATGAAGCCCTGAAACCAGCTAAAACAAGCAGATCCTTCTCACTAGGTCTGCTTTAAAAAATCCTGTGTGTAATTGACAGTAAAACTATCTGTAAAGTACTATTACTGCTTTCATTTACACGAAATTTTTATTTTTAAATAAAACAAAATTTAATTTTGTTACATTTTGCATCAACATGCAGTAATAAGTTATTTTATTTGAACACTTATATCTAAAGTAAGCTTAAAACCAGTTTTTACTACGTTGATGCACAACTATAAGCTATTTTAGTAAAAATTTATGTATAAATTTCATAAGCGTTTATAGTGAGTCCCTAGACTAAAATTTGAAATATAAAGGGGTTCGTAAGTAAAAATGTTTGAAAACCCCTGATCTAGGCAGCTTTCAAGCTTCACCACTAATTTAATTCTCAACCAAATTTCAAACAGTTTACAGAGTTCAATATGACACCTCCTTAGCTACATTTTGATAAAAAAAATTGGATTTTGGTTCAGCAGAAAAAACTTACATCAAAAATGTGTGAAGACAGAAAAGGGAGACTAATTACATAAGTGAGTGAGTGACTAACACTTCTAATAATATCTTATTCTTTATAACTTTTTCTGTTTAATATTAACGAATGTGAATTTCAATATTTAAATTCTGATGATAGCTTTTATCATTTTTGTCAATCAAACTTTTATTAACACTTATCATTTTATTAGAATTGATTATCAGATTTAATTATAAATAATCAATGTTTATTTTTTTAATCAATTGCATTTTTTAAAAATATTTTTGAATGCGGTTTTCTGCATTAAACTTATATCAAATTAATAGCAATGCCTTGAAAAATCATGGATTACATGAAAAAATGTGCACATGAAAAGTAATATTCTTATTATATTAATCCAACCGTACATTGAATACTGTTGTCGGGTGCAGCTGCCATTCATCTCAGGGTTCTCGACAGGCTCAACAGGATAATCAGTTACGTGATCGGTGCCGACCTGGCTTCCCTCTCTCTATTCTACAAATATTATCATGGCTTCTGCTCTGACGAGCTTAGCTCACTGAAGCCCCCTCCAAAAGAATTTACTCGAGTAACTAAATGCTGCCGCCACTTCTACACCATGAGCTTCCTTTCTTGCACTTCCCACCTGTGGAAATTCCTTCCGTATACATGCTTCCCGGACGGCTACACTCTCCATAAATATAATTGCAATGTCAATTCCCATTTCGTGTTCACATGACTCCAATCCTTCCCTCGTACCCTCCCAACTGTCTTTACACTGGTCTTCCCATCCTTCTCTTGCCCTTTCTCCGACACCCCCTGTAACTGATTCGTCTTTCTCTTCGCTCTTCTGTTTAAATTTTCACTCTTCTTTTATGTAGCGCCCCCCAGATAGTGGTGGTACCACCTTGCGTTAGGTGAATCGATTAAAAGAAAAACCTGAAAAAGAACAGGACAAGTTATTAAATCTGGAAAAGTAAAGGACAAGATATTCTAGTCAAACATAAGAAATTTCTTACTTAAAATATTGCAGCTAAAAATAAAATTTGATTTATTTTTATCTGCAATATTTTAAGTAAGAAATTTATAAATAATGCATGTCGATAACAATGACGACTTTTTTAAAAATCTTTCACCCTAAGCAAGGCGGTACTGCCACTGATGCGCAAGGGGCTACATAAGAGTAAAAATTTAGGAGGAGAGTGAAAAGAAAGACGAACCAGTTACAGAGAGTGTCAGCGAAAGTAAGAGAATGATGGAAACACAGGTGTGAAGACAGTTTCAAAGGTAGAGAGAAAGGAAAAGAACAAGATACATGGTTTGGTGCAGAATGGACAAGAGAAGGACTGGAGTCAAGTGGATAAGAGATGGGTATTAACATTGCATTTAAATTCCTGGAGGTTGTAGCAGTCAGGACAGCAAGTATATAGATGGGGATTCCACAGACGGGAAGTGAAACCAAAAATATTTTGGAGTATAATTGTCGCCTGCTTTTGGTTCATTTAGCTTCAAAAGAGTGGAACCTTTTTACCAGTCTGGTGGCACAAGTAAATTATCGTGGAGGGGGAACCAGTGACTTAAGTTCGTCAGAAGCCATGAAAATATTCGTAGAATAGACAGAAGGAAGCCACATCCCGCCGGTGCGAAAGTGGCTGGAGTCGTGCTGTCAAGTCGGGACGTATCACATTACAGATTCTCCTTTGGAGCCTGTCGAGAACACTGAGATGAACAGCAGGGGCGCCTGAGCATATATAACAGCAGTATTCTATGCACGGACGGATAGTTGATTTGTATATGTGCAAGAGAATCGCAAATGTCAATGTTTAGAAAGCAAAAAAAAAGACATAACACTACGATCGGTATTAACAATGATGGCTCTTAGCTGCAAAGGTCTGAAATAATGAAAATAAAGACTAGAGTTCGTCGAAATATTTCCCATGTAGGTATCGAGAGATTGGTAGGCCTGTGGGGTTGTGTCTGCCGAGGAAGAGGCTGAGGGGTGAGGAATGCGTCATCAACCACAAGTCAGCGTAAACTACTTGGAAAACTATTAAGGCTAGTCTAAAAATAAAGTGTGAAGTAATCTTTAAATCTGCAGAGAAATCGGGGAGCCGAGTTCGAATTCCAGCTGAATTCATTGCATTCACTTACGCGCAAATACCCTTGGGAAAGGTATTAATCCGTCTATTCCTTCCAGTTATGGGTTAAATAGCAGAACAGATTGGGTTCTACAGCCTTGGTCGGCAACCAGTCTACCGCAGAAAGCAATGGCAACCTACTGCGGGATAATATTCTGTCCAGTCAATCATGTCTCTTTCGAGACATGATCGCCCAGGTGTGTATCACGTATGGCACTTAACTGACTGACATGGTGTCACTAATGTCTGGACACACAGGAAATCTCATTAACTATATTTTTCTACCTCAAGAGGTTAAACAGGTTTTTGTTAAAAGAAGAAAGAATTGACTTTTTTTCTAGGTTATACTAAAGAAAAAGGTATTTAATCGACGGCAATGTGGGGATATTGCATCGAGTTTGTGTGAATCTTAAAAAGTGAATCAGCCTTTGCATTTCAAATGATGAAAATAATATTAAAGATTATATTTGTTAATATTCAAATTCAATAAAATGCTGCAGAAAATTTAATTTCTTGAAAATATGTATATTTGCATATGTGTACGGAATTTAAGGACACCCTGTACCCAAACTTTAAAAGTCCATCACAGATTCACTAGTAATATTCTTCTGTTGATTATCAATAGAGTCTGTAATGTGATCGACACCGACTTGGCAGACAGGCTGCAGTCTCTCTCTCACCGGCGTGATGTGGCTTCCCTGTGTCTCTTCTATAAATATTTTCACGGCTTCTGCTCCGATGAACTTAGATCACTGGTGCCTCCTATGTCTGAATTTGCGCGAGATACGAGCTTAGCAACTAGGTCCCACCCTTTTACTGTAAAACTGATAAAATGTAACCGCAATTTCTACTCCAACAGTATCTTTTCTCGCACTTCACGACTGTGGAATTCCCTTCCACATGAGTGCTTCCCCCGACGGCTACAATCTCCAGGAGTTTAAATGTAGGGTCAATAGACACCTCCTAACACACTAACTCGCATCCATTCTCTCAAACACTCTACCCATCTACCTAACCCTCAGCTCTGGTACCCTTACCAGTCTATCACCCTCCTTGTGACATTTCCTATATCTAACCACTCTTTCTCTTTACCTTCCCCTATGTAACCCCTTGCGCAGTTGTGGCAGTTGAATGCCTTGCTTGGGGTGAAATGGTTAAAAAAATATCTCAGTGTTGCTATATCTGTTACAACTAATGTTTTTCCTCTGTTCGATGAAACTCATATCACAGCGAGTCCATACGATCTAAGAGCGTCCGATAAGACAGAATTTAATGAGGAACACGCCATGTGGCATTTGTGAAACTAATTGAGACAAAGGCACCTTGTTGGGAATCTCCGAACGATCAGTGCGTGTATGACGAAACGGAGACATGTAAATGTCAGATATGTATTTGGAGTATGAATTCATAACCTGTCCGTACCGAGATATAGATATTGATAGATATGCATCATTTGTGAGAGTAAAAGAGTTAATTATGAGCAAAATTAATGAGCGTATCAATAAAAAAAATCAGGAGAAATATACCAACTTCTTATGTGTTGATATGGATTAAACATGTGTATGTAGATAGATAGATAGATAGATAGATAGATAGATAGATAGATAGATAGATAACAGAATAGAAGAGACAATGAAAAGAATAAGAAAAAAATGAAAGAAAGAATGAAAGAGAATGAGTTAGAAAGATAACGAAATAGATAGATAGATAGATAGATAGATAGATAGATAGAAAAATGTAATAGAATATAAGCGACAATGGAAAAAGAAAAAAGAAAGAGAATGAGGAAAAACGATAGATAGATAGATAGATAGATAGATAGATAGATAGATAGATAGATAGATAGATAGATAGAGTGATTAATTGATTGATTGAAAATTAACAGAATAAAAAGACAATGAAAATAATAAGAAAAAAATAAAGAAAATAGAAAGAAAGAAAGAAAGAAAGAAAGAAATAGAATGAGGTAAAAATAGATAGATAGATTGAAAATTAACAGAATATGAGACAATGAAAAGAATAAGAAAGAAAAAAGAAACAAAGAGAATGAGGTAGAAAGATAACGAAAAAGAGAAAAAGATAGATAGATAGATAGATAGATAGATAGATAGATAGATAGATAGATAGATAGATAGATAGATAGATAGATGTGGACAAACAAATATTGGATATCTGACATAATAAACGCAATTGTTTGTCTTGTTATTATTTTACATAAAAAAACAAAAAGATCAAAAACCGTTAGACGTACGGAACAACTGCAAACAGTTTTCTTTTTTGTCGGCTTCTATCTTGAAAACACATCTATTACTTTGTCATAATCAATCGCAGAGCAACTTCTATTTCAATGGCCAGAAAACCTGGGACAGGCAATCTATCATCGCGCGTTCTAAATTAAAGATCTCGTTTTATCAGCTGGATAGTAGTTGCAAAAATTTAAATACATGGGAAGAGTACTAACAGAAGACGGAATGTGCGACACAGAAATCCGAAGACGAATTGGCATGGTGAGGGACGCGTTTCAGAAGTTGAGTAGAGTATTAAGAGACAGGAAAATTCCACTAGAAAGGAAGAAGAGAGTACTGGCTTGCTATGAGATGTCAGTTATTCAATATGGCAGTGAATACTGGACAATATCACCAAAGAAGAAGGAAAAACTTGAAGCAACTGAAATGTGGTTCTACAGAAGGATGATGCGAATATCATGGATAGAGCATGTGAGCATTGATGAGGTCTTGGAAATGATGGGAACGAAAAGGAAATGAATACTGAACATCTGGAATAGACAACGTTCCTGTGACATGCAATGAGGAAAGAGGGCTTGGAGAACCTGATACTAACAGGCCAGATAGAGGGGAAAAAGAGACAGGGGAAAGCAGCGGATAACATATTTGAAGGACCTAATCAGGTGGATGACAGAACGGGGGTTTCGAGATGTTACAGGAGAAAGCGCGCTAAGAGCCATCGGGGATAGGGAGACGCGGAAGGTCATGATCGCCTATGTCATGAAGAAAGATCTCGTTAGGGAACATTAATGGATCACTGGAGCGGAAGGTACCACCATGTCTTATGAAACCTTGTGTTTAGTATTATATAATAAAAACTACGACAAAGTGAAAAAGTTTTTGTGTGACTTATTTCGTTTTTTAGAACGGGAAGTGCGATATAGAGATCCGAAGGCGAATTGGCATGGCGAAAGATGTGTTCCAGAAGCTAAATAAACTATTAAGATACAGGAAAACATTCACTAGAAAGAGAGTAATGGATTGGTATGTGACGTCAGTTCTTCAATATGGCAGTGAATGCTGGACAATATCACCAAAGAAGAAGGAAAAACTTGAAGCAACTGAAATGTGGTTCTACAGAAGGATGTTGCGAATATCATGGATAGAGCATGTGAGCATTGATGAGGTCTTGGAAATGATGAAAACGAAAAGGAAATGAATACTGAACATCTGGAATAGACAACTAACGTTCCTGTGACATGCAATGAGGAATGAGGGCTTGGAGAACCTGATACTAACAGGCCAGATAGAGGGAAAAAGAGACAGAGGAAAGCAGCGGATAACATATTTGAAGGACCTAATCAGGTGGATGATGGAACGAGGGTTGCATGCTAAGAGGCACCAGGGATAGGGAGACGTGGAAAGCCATGATCGCCTACGTCCTGAAGGGACAGGGCACATAGAAGATGTTGAACTGTTCACAGATTCTGCATATGGCATATTATTGTACATAATTAGGTTACAATAAAATGTGTTTTTTTAAAAGAGACGGGGGAAAGCAGCGGATAACATATTTGAAGGACCTAATCAGGTGAGTGATGGAACGGGGGTTGCGTGATGTAACAGGAGAAAGCGTGCTAAGAGCCACCAGGAATAGGGAGATGTCGAAAGCCATGATCGCCTACGTCCTGAAGGGACAGGGCGCATAGAAGAATATTGGACGAATCGTTTCATTATAGCGTTAATAATTGGCAAGGTTCAGAAAAAAAATTGCGCAGGCCCTAATAATTAGCCATAGGTTCGTCTTTGTTACGCCCGATGTATTTGAAGGCTAGCCCTGTAAGTGACATATGGCCGTTGATTCCATCGACTGAACCCCCACTCATACCAATCTGATTGTTGACTTCAGTTTACGAAATTCCAAGTTCCCTGTGACGCCGTGTCATTACATCACTGGGTGCCTGTATAGCTTTGGAGCCCAGTCTACCCCATTGCGCCAAATGGCCGTTGACACTAAATGAAGGTACATGTGCCCTTTGAAAGGTCTTGTTTTAAATCTTGCTGTGGTGTCTAACCACGCTATTCACCAGAAAATCAACTGTAGTCTTTTGGGAAGCACCCACCCAGGATTATATTTTTTAAGATAACTAATCTTGGAATACGAGAGAATTGAGGGTGATTCAAGTTATTGAAACAGTATGTGGTGTCCTAGGAGTAAATGAGAGAATTGAACAGGAAAGTGGAACGCTCTGAACATTATTGTTGTGAACATGAACACATCTCACCGAAGAGTGACGTGGACTAGTCCAAGTATATAATACTGATGCCGAGAGTATTCAAGACTAGCAGTATAGCCAGGCGTTGCTCGGGTGTAATAAAAACTTTTATATATTTATTATCGATCTTATGCACTATTCTAAGAACTGCAACCTTGAAACTTCTGAATATCGTTTCTTCTGTCTTTGTCTATGAGTGCATCAAATTTGATTAAAATCGGACCACTCCTTCTGTAACCCGATTTTTTCGATTATCGATTTTCGATATTTATCGGGGTTACCTCGACACAAAACCTAGCTAAGAACACTCGCAGACGCTTATAGTAGAACTATTTAAATTTTCAAGAAAATCGGTTCAGCCGTTTCGGAGTCTATAGGTAACTACTAGAGTAGGAGGAGAGGGGAGACACCTCGTCGTGGTGTATTGGTTAGCAAGCTTGTCATGCTAGTGTCTGTAAGTAGTGAGTTTATGGCATTCATACATTCACACCCACATACATATATTATTATCATTATATTCATACCTATACGCCTATGCATTAAAACATGCGTTTTTCCATCTGCGAGGCACACTATGTTAGCAGATAGTGAATGGTTAAATTTGACTGGTCATCTTTTGTTCACGTGTTAAATCCAAATTTTAACTGCCCAGCCAGGCGCGTCCATTTAAGCAGGGTACACACGTGTTGCAAGCCAGTGAAACCCCAGCCATCTACATATCTGCACTCAATTGCAGGTAGCAATTAGTTGCGCAAATTTATTTCTTCCACGCACATGCATGTACACATACATTTCCTAATACAAACTCGAATGGAAACTCAACAACTCAAAAACTGTATGTACATTCTTTTTTTCAGAACTTTCTTCCAATCCAACTTTCATTGACTTTCTTCCAATGAACATTTGTTTTCTCTTCACAGTCTAAGGGAGAAAACTTCTCTTTGGATTGACTCTTTAGTAATTTGCATGCTTATCTCGATTAATTGTATTATTTAAAACATGTTTATTATGGTTACTCTGACGTTGTTTCTTTTTTTTTTTTTAATAGTTTTACCCCAAGCAAGGCGGTAACGCCACTGATGCGCAGGGGGTTTACATAAGAGAAAAAGGTTAGATAGAAGGGGAGTAAATAGGAAGACGAACCAGTTACATGGTGTGTCATAGAAGGGAGCTAGAGAAGTATGGGAATACAGGTGTGATGACAGTTGCAAAAGTAGAGAGAAAGGAAAGGACATATAGGGTGATGTAGAAAGAACTTGAGTCAAGTGGTTAAGCGATTGGTAAACATGTGTCTGGGGCACCAGTGACTTAAGTTCGTCGGAGCATAAGCTATGAAAATATTTATAGAACAGACAGAAGGAAGCCACATTCTGTCGGTGAGAAAGTGGCTGGAGTCGAGCCGCTAAGTTGGTACCTATCTCATTACTGATTCTCCTTTGGAGCCTGTTGAGAACACTGAGATGAACAGTGGGGACGCCTGACCATATATGCAAGCAGTATGCGGACGGATGGTTGATTTGCATAGGTGCAAGATAGATTCAGGCGGAAAATACATCCTGGCACGACACAGTGATCCAACCTTCCTAGCAGTGGATCTTTATTTCCTGTATCATGTGCCTGATCAATCGTGCGTCGTGTCGAATCCTGAATATAAATAGTGTAAAAGCATTAGTCCTCTACAAGTTCAATCCTCACTGGGTACCCCATACCTACAGCCTTGTGCCGCATACAAGCTTACTAACTCAGCTGCTATTAGACTGAGAGACGTAATATTATAGTATTTTTTAATTTACCCAGACCGCGTGACAAGGTTGGGTAATTTTCCTCTTCTATGTGTCCTGTCCTTTCAGGACGTAGACGATCATGGTTCTCCACATCTCCCTATCCTTGGTGGCACTTAGTATGTTTTCTGCCGTTACCGCACAACACCCGTTCCGGCCCTTCAAATATGTTATCCGCAGCCTTCCCCTGTCTCTTTATCCTTATATCTGGCCTGTCAGTATCAGATTTTTCAAGCCCTCCTTCCTCAGTGCTTGTTCCAAGAACTTCGGTTGTCTCTTCTTGATGCTCACTATTAATTTTCTTTTCGTTTCCATTCTTTCCAACAACTCATGGTTGCTCGCATGCTCGGTCCACGATATCCGCAGCATCCTTCTGTAGAACCACAATTCCGCTGCTTCAAGTATTTCCTTCATCTTCGATGATATTGTCCAGCATTCACTGCCGTATTGAAGAACTAACATCACATAGCAATCTAGCACTCTTCTTTGTTTCTAGGGAAATTTTCCTGTGCCCTACTCAGCTTCTGGAACGCGTCGTTCGTCATGCCAATTCGCCTTTGGATCAGTGTGTCGCACTATCCAACTCTCGTTAGAACACTTCTTAGGTATTCAGATTTTTGGTTTTGCTTGATTCTGGTATCTCCCACCTGTATTTGGCATTTTGGGTTGCTCTTATGTGCGTAATTAATGAAAATTTCTTGAAAAGTTTGGTCCAGAATTGTTGCATGTTGTTCAAGTGCCATTGATTCACCTTAACTGAATTTTGCAAATGTTTGTTTGTATTGTCTGAAAACCATGATTATGGCAGAGTTTTCCCAGACACTAATTTCTTTCAAATTCTGCATGGATTTCAAACGGATCCTAGAAAAAAGGATGTTGCTTATTTTATAATCATTTCACCCCAAAGAAGGCGGTACCCCCACTAGTGCGCAAGGTGTCAGGTGACAGAAAAGACTAGGTACAGGGGTATTGGAGAAATGATGAAAGGTGAACAAGATTCAAGAAGATAGAAGATGGCAAATGCTGTTGCATGTAAATGTTTGGAGATTGTAGCTATTAGGGAAGCAAGTAAACGGAAGGGAATTCATCAGGTGGGAAGTAAGTTGGTATTGAAGAAAGGATAAAAGATGAACAGGATTCAAGAAGACAGACGATAGCAATTAAATGTATTTAATAAATTAAATTGTATTTAAATTTTTCGAGATTGTAGCTATCACGAAAGAAAATAAACAGCTGGGAAGTGCAAGAAAAGAAACTTTTCGAATAGAAGAGCAAGTTAAATTTCACTAATTGAACGGTAAAAGGGAGGGACTTAGACGCCAATCTAGTAACATGTTTAAATTCACGTGATCGATGCACTAGATAAAAGAAAAGCTCCTCAGCGCAGTTGCCATGAAAATATTTGTAGAAAAGACAGAGGGAGACCATATGATGTCTGTGAAAAAGTGACTAAAGTCGAGACGGCAAGTCAGGACCGATTACATAGCAGATTATTCGTTAGATTTTTTCTCGAGAACCTCGAGATGAACAGCAGGAAATTCTGACCAGATATGGCAATAGTATTATACTAGCATTCAAGAGCAATATTAACAGCATATCTCTGGCAATTAACTATTCCATCAGCCCTAGATGCGGTGATGACGCGACTATCGCACTGCTGCCTACTGCTGCGAAAACACGAAAAATAGATAGATAAAAAGATAGACAGATAGACTGAAAATTAAAAGAATAAAAGAGACAATGAAAAGAATAAGAAAAAAGAAAGAAAGAATGGAAGAGAATGAGGTAAAAAGATAGATAGAAAATTAACAGAATAGAAGAGACAATGAAAAGAATAAGAAAGAAGAATGAGGTAAAAATAAATAGATAGATAGATTAACAGAATAAAAGGGACAATGAAAAGAATAAGAAAGAAAGAAAGAAAGTAAGAAAGAGAATGAGGTAAAGATAGATAGATAGATAGATAGATAGATAGATAGAAAATTAACAGAATAGAAGAGACAATGAAAAGAATTAGAAAGAAAGAAAGAAAAAGAATGAGGTAAAAAAATAAATAGATAGATAGATAGATATGAAGAGACTGAGATAGATAGATAGATAGATAGATAGATAGATAGATAGCAGACAGAATGAGATAGATAGATAGATAGATAGATAGATAGAAATAGATAGATATGAACAGACTGAGATAAATAGATAGATATGAACAGACTGAGATAGATAGATAGATATGAACAGACTGAGATAGATAGATAGATATGAACAGACTGAGATAGATAGATAGATATGAACAGACTGAGATAGATAGATAGATATGAACAGACTGAGATAGATAGATAGATATAGATATGAACAGACTGAGATAGATAGATAGATAGATAGATAGATAGATAGATAGATATGAACAGACTGAGATAGATAGATAGATAGATATGAACAGACTGAGATAAATAGATAGATATGAACAGACTGAGATAGATAGATAGATATGAACAGACTGAGATAGATAGATAGATATGAACAGACTGAGATAGATAGATAGATATGAACAGACTGAGATAGATAGATAGATAGATAGATATGAACAGACTGAGATAGATAGATAGATAGATATGAACAGACTGAGATAGATAGATAGATAGATAGATATGAACAGACTGAGATAGATAGATAGATAGATATAGAACAGACTGAGATAGATAGATAGATAGATATGAACAGACTGAGATAGATAGAGAGATAGATATGAACAGACTGAGATAGATAGATAGATAGATATGAACAGACTGAGATAGATAGATAGATAGATATGAACAGACTGAGATGAGATATAGATAGATAGATATAGAACAGACTGAGATAGATAGATAGATAGATAGATAGATAGATATGAACAGACTGAGATAGATAGATAGATATGAACAGACTGAGATAGATAGATAGATATGAACAGACTGAGATAGATAGATAGATATGAACAGACTGAGATAGATAGATATGAACAGACTGAGATAGACAGATAGATATGAACAGACTGAGATAGACAGATAGATATGAACAGACTGAGATAGATAGATAGATATGAACAGACTGAGATAGATAGATAGATAGATATGAACAGACTGAGATAGATAGATAGATAGATATGAACAGACTGAGATAGATAGATAGATAGATAGATATGAACAGACTGAGATAGATAGATAGATAGATAGATATGAACAGACTGAGATAGATAGATAGATAGATATGAACAGACTGAGATAGATAGATAGATAGATAGATAGATAGATAGATAGATAGATATGAACAGACTGAGATAGATAGATAGATAGATAGATAGATAGATAGATAGATAGATAGATAGATAGATAATTACCAGGATAAAAGAAACAAATAATGAGAATCCCAATAAAAGAAAGAAAAAAGAAATAGAATATGAAAGAACAACTTATTAATTAATGTTAGCAAAGAGACAATGGAGTAGTCTACCAAAAACCTCCAAATAGCACCAACAGTGCTTGTCAAAAAGAATATTCCCATGTAGGACGTCCTTCTGGCAACAGAGGAAGAAGCTAAGCGGTTAGAGGGTAACATACTCTCGACAAAACGAGTCAGATTCCAGACGGAGTATATGGGCCACCCGGAAAACTCTGGTCGGTTTGGATAGAGTGCCCATGGGCATATGAAGTATGAAAACGTGAGAAAGTTCTCAGCAGTGATAAGCAAAGCAGGCTTTGCCACAGGCAATTTTGCACTTCAAGTGACCTTGTCACGTATGAGACTTCCTAGACATCTCGATCGTATTAACCTGCCGTGGTCGGTCGGTATATGTAATCGTAGGGAGCCGACAAACCCACTACTGGTCCTGTGACTCCGCGGATCACTTGACAAAATTGTGTCCTGGCAAAAATCTGACGCATCCGTCAACAGCAACACGAAATAAGCAGTGGGATACCACCAGTGTCTCGATGACCGTAGAAAGCTAAGGCCGCAACTCTTTCCGTATTACAGGATGTCAAACCAAAAAATGTTACACCTTCGAAGAGGCCGCAGCAGCCAAAGCAAATGTAGCAGCAGCAACAAGTAGTACAGCAGTAGAAGATACAAAAAGAGAAGCAATTACAAAAGAAACCAGAGCTGCGGCAACTACAACAAAGACAGCAACAAAGACAGCAACAGCAGCAGCCACAGCAGCAGTAACCAGATTACGGTATGGATATTCCTCCCCGCAATATTCTTTTAAAAATACACCGAGGAAGAAGAGAGGGACAAGTTTAGAAAAAAAAAAAAAGAGAAAAGAAGAAACTTATGCCGACAAGGCAAAAAACCTCTCCACTTTTCCCACGAAGGATTCGCCATGTCCCTTCACCAACTCCCAAACCACCCCTTCTAAAGAAAAAAACAACCTTCCTTGAAGGAGAAAATATCTGTCAAATTCTTCTGTAACGTCTGTAGTTCTTTCAGCTGACAATGTAAGTTTTTACGGAAACACTGTTAAAGTGGGTTAGTAATAATCTCCGAATGTATTCAAATTAGCCAATGTACGCTCGCCGTGCCGAAACTTTAAAAAAAAAAAAAAGCACGACTTGCCTACTTCAAATTCGGTCTTTTATGCTTATTGAATCTCGTCACTTCACGCGGTACTACCACATTCTACTCTATAAAACCAGTTACACCCCTTGCGTCCTTTTCTTTTTTTCATTTCAGCTCAGAGGAAGGCCCTCTTGAGGCCGATATTGTACCTCCGCCACTGTAACTCCGAAAAATCGACAGAGGACCTCAGGAACTTCCTTAATGCTTCCGGCGTAATAATTTTAATTAGAAATGTGTGCCGGAAATTAAAGCATGGGATTTATTTAGACACTCTCCATAAATCTTTACCAAAAATAAAAATGGTGCAAGTGGAGTTGAGGGATTTAAGGAAGTTTTCAAAGTTTTGTGCTGGGAGGATATCGGTGTTGCGTCATCCCTCGCTATATCAATCAGTTAAGTGTCATACGTGATACACGCTTGAGCGATCATGTCTCAAAAGAGACAAGACTGACTGGGCAGAAGATTATCCCGCAGTAGGTTGCCATTGCTTTCTGCGGTAGACTGGTCGCCGACCAAGGCTATTGAACCCAATCTGTCCTATTATTTAACCCATAACTGGAAGGAATAGACGGATTAATACCTTTCCCAAGGGTATTTGCGCGTAAGTGAATGCAATGAATTCAGCTAGAATTCGAACTCGGCTCCCCGATTTCTCGTTCCGAACCGATATCCAATGCACCACAAAGGGTCCTAAAACTAACGTTACTTACGGATGTCGGCGGTATGTTGTTAAACGGACGGATTACGTCTGAAAGTTTTTTTTTATAAGCGTTTCACCCCGAGCAAGGCATTTCACTGCCACTATTGCGCAGGGAGCTACATAGAGTGGAGAAAGGATGGTTAGATATAGGAAATGTCAGAAGTTGGGTGATAGGCGGGTAAGGATACCGAGAATGAGGGTTGGGTAGATGTTGAGTGTTGGGAGAATAGTTGAAAGTTAGTGTGATAGGAGGTAATTAGTGACCCTACATGTAAACACCTGGAGATTGTAGCTGTCGGAAAATCAGACATGTGGAAGGGAATTCCACAGGCGGGAAGCGCGAGAAAAGAAGCTGTTGGAGTAGAAAAATTACGGTTACATCTGATCTGTTTAACTGTAAAATTGTGGGAAATAGTTACATTTATTTTGTAAAAACGTGAATTCAACTGTTTACCCAACGTCTATAGGTTGAATAACAGGACAGACTGAACTATATTGCCTTGGTTAGCAACCAGTCTCCCTGAGAAAGAAACAACAGTTCCTGCAGAAAATATTCTGTCTAGTCAGTCATAGATCGGCCAAACATGTGTCACGTATGGAGTCTGACCGTTTTCGTAAATCTGAATGAAGTGTAGTTGTATTATTTATTTTACTATGTTATTTATTGATAAAGAGATATTTTTATATATATTGTACTTTTTTTTTAAATTTTAGCCAAAGATCTAATTACGCAATATAACCCCTTTGTGAAGAACGAGAAGACTTACCTTCCGCAAAGCGAGTATACTTGGCGTGTCAGGTTTTGTTTAATGTACGTGACCACCAGTAAAAGTGAAACAGATTATTCCGACTTCCATGATCTTGCGTGCAGATATACAATGAAAATAATTTTAAAAATAAGAATTCGAACAAGTTCGAATTTATAAAATAAGAAGTCCCGCGGGAACGGGAATTGAGGCTTGTATGCAAATATTAGTGTCCCCGCCACCGCCACCGACGCAGGCATAAAAAGCTAGTCTGTGAGGTAGACGGAGGCAAAAACGAAAAAAAAACTTTGGTTGGCGTGACGGTGGACGAACGAACGAGAGAAGGCGGAAGAGGCTTGAAAACACGCACTTCAATCGATTTCAGGCATCGCAAACCACTAGCGACATAAATTATCCACACCCTTATAGAAAAATAGAGATCTAAAAAAAAACTCTCTTTTCTTAGCTTTCCTGATTTGTTTCGTAAAGTCTTTTTTTGTGAACGGGCGAGACAATTCTGACAGGCCATGTCACAGGAAGTTTTGAATTGACCAACTTTTTTCCCGTTTCAAAGGTTCATCAGACAAAGAAAAAGGCTCCAGAATATTTATATTGCGAAGATCTTCAGTGCCATGTTCAAAGATAGTCTATATCGCAGAAATGTTTTTTGGTCGCTAAAATGAGTATCTCTAACTACACCTTTTAACTCTCAAATTAATCTTCCAACTACAGAAATTAATCTTCTGACCACTTCTATATCTGCTGATTATTAACACTTTACTTAGTATATATATTCTTGTCATTCAAATACACTGTTTGAACCTACCTTATTGCTTCCATGTCTTACTTCTCGGCCCAAACAGGTCACAACAACTTAACGACGAAGATTTCGCCACAACAACTTAACAACAATGTTTTCAAATTCATTTAATATGCTTAATTGCAATGTCATCAGCTTAGATACCAAATTGAAAGCAGATGCCGTCGGGAAGGTCATCAAAAAAAAAATTAAAAGTAGGACCCAGGATCGAGCCATGGGGGACACGTGCATTTAGAAAGAAGGATTTATATTTAAATTTGTCATTTTCTGAGACTGATTAAAAAACACATTTATACTTTGAATCAGAAAATGACAGTAGATTATTTTGACTGGGTAGAAGATTAATATCTTCTACCCAGTCAAAATAATCTTCCAATCAGTCAAAATAATCTTCCGACCATTCAATTGAATCTTCCCCCCACACAAATCTAAATCTAATCTAAACTTATTTATAAATTGAACTTTGTCTCTGTATGTGTCCGTTACCTATAGACTCCGAAACGGCTGAACCGGTTTTATTGAAAATTTACACAGTTGTACTATAAGCGTCTGTGAGTGTTCTTAGCTAGGTTTTGTGTCGTGGTGCTCCCGATAAATATCGAAAATCGATAATCGAAAAAATAGGGTTATAGAAGGAGTGGTCTGATTTTAATCAAATTTGATACACAGAAATTTGATAGACAGATATAAGAAACGATATTCATAAGTTTCAAGGTTGCAATTCTTACAATAATACACAAAATCGATTATATATATATATATATATATATATATAAAGCAAGATGTTTGTGTGTGTCTGTGTCTGTTTATCTGCTTGTATGTCTGTATTTTTTTTCATCCCTTTTATTTAGTTTTTGCTTCTGGTTTGGTTCTAAGTAGGTATAATTGTAGCTCTTAGTCTCAGCCATGATACCATTTACTCAGAGGACTTATTTAGCCTTCAAAATTCAGTTTGCGACAAAAAAACTTATTTGATATCGATACCAAGAAATCAAAATTTGACTTAATCCATTCATCTTTCTTTCAGTCTACGGTTTCGCTTTAACTGGAAACAACTATTGCTTTTTAGTCTTTCGTGCTAACGTCCAAAGTGTCTGAGCTCCAGGACCATGGATTAGTTTTAAAGCTTTCATTACACCCGAGCAACACCGAGCTATACTGCTAGTTAATCAAAAAATAAAATAATTCTAAATTTATTATAAAAGCAAAAAGAAGTTTACAAATCATGGGATAGTTACACACCACCTGGGACGCACCCTTGATTGTACCGCACCGCATTGTTGTACCACGCGTGGAACCCCTGATAGTACCGCACCAAATGGTTGTACCAGGCGAGGCACTTGAGCATGGTAGTCATCGAAATCGCGTCATGAATAGAACTTTCGATATATCTCAGTCTAACACGCACTCAGGTGGTTGCTGCACCATCTAATGTTGACGTATCGTTACTTTTTATATGCACCTTCACGGATTACCACAATAGCTCAAATGGGGTTAAGTCGTAACTATAGGGGCCCAAGCGTAGTATAACGACCACTTCAAAATTGGCAGCACTCCCAATGTGCTGTGATTATAAACACAATAATATATGTTGTTAATACTGTGTAATATAAATTCAAAATCAGCAAAGTTAATTTAATTATGTGACTTAGTGGAAGATTAATTTGATAGGGAAATGGTGTGGAATTGCTCTAAGCATTATTAGTCGCTGTTAGATAGTATGTCTTCTTCTTCTATATGCCCTGTCCCTTCAGGACGTAGGCGATCATGGCTCTCCACGTCTCCCTCTCTCATTCCTTGTGCTCTTAGTATGTTTGCTCCTGTTGCTCCTGGCAACCCCCGTTCCGTCATCCACCTGATCAGGCCCTGCAAATATGTTATCCGCTGCTTCCTCGTCTCTTCCTTCTATCTGACCAGTCAGTATCAGGTTCTCCAGGCTCTCCGTCATCCACCTGATCAGGCCCTGCAAATATGTTATCCGCTGCTTTCCTGTCTCTTCCTTCTATCTGACCAGTCAGTATCAGGTTCTCCAGGCTCTCCGTCATCCACCTGATCAGGCCCTGCAAATATGTTATCCGCTGCTTTCCTCTGTCTCTCTTTCCTTCTATCTGACCAGTCAGTATCAGGTTCTCCAGGCTCTCCGTCATCCACCTGATCAGGCCCTGCAAATATGTTATCCGCTGCTTTCCTCTGTCTCTCTTTCCTTCTATCTGACCAGTCAGTATCAGGTTCTCCAGGCTCTCCGTCATCCACCTGATCAGGCCCTGCAAATATGTTATCCGCTGCTTTCCTCTGTCTCTCTTTCCTTCTATCTGACCAGTCAGTATCAGGGCCCTCCAGGCCTCCGTCATCCACCTGATCAGGCCCTGCAAATATGTTATCCGCTGCTTTCCTCTGTCTCTTCTATCTGACCAGTCAGTATCAGGTTCTCCAGGCTCTCGTCATCCACCTGATCAGGCCCTGCAAATATGTTATCCGCTGCTTTCCTCTGTCTCTTCCTTCATCTGACCAGTCAGTATCAGGCCTCCAGGTCGTCATCCACTCCATCAGGCCCTAAAATATTTAGTCCAAGGCTATTTTCCTCTGCCTTCCTCTTTCCTTCTATCTGACCAGTCAGTATCAGGTTCTCCAGCTCTCCGTCATCCACCTGATCAGGCCCTGCAAATATGTTATCCGCTGCTTTCCTCTGTCTCTTCCTATCTCAACCAGTCAGTATCAGGTTCTCCAGGCTCTCCGTCATCCACCTGATCAGGCCCCCCCCCCCCCCCCCCCCCCTCTCTGCAAATATGTTATCCGCTGCTTTCCTCTGTCTCTCTTTCCTTCTATCTGACCAGTCAGTATCAGGTTCTCCAGGCTCTCCGTCATCCACTCCTGATCAGGCCCTGCAAATATGCTATCCGCTGCTTCTCTGTCTCCTTTTCCTTCTATCTGACCAGTCAGTATCAGGTTCTCCAGGCTCTCCGTCATCCACCTGATCAGGCCTCTGCAAATATGTTATCCGCTGCTTTCCTCTGTCTCTCTTTCCTTCTATCTGGACAGTCAGTATCAGGTTCTCCAGGCTCTCCGTCATCCACCTGATCAGGCCCTGCAAATATGTTATACTCTGTCTTTCGCTTTTCATAGTAACTTTTATTCAAGCAGCCAATCTACTAATCTTTACTTGTATTTATTTCATCATGATTTCAACTGTTTTGTTTTTTTTTCATATCGGCTTTTACTCAGGCCGTCAATCTACGGCAGTGAGTAGATAAGAAATAAAAGAGATGAAGCATCGTCAACTATGATTTTTAGTTTTAAAGATTAACGACAAAGTTTCAAAAAATAGAAAAAAAAGAATATTTTTTTAAATCGTTTCGCTCCCAACCAAGGCAGTACTGTCACTGGTACGCAGGGGGTTACATAGAAGGTAAGAGAAAAGAAAGAACCGAAGAGAAATCGGTTACAGTGGGTGTCAGAAAAGAGAGTAAGAGAAGGATGTGTGAAAAGAGTTGCGTGAGAATAGAGTGGAAAAAGCAGGAGAAAATTATACAGGGGTGTTGGGAAAAGGTTGAGAGAAGAAGGGAACTCAAGTGGATAAGAAATGGCAATTGATGTTACATTAAAACTCTCGAAAATTTTAGCTATCGGGTAAGCAAATATACGGAAGAGAGTTCCACAGGCGGAGATGCGAAAAAACAAGCTAATAGAGTAGAAGTGGCGGCCTACAAATGATAAAAAATTGTTAAGATCGCCAATGTGACGAAGGGACAACGAAAAGAAGAAAAAAAAATACTTTAATCTTAATCTGTTGTCGCTTTTCTGGCAACTTTTGCACAGACCGTCAATTTACGGCAGTGAGTAGACAGCATAATATCGGGAATAAAGGATAATACAGGAAATATTGTCGACTAATAATATTAATTTTCACTAATATTTTTTTTTTTACTTTTCTCAAATTCTCTTGGTCAAATATACGTGCATATCTTCTACCCTTAATTAGGGGTTAATAGTAAAGAAGACTGGATCTTTTAGCCTTTGTTGGCAATCGTTCTCGGACGATACTAAATCTGAATGTAAAATCCGGTTGGCTCCTGGAAGTTTTTTTTTCTGACACTCTCTTGTCTTCAGTATTTTTTGGATACTCTTTCATCTATATGTAACCCCAAAGTTCCTACTGTCATTTTATGATTCAAAGTATAAATGTGTTTTTTAATCAGTCTCAGAAAATGACAAATTTAAATATAAATCCTTCTTTCTAAATGCACGTGTCCCCCATGGCTCGATCCTGGGTCCTACTTTTAATTTTTTTTTTTGATGACCTTCCCGACGGCATCTGCTTTCAATTTGGTATCTAAGCTGATGACATTGCAATTAAGCATATTAAATGAATTTGAAAACATTGTTGTTAAGTTGTTGTGGCGAAATCTTCGTCGTTAAGTTGTTGTGACCTGTTTGGGCCGAGAAGTAAGACATGGAAGCAATAAGGTAGGTTCAAACAGTGTATTTGAATGACAAGAATATATATACTAAGTAAAGTGTTAATAATCAGCAGATATAGAAGTGTAAGTTTGAACGGAATAATTACGCTGCGTCTCGACTGTCTAACGACTGCCTCTTGACTGCATCACAACTGCGTCCTAGCTGCATCCCCGGAAGTCAGGCAGATTAATATTTGTTGACAAGGGAAAAGTCTATTCCTATAGAATAGCGTACCATAAATATATATGTGGGCCTAAGGTGCTCTGGAAAGGGTTAGTACCTTTTATGTCAGGTAGACTGGCATTACTGGTCCTCAACATACCCGCTTATGCAATGGCTCCTGACATGAGGGGGAGGTGTTAACACGACACCATTAGGGGCGGGACCTCCTCGATGCAGGTCAGTGGCCAAGGGAGAATGGTTCCTCAGATAAACTACACGGCCACGTGTTCGCAACCAAAGAGAGACACGAAGTTGGTGGATATTTTCTGTGTTTTCACCTCATGCGGGATGGGCTCTGGCAGGTTAAAAGTTTCAATCATTGCCACATGATGTGGACACCAAGAAACTATTCATGGGAGACCCAGTTTCTGGCATACAACCGCGACAGATGTAGAAAAATGATGGACAGATCACCATGTCGGCGTTCCAACGATTGCTTTGGATGAAAGAAGAAATTAAATAGTATCCAACGCTTTTAGTGATTTTAACTTGTATTTTCGTTGATTTTTTATGCTCATTTTATTTGCCTTTTGTCACAAGCGTGTTATAAACACTTATTTGATCTTCCAAATCTGTTTTTAATACTGGTTATTTTTACACATAACGTCTGTTTACACAAAGAAACATGGCACCAGTGAGAAAAGCTTTAGTTAGATCCAGTGACTTGACACAAAGAGCTGTAAGTTCAAAAACTAACGAAAGGAAAAAAACTCAAGATTTGAGTTAGACAGATAATTTTCTAAGCACCGCTTAGATGTGGCACAAGGCCGAAAGTATGAGGTACCTAGTAAGGATTGAACTCACTACACAGTTGTATCAGGTGATAGCAAGACAAGGTTGCTAACCATTACACCACGTCGTATTGCCCAGATTTGAGTTAAACATAGAGAACTAAACCGTACGTCAGTCAGTTAAGTGCCATACGTGATACACGCTTGGGCGATCATGTCTCGAAAGAGATTATCCCGCAGTAGGTTGTCATTGCTTTCTGCGGTAGACTGGTTGCCGACCAAGGCTATAGAACCCAATTTGTCCTGCTATTTAATCCATAACTGGAAGGAAAAGACGGATTAATACTTTTCCCAAGGGTATTTGCGCGTAAGTGAATACAATGGATTCAATTGGAATTCGAACTCGGCTCCCCGGTTTCTCGTTCCGAGCCGATATCCACTGTACCACAACGCACATCCTCTACGTAAGTCGCATAAATCGAGGAACGAGAACAATCTACTCCAGTCATGAAACTAAAGGGTTTAGTTCAAAATTCCAGCCTCCTGAATAAGGTCCGAGCGTACAACGGTGGAAACGTCGTGAATATGACAAAGAAAATGTGGAAGAAATTTAAATAATGTCTGTTTCATCCTAGTTTTCACCGAATTCTTTCAGTCTTTCTCTCTCTCTCCCACTCTCTTTTTCTCTTTTTCTATTCGTTGAAACTTTCCTTGCTTTTAATTCTTATATGTTTTTCTTTCCAAACTACATCAAAATAGCTTTCATTTCTTCCCCCTTTACTTCCCTTCTTCTTTCTCTTTCCCCCCCCCCTCTTTACCAGTATTAATCTTACCGGTCACTCTTAGTATGAACACCACAAATCGCCTGCACAGACACAAGCCTGATTCGGAAAGGAATGAATTCTTTCTGCGTAATTATCGCCATTAAATAGGCCCGATTTATATTGCCAAATAATGGCGTCCACCGAATCTTGTTTTCGCAGATCGAACACTTAACACTTGCAGATTGACCGGCAAATCAGTTTACACATGATTAACAGAAATTAAATCACGCCTTGAATGTCATAGTCAACAACCACTAATGCGTGCCTCCGTCGAAACTTCATGATTAATTGGCCGTCTTTCGGTTGTCTCAAATAGATAACACGTTCCTCACAAAACATGGGTCAGAGTGATTGGCAGAAGAACTCGTCTCGTTAGAAGAGTTCCATAGTGTTGATAGCGCCTCAGTGACTGCCACACACGAAAAGATAACCGTTTACAATCTCCAAACACAAAATATATCGTTTATAGCAAATTTTTGCTAATATCCGAGTTCTAACTGGCGTAAAACATTTAAAATTCTTTTTTTAGGGGTTGTGTCTATTCAAGACGTGTGCGATCATGGTTTCATTTTGAATTTCCCAGAACTCTCAAAGGCCAAGTTCTTGAAAATTACAAATGATATTTTAACAACAGAAATCTCCATTTATTTCCATTAATAAAGTCCTCGAAGCTATCTCGTCAGCGAAAAACAAATGTGAGATCTTTTCTTGCAATGAACTTCGTTGCGAATTCCGACAAGTGGCATAGCCAATCCCACTTACTGATAATAGTCATATTAGTTATCTCGTTGCATGTAAATATTTGGCATTCATTAAACAAGCAGCCAGCGCTTTTTTCCGTTGAAATTTTAAAAATCTTTCTCTTAAAACAATTTTTCCGAAAATATATTTATCAACGCCAGTGGTTGTTATCGCGCTTTCAAGTAGTAATGTGGATTTGCTTTCTAGCCATCTATTTGAAGTAGTGTGAAATTCAAAATTTTATGTCATTATTTTCTTCTCGATTTATATCTGCAATTCATTTTAATTGTTACTGCTGTTGGTAGTTCTTAAGCGATGTGGCTTCCGTTATTTGGTACAATTCTTTTTTATTGAAAATTCTGTGGCGTCAGTCAGCAAGACTTAAAATGGATGGTTTCTCTACGATCTTCATGCTTCTTTTGTTCAACGCATATTAACCATTAATATTAGGAAGCGGCTGTATACAGCTGATAGTTTCGATACTTAGGGGCGGTTTGGGGGCCATGAATGAGTTTTATATGAAAGTCTGAATCAAAGATGTTACATAAGAACATAATTAATTAATTAATTAATGTTTTGGCGTTGTATCTGCTTACGTTATTCTGCGAAACTGCCACAGGTTACTCAATTTCATTTTCTCTTCTACTAGGTCCTGGGAATGACGGTAAACTGCATCCAGCAGCAAGGCCTCTGATTTTGAGATTGCGAGGAGCATGGAACCACCTCTTAATTGCTGTTGTTCCCAGGTCTACCCCCACCCGGGGTGGTAGCACCTGTTATGGTTCCAGCTATAGGCAATCAAGCGGGGGTCAGAGCACTATGAAAGTATAAAATCAGAGTTTTATTAAATATATACATTAAAATTTTTGAAAGAAAAATATTACCAACAAAACATTTTTAAATAAAAAAATATTACATTTTTGAATGAAAAATATTACCAACAAAACGTTTTTGAAGGAAAAATGTTACCAACAAAAATACATTTTTGAAGGAAAAATGTTACCAACAAATATACGTTTTTGAAGGAAAAATGTTACCAACAAAAATACATTTTTGAAGGAAAAATGTTACCAACAAATATACGTTTTTGAAGAAATTAATGCTTTGGCAGTAAATCATCCCAAGGGATTGATATGCCGTTAAACAAATCAAACTAAACCAAATCTTCTCTACTAATTTTTTTATAATACGCCGGGATATTTAAACCGTTTAATATTTACTAATTCTAAATCTTGAAATTTTTATGATGGATTCAGTGTACATAACATTACTGCATTCATTCCAGTTCTAGATTAAAGTTTCTGGTTTCGAAATGTTTAAATTGAGTTCAATTTTTTGGAACAGTAATTAGAGATGTACATTGTGGTGTAATGGATATCGGCTCGGAACAAGAAATCAGGAAGCCGACTTCGAAATCCAGTTGAATTCCTTGCATTCACTTACGCGCAAATACCCTTGCGAAAGGTATTAATCCCTCTCTTCTCTCCAGTTACGGGTTAAAGAACAGGACAGATTGGGTTCTATAGCCTTGGCTGGCAGCCAGTCTACCGCAGAAAGTAATGGCAACCTACTGCGGGATAATCTTCTGCCCAGTCATTCTTGTCTCTTTCGAGACATGGTCGCCCAAATGTGTATTATGTATGGCACTTAACTGAGAGAATGTTGATTTTCCGTCCAAGACTATCACAACTATGAATACCCATATCATCAGCACAGCCTCCCACCCCAACATCATCATCAGTACATTAACCTAAGTGGAGAAAGCAGGATAGCGTTATGGTGCTCTCCTACGAGGGATGAACTCTTCCTCTTTCTACATATAAATTACCTGTATGACATCCGCAGAGCAGTTAGAGCAGTTAACGAGAGCAGTTGACGACAACTACTAGTCAAGCAATAAGCAGCGTAATAATATCTTCGGACTTACTTATAACTATATTACTTATTATTAACTCTTTGAACATCTTGTTTTTTATTATACTAATACACTTTTTTTAACCTACCTTCTTGTTCCGTGTCTTACTTCCGGCACAAACCGGTCACTACAACTTTGCGGCGATGTTTCGTCACAACTTCACAACAGATAGTCTCTTGGTATAATCATTCGAGATGTGGCATAGAATTAGCTTTGAATTATCTTAGTACTCGGCTCATTAAATTCTGAGTCAATCCGAAAGATACATGTTCAGTTAAAAATCCTCTACAATTTCTTATGGTTCTTACTTTATAGATATACACAATCTTGACTTTGTTGAATCACTGCCCGAGAAAGAAATGTTTCCCTGGTCTATGGAATGTGTCAGCTGTACGCCTCAGTGTACAAGAACGAGGTTCAGGAATCGGCCCCTTATTATATGGTCACATAAACTTCTTCAACATAATCAGTAAACTTTGTGAAACTGTCATCGACAACAAAGTCGTCTATCACCCTGAGCAACAGAATATAGATTAACGTAACTTTACGTCTACTACTAATGTCTTATCGACCTTAGTTTACGCATAGAATCTGTAAAGCGCTTAATAATAAATCCATCACAAGAATCCATCCTGCATATATACAAATCTACCATTCGACCCTGCATGCAGTACGGCTGCCATTTATGGTCAGGCGCCCCTGCTTCTCACCTCAGTGTTCTCGACAGGCTCCAAAGGAGAGTTAGTAACGTGATAGGTGCTGACTTGGCGGCTCGACTACAGCCACTTCCCCACCGTCGAAATGTGGCCTCCCTTTGTCTGTTCTATAAGTACTTTCATGGCTTCTGTTCAGACGAACTTAAGTCACTGGTGCCTCCTCAACAGGTGTTTACTCGTGCAACCAGAATAGCAACCATTCACAGTTAGGTTAGCCAAATGCAGACGGCAATTCTACTCCTGCAGCTTCTTCTCTCGCACTTCCCGCCTGTGGAACTCGCTCCCATATTCTTGCTTTCCTGACGGCTACAACCTCCAGAAATTTAAATGCAATGTCAATACTCATCTACTAACCACTTGACTCTAGCCCTTCCCCCACCCCGTATATCCATCCTTCTCTCCCCCCTTGCAACTGTCATTACACCTGCATTTTCATCTTTCTATTGCTTCTTTCTAATTGGTTTGTAATCCTCTTCTCCCTCCTCTAATTAATTTTCCTTCGGTTATGTAGACCCCGCACATCAGTGGCATTTACGCCTTGCCCGGGGTGAAATGATTAAAAAAAATAAAAAATCGATCAAATTCGATAGCTTGAAGGTCGATAATGTGCTATATAGGGATCTGCTACACAAACTTCCCGGTTATGGTATTTGTAAGAGGAGCATTTCAATCATAAACTCTTTCCTATCGATTACGTTTGTGAAGTTCCTTCTTTTCCTAAGCCTATGAGACCTATACTGTTATGGACCCAGAATAGGTCCGGAAGAAAACACAACTCGGGTATAAGTAAAACAGATATATATTAACGGAAAACAAATACAAGAGTGGCTGACTGCCAATTGTTGACCGGGGAAACTAAACCAACTCAACTCCTTATTTAATCGCCCGACTTGAGACATAGTATCCCGGTATTTTTATTCATCAGAAGAGTTCATTATTGTACAAAAGGGTAGGTCCCATAACACATACAGACGTTCACAAAGATTCTCTTCTCGGCCTTACCTTTCTCTATGTTCTGTATTAACAATCTACCTAAAACAATCTCAGATCACTAGTAAATATGTATGCAGAAAATAGCACGGTTTATGTTAGCACCAGTAACAATCTACTTGACTAGAACCTGACAGCTGATTCAACTACCAATCGATCTGAAACTCAAATTATCTATTCTATTCACGCAGAATACAAAAAAAGACGAGGAAGTTAGTCAGAATATAAATAATGATAATTCCCCATGACTGAAATTCAGAAAAATATTATCGATGTTCTGAAATACATTTTTTTTATTCTATTTATCAACAACAAATTTGAAATTGTGAATAAAATTATAGATTCTTTTCAAGGAATAATTGGATGACTTGTTTGTTTTAGCACACAAAACTCTTTTAATTCTACAGGAGAACATGTTCTGCCTTCCATTAGCATGGCTCATGCTAACCTCCAGGACAGTAGCTGTTTGCCCCTCTTCTGATGAAGTATTTTTAATGACATGAAGCAGTCATTTGCTAAAAAAGTTGGTTTATTGTCATGTTAGACAATTATTTTTACCAGTTTCTCTCATACACCTTTATAACCATCTATCATTGAAATATTTACAAGGATCTACCATTGGGGTATTTATAACCATCTACCATTCCAGTATAAGAATCTCTACTGGCAGCAAACTGCCTGCATACGGACCGGTAACGAATTCAGTAGATTTACAAAGATAGAAATGGGCGTACGACAAGGATGTATCTTTTCACCGGATCTATTCAACTTGTACAGCGCGACTATTTTAAGGACCCTAGATGTTATGCCAAGATTTGTCATCGGAGGCCAGAATTTGAACAACATAAAATACGCAGATAATATAGTACTGATTGCAGACTCGGAACTGAAACTACAAGTTCTCCTACAGAGAGTAGCTGAAGAGAGTGACAAAAAAGCACTACAAATTAATTGTAAGAAAAATGAACACATGGTCATCAGCCAAAAGGGTAGCCCAAAATGTCAAATATAAGCGAGGAATACTAAAAACAAGCAGGTACAAACATTTAAATACCTGGAAAGTTTTCTAACAGAAGACGAAAAGTGCGACACGGAGATCCGAAGGCGAATGGGCATGGGGAAGAACGCGTTCCAGAAGCTGAGTAAAGTATTAAGACACAGGAAACTTTCACTAGAAACAAAGAAGAGAGTACCAGATTACTATGTGATGTCAGTTCTTCAATATGGCAGTGAATGTTGGACAATATCATCAAAGATTAGGGAAAATCTTGAAGCAGCTGAAATGTGGTTCTACAGAAGGATGCTGTGAATATCATGATCAAGCATGTAAGCAATGATCAGGTTTTGGAAAGGATGAAAGCGAAAAGGATATTAGTACAGAGCATTAGTCACATTGCGCCGGTGAGAAAGTGACTGTATCCGAACTGCCAAGTCGGAATCGATCACATTACAGATTCTCCGTTGAGTTTTGTCAAGGACCCCTAGGTGGATAGGAGGAACACCCGACCAGATATGGCAGCAGTATAAAATCGGTTATCCTTCGAGATCATTTCTGAGGGAGGATCTTTAAGTATTTAGGGTTGAGGGGGAGATTTTTTTCAAAAACATTCTTTAGAAACAAAACAAAAGACTACTGATCTCTTGTGTAATATAATTCCTGCGATATGGAAGGGAATACCGGACAATGAAGCAGCAGAAATATGTTTCTACGCGACGTTACTGAGAAAACCATGAGCGAAACATATTAGCAACGAAGATGTTTTTGAGAAAATCGCAACGAAAAGGACACGTATACATAAAATCAGAAAATAACGAGCTGAAATTTCTAGAACACATAATGAAGAAAGAGGGCTTGGAAAATCTGATACTCACAGGACAGATTTAAGGTAAGAGAAAGAGAAGAAAACAACGCCTAACCTACCTGGTTGAGTAAAAGGGTGGCAGAGTAACGTTTAAGAAAGACAACAAAAAAACAAAATTTATTAAGCGCTATTAAAAAGATTGTGGAGATCCATGATCGCTTACAGGACACCTCACATAGAGGAAGATCCTGAAAAAATGACATACATCTTTTTATTTATTTTATTAATATTTTTGCAGTAATGTTCACCCTATATAAGGCCCAAGAGCCATTCAATGAAGGTGGTAACAGAATAGCAGGTAAGAGATACAATATCGCACTGAATTCTAGAGAATCACGTCACAATTGAAGAGGAGATGCAAAATAAAAAATCTGGTTCTACAGAAGGATGCTGAGAATACCATGAATCGAACATATGAGCGATGGTGTTTTTGAATAAAAGGAACCAAGAGAACACATATATAACATCAGAAAGAGATAACTGAAAATGTTAAATTACGTAATGAGGAAAGAGGGATTGGAAAATCTGTTACTCACAGGGAAAATTGAAGGCAAGTGAAAAAGAGGAAGACAGCGAATGACATATTTACTGGTCTTGAGTAAATGGTTGACAGAACAAGATTTAGGAGAAAGGACAAAAGACAAAATTAATTAGAAGCTTTGAAATAGAGAACATTACAGAGAGCCATGATCGCCTACGTCCCAGAAGGTTACTGTACATAGAAGAAAAGGAAGGAGAAAAGAAGAAGAAGAAGAAGAACGCGAGAAAAGAAGAAAAAGAAAAAGGAAAATAAAAAGAAAGAAGAAAGAAAAATAAAGAAGAAAAAGAACTAGAAAGAAGAAAAAGAAGAAGAAAAAAGAGGAAAAAGACAAAGAAGAAAAAAGAAAAAAGAAAAGAGAAAGAAGAAAAAGGAGAAGAAAAAGAAGAAAAAGAGTAAAAAGAAGAAAACGAATAAGAAAAGGAGTAGGAAAAAAAGAGAAAGAAGAAAAAGAAGAAGAAAAAAGAATAAGGAAGAAGAAGAAAAAGGAGAAAAGAGAAAGAAGAAGAAAAAGAAGATAAAAGAAAAAGTAAAAAAAGAAGGAAATGAAAAAGAGAAAGAAGAAAAAGAACAAAAGAAGGAAAAAGAACAAAAGAAAAAAGAAAAGAAGACGAAAAAGAAAAAGAAAATAAAAGAAGTGAAAGGAAGAAAAAGAGAAAGAAGAAAAAAGAAGATAAAGAAGATGAAAAAGAAAAAAGAAAATAAAAGAACTGAAAGGAAGAAAAAGAGAAAGAAGAAAAAAGAAGATAAAGAAGATGAAAAAGAAAAAGAAAATAAAAGAACTGAAAGGAAGAAAAAGAGAAAGAAGAAAAAAGAACATAAAGAAGGAAAAAAGAAGAAAAAGAAGATACAGAGTGAATATTACGTTATATATTGATAAATACCTTTCTGAAATCTTTTATACCCTCAAGGCAAATTACGCTATAGTTTCTTCAGCAATTTTACAGAGAGGAGATTTATTCCAGTAAAATGGATGATTTCACTCTGATGTCGCGTTTTATATTAATGAAACATTTCCAACTAAATGGTTTGGACAAAGAAACAGCATTGAATACTAGCCCTATTCACCACGATTTGGCGCCTTTTGATTTCTTTTGATGAATCCACCTTCATTTATCGAAGGTGATCTTTCTATACAATTTGATTCACATACAAGGAAAAAAAAGACTTTTTTTTTTCTGTCTGTGGAATTCAAAGACTAAATAAGAGACGCATTCATTTCCTTCGCGGAGATTCGGAAGTATATTTTTAATATGTTCTTATTAACTGAATCTACGCTTTTGAATCGGAGACGGCCTGGATTCTTGGACGCTTTTAATTGGTAAAATGATTTGCTGTAATCAATTATTTTTTGTAATATTTATTAAATACACTTTTTTTAAATAGTTCTTACGTCTCTCGCTTCCGTCCTTCTCCCCAGAAAAATCAAATAATTTTATGTCTACATTCAATTTGATGAGCAACCCTGTTTATAGTCAAAGTTAAAATTGGATCTTTTCTAGATCATTATTTTACACAAAGACTGTCGCTCTTCATGGATGTTTTGTTGGTAACGGGGCATATTTTAAAAATAAAAGGATGCAATATAGTCTGTTCTATAAATACTTTCATGGCTTCTGCTCGGACAAACTTAAGTCACTGGTGCCTCCTCTACAGGTGTTTACTCGTACAACCAGACTGGCAACTGGGTCCCACCCATTCACAGTCAGGTTAGCCAAATGCATACGACTGCAGCTTCTTCTCTCGCACTCCCCGCCTGTGGAACTCGCTCCCATATTCTTGCTTTCCTGACGGCTACAACCTCCAGAAATTTAAATACAATGTCAATACTCAGTTAATAACCACTGGACTCTATCTCTCTCCCCACCCCCGTACATCCTTCCCTTTCTCTCTACCTATGTATCTGTCATCGCACCTGCATTCTCAGCTTTCTATTGCTCCTTTCTAACTAGTTTGTACTCCTCACTCTTTTCTAATTAATCTGTTTACAGTTATGTAGCCCCCTGCTCATCAGTGGCATTTCTGCCTTGCTCGGGGTGAAATAACAAAACAAAAAAAAAACATATGGAAAGCCTGAAATACAAAAAGGTTTTTAGGCCAAAGTTAATTAATAGTTTGCGCATTACGGTGACGTAACTTCTATGGTGGAAACGAAAATCGAGGAGCCGAGTTCGAATTCCAGGTGATATTCCCTGCATTCACTTATCTACAAATACCCTTGGGATAGGTATTAATCCGTCTCTTCCCTCCAGTTATGGGTTAGATAATAGAACAGATTGAGTTTTAAAGCTTTGTTTGGCAACCAACCCCCCTCCACTCCCCTGTCATCTTTAAACTGTATAACTACTGCCTTTCTGCTTCCTGTTTTCCTGCATGTGTGATACTCTGCACCGGACTGCTGCCCTCAGGCCAGATCCTGGTCAAAACGGCACCAGATGTAACGCCTCAGGCTGGGCTGTCTAATGTGACGCTCGTTCTCGCTGACAGTCGTGACGAACCCAGTTGTGACACTGCCACCCGGTCGTACGGTTTGTTTAGTCGCTGTCGCTGGTCGGAACGATCCCGTCCGATGATGTCGCCACAAAAGCTGGGTTACAGGACGTCTTTTGCAACAACGGACCACTGTCCCACGTTGTGCTTAGATCCCAGAGGTCTCGTCTTGCAATCTTAATAGTCGTCCCTTTTAGCCAGTCCGGACACTGGTGTACACTTGTGGTTTGAAAAAAAAAAATAAACACGGCAACAAAAAAAAAAGAAATAAAATAAATAAAATAAATGAACAAAGTCGAACACGCCTGGAGAGCTACGTAGAATGTCTTTATATAAAGAAAAACAATGTCTCTCTTTTCCCAAGAATACAGTTGTCGAAAATGATATACAATCGTCGAAAATTATTTTTACAACGGAAAGAGAAAATTCGCCAAAAGCATCATAGCTTCTAATCGTTAAACGAAACGTTTTGTCTAAGTTTCGTTAGCGTTGAAATAAACAGATCTCTTCCAATATTCGCAAAAGTCTCTTCTCGTATTTCGTTAAAGTCTTTTCATTTGTTCTCTATAATCAGGATTGTCAATTTTCCTATGTAACTTCTAAAACAGCAATGTTTTTCGGGTCCCTATCGGAGTTTAATGGAGTTTGCCGAAGTTGAGCGAACGAAGAATCAGAATTTTCGATTCTTTCGTGATTAAAAACAATAACAATAACGTTCTTTCGGGATTCATGTCGATGGCGCATTTTTCCAAATTAAATCCTTTGAGTTAATTTGCGGCAGGCTTTATTCGAAATTAACTCTTTAGCCATAAGTTCTATGGTGGGCGACCAGCCGTGGGTCATGGCTCCCCGGCTGGGACCATTTTCCCCAGTCGCTACATTTCGACTGATAGCAGCTCCAACTCAACTAAACAAACTGAACTTTTCGTGTCGAGCATCTATTTTTATAACCAGTTTCGATCCTCTCTGGGGATCTGGCCGGCTCACAGTCTTCGGCCAATGAAAATCGGTCTCCGCCCACTCGATTTGCGGATGTCTTAGCTCGACCAGTGAGATCATGCCAACTCACACCGAACCGAATCCAACTTCTGTTGTGCTAAGCAGTGACCTTGGCCTCCGGGTGACCTTATCAAATCACTCTGTCACTTGTTTTGTCTACGCGTTTTCAGATTAGCGGAATCAACGTTTTAACTCCAAAAGAAGAGAAATTTGTATGAACATGAAAAGAGGCGAAAATCTTGAAAGACGAGAAATGGATATTTATTCAAAATAAGTTAATTTTATGCTCCCGTGTTTTTAGAAGCATTTGATGGTACTAAAATTGTTATTTTTTGCCTAAGCTCACATCGCGTGACGCAATAAAACTAATTAATAATATCACCAATATCAATTTCTCTCTCCGTTGTTTTAAACCAACCAAAGGAAAGTATCCCCGCGGGAGAAGGGAAAGCATAACCGCGTGAGATTGTGTCACACATGCTGGAAGTTCTCTTCAGTCGTTCCTGAATTTAAGAACTGTGGTGAACCCTCGGACCCATCCAATTATCGTCCTATCAGCATTCTACCAATTTTGGGGAAATTAATTAATGCTGAAATAATTCAACATCTGCCCACAAACTCTACTCTGACAGCGAGTATGGCTTCGACTTTGCCAGGTCCACGGCCGACACGCTAACAACCGTTACGGAGTACATGCTCCAGGCCCTTGATGAATCAGGCGAGGCTCATGCTGTTGCTCTGGTCATCTCCAAGGCTTTTGACAGGGTTTGGCACTCTGGCCTTCTATGCAAGGTACGGGGTTACGGTATTAACGGACGCTTGCTTGAACTAATCCAGTTGTTTTTAAATAACCGCAAAATGAAGGTTGTTTTGAATTGGCATGCCTCTACATCCTACAGCACAAACGCTGTTGTCCCTCGGGGCTCTATCCTGGGCCAGACGCTCTTCCTTATTTTCATAAAAGACCTCCCAGATGAGATCAAGAGCCAAGTAGATGTCACCATAATTTACTCCCGCATCAGTATGAAACCCGTTGTGGCGGACAAACATAATCTCGCTGCTGACCTTGAAAAGGATCTACACTCTGGTGAATTGGGGCAAGAAGCGGCTTGTCAATTTCAATACGTCTAAGACGAAGCTGTTGTATGTCAATCATCTCTCCTGCCTCCCATAAGCATGGACCAAACGTGTCTCCCTGAGAGCACTACACTGCGCCTCCTCGGCCTTACCCTCTCTTCTGATCTCAAATGGAACCACTACATTGAGTCCATAGCTAAATCCACTGCTAGGAAGGTTAGGTCACTGTGTCGGGCCAGGATGTTTTTTCCGCCTGAATCCATCCTGCATAAATACAAGTCAACCATTCGTCCGTGCATGGAATACTTTTGCCATATATGGTCAGGCGCCCCTGCTGTTCATCTCAGTGTTCTCGACAGGCTCCAAAGGAGAATCCGTAATGTGATAGGTACCGACTTGGCTGCTCGACTACAGCCACTTTACCACCGACGTGATGTGGGTTCCCTTTGTTCTATAAATCCTTTCATGGCTTCAGCTCCATCCTTGGCAATGTCAGTTCACCTTCGGATTTCAGTGTCTCACTTTCCGTCTTCTGTTAGAACACTTCCCAGGTATTTAAATTTCTGAATCTGCTTGATTTTAATGAAATTAAGTCACTGGTGCCTCTCCAACAGGTGTTCACTCGTGCAACCAGACTGACAACTGTGTCTCACCCATTCTCAGTGAGATCAACCAAATGCAGACGACAATTCTACTCCTGCAGCTTCATTCCTCGCACTTCCCGCCTGTGGAACTCGCTTCCATATTCTTGCTTTCCTGACGGCTACAACCTCCAGGAATTAAAATGCAAGTCAATACTAATCTATTAACCACATGACTCTAGTTCTTTCCCCACCCCGTATATCCTTTCCTTTCTCTCCACCTTTGCAACTGTCATCACACCTGTATTCCCATCCTTCTCTTGCACCTTTCTAACTGGTTAGTCTTCCTCTTTACTCTCTTCTAATGAATCTTTTTATTCTTATATAGCCCCCTGCACATCAGTGGCATTACTGCCTTGCTCGAGGTGATACGATTAAAAAAAGTCTACCGCAGAAAGCATTGACATCCTACTACGAGCTAATCTTTTGCCCAGTCAGTCATGTCTCTTTCGAGACATGATTGCCCAAAGTGTGTATCACGTATGGCGTTTAACTGAATGACTGATCCTGATGAAAAAAGTGTTGACAAAATTTAATCGTTGATCCGACTTCCAACTCCGGCTGAGACTGTCATCAGTTCTCACAAGGGTAAGACATAAACCTAATTTTACATCCAAATCACTTTCTGACTAGAAATCAGTCTTGTAGAACAGTTCCAAACTACAATAAAAAAAGCTGAAACTTTCTACACAATTTCCGAAGACTGCACAATTAAAGATTATGTTTTAAAAAAGTAAAAAGGTATCTGTAAAAGAGCCATGATTATTTGATTTGTTTTTACAAATTTTCACGCTATGTAAATCACGAAAATATCTTTTAGATTGTAAGAACTTTTTTTTGAAGATGATGAATCAAACCAGAGATATGACAAGAACATTGCAGTTTCGTCAAGGACACGGGAACAAGGAACGCGATATTCTAGGAAAATACAAATGAATAAAGACGTGTACCTGTCTTTTATAGACTACGCAAAAGAATTCATCAAAGTACGCCACAAAGACTTGATAGAAACGCCCAGCAACTTAGACATATTCGGGAAGATATTAGAGTAATTAAGAACCTCGACTGACAGCAAACCGCCTTCATAAGGACAGGAAACGATTTCAGCTTATACACAAAGATATAAACCTGTCTAAGACAAGGATATGTCTTCTCACCAAATCTTTTTAACTTACTCGGTGAAAAGATTTTGAGAGCCTTATATGTTATGCCAGGATTTGTGAATTTGTTTTTGGCGGCCACAAACTGAACAATATAAGATACGCCGATGATAAAGTGTTGATAGCAGACGTGGAAAAGAAACTACAAGACCTTCTATCACATGTAGCTGAAGAAAACGGAAAGACGGAATACATCTAAACTTATTTATGAATGGAACTTTGTCTGTGTGTGTATGTATGTGTGTGTGTGCGTGTGTCTGTGTGTGTGTCCGTTACCTAAACACTCCGAAACGACTGAGCCGATTTTCTTTAAAATTTACACAGTTGTACTATAAGCGTCTGCGAGTGTTCTTAGCTATGTTTTGTGTCGAGGTACCCCCGATAAATACCGACAATCGATAATCGAAAAAAATCGGGTTATAGAAGGAGTGGTCCGATTTTAATCAAATTTGATACATTCATAGACAAAGACATAAGAAACGATATTCAGAGGATTCAAAGTTGCAGTTCTTACAGTAGTGCAGAAAATCAATAATATATATATATATATATATATATATAAGGCAAGATGTTTGTGTGTGTGTCTGTTTATCTGTCTGTATGTCCTTTATACAAATCCACAATTATTATCCTATTCTCACCAAACTTCACACAACTATTCTTTAGGTTGAGTCTGATCTCCAGGACCACGAATTAGTTTTACAGCTTTCATTACATCCGAGCTATACAGGGCTATACCGCTTGTATAATATACAAGAAAACTGAATGCATGGTCATCAGTAAAAAAGAGGGACCAAAAATGTCAATTATGCCAAGCAGAGACAGAAATTTAAATACCTCGGAAGCGTTCTAACAGAGGATGAAAAGTGTGACATTGAGATCGGAAAATATGCATTCCTGAACCTGATTAAAAGACAGAGATAACCAACGCATGCGTACTTAGAAAAATTTAGAACACTGTAGTGTATTGCTATGTGGTGTATGTTCTTCAATATGTCAGTGAATGCTTGGCACTCTCCTCAAAATTGAAGGAAAATCTTCAAGAAACCGAAATTTGGTTCTAGAGAAGGATGCTGAGGATACCATAGAGCGAAAATGTGAGCAATGATGAAGTTTTGGAGAAGATAGAAACGAAAAGAAAACTAATACTTAACATCAGGACAAAGCAGCTGAAGTTCCTGGGACATGTAATGTGGAATGAGTGCTTGGAGAATCTGATACTCACAGGACAGATAGAGCGAAAAGAGAGACAGAGGAAAGCACCGCGTCTCATACTTGATTGGCGGGAGCAAATGGATGGCAGGGAGAGGTAGTAGGAGAAAAAGCGACTAGGATTAAGGAGATGTAGAGGACCATGGTGATACAGTGTTGATAGCAGACACGGAAAGGAAACTACAAGACCTCCTATCAAATGTAGCTGAAAAAAGCGAAAAGAAAGATATACATATAAAATATAGGAAAACTGAATGCATGGTCATCAGCTAAAAAGAGGGACCAAAAAAACAATTATAAGCCACAGTCTGAATTATATAAGATATGCAGATGATACAGTGATTATATCAGACACAAAAACCTTCTACAGAAGATAGCTGAAGAAAGAGGAAAGAAAAAAGTACATATAAGCTATGAAAAAAATGAATGCTTAGTAATCAGTAAAAAGAGGAACCCAAAATGCCAACTACAGGATAGGGATACCAAAATCAACCAGGTGGAGAAATTTAAATACCTAGGAGGTGTTTTAACAGAGGATGGAAAGTGTGACACTGAGATCGAAAGATGTATTAGCATGGCAAAGGATGCATTCCTGAAACTGATTAGAGTAGTAAAAGACAGAGAAATTTTAGCTGGAAACAAACAATGGAGTAGTGGATTGTTATGTGATGTCTTTTCTTCCAGCTACGTTGAATACCTTTTGTGTTTTAAAAAGTGCTATTATTATTATAGACTTATTTCAAACATTTTTTTCATTTTTTTCACCTTTGAAACAGGCTGAGCAAGTTTTATCCGGAATTCCAAAATCCAAAAATTCTTCAGGTGTTGACGTGAATTGCCACATGATAAAGTGCCGATAACGGGCACAGAAAAAAACTACAAGACATCTTATAAGACATCTTTTTTAATCATTCTTTTTAAATCTTTTGTAGCCTCCTGCATCTGATGTGCAGGGGGCTACTTAAGAGTAAAAGGATTAATTAGAAGAAAGTGAAGAGGAAGATAAACCATTTATAAAGGAGCAAGAGAAGGGAGGGGACACAGGTGTGATGACAGTTGCAAAGGTGAAGAGAAAGAAAAGGATATACAGGATGGTGAACAAAGAACTAGGGTCAGGGTGGTTAAGAGATGAGTATTGACATTGCATTTGAATTCCTGGAAATTGCAGCCGTCAGGAAAGCAAGAATAAGGAAGCTAGTCCCACAGGCGGGAAGTGCGAGGAAAGAAGCTGAAGGAGTAGAATTGTCGTCTGCATTTGGTTGATCTCACTGAGAATGGGTGAGACCCAGTTGCCAGTCTGGTTGCACGAGTGAACACCTGTTGGATAGGTACCAGTGACTTAAGTTCGTTAAAATCAAGCAGGTACAGAAATTTAAATACTTGGGAAGTGTTCAAACAGAAGACGGAAAGTGAGACACTGAGATCCGAAGGTGAACTGACATTGCCAAGGATGCATTCCAGAGGCAGAGAAAAATACTGACATAAAAGAAAATTTCGCTGGAAGAAGTGAGTACTGGATCATTATGTGATGTTTGTTCTTTAATATGGCAGCGAATACTGGACAGTATCCTCAAGGATGAAGAAAAGACTTGAAGCAACTAAAATGTGGTTCTACAGAAGGATACTGAGGATACCATGAACCGAAGGAGTGAGTGACTATGAGGCTTTGGAGAGATGGAAACGAAAAAGAAACTAATATTTATGACATGGAAAGACAGCTGAAGTAGAGCATTAAGAGACAGAAAAGCTTCACTAGTAACAAAGAAGTGAATACTGGACTGCTATGTGATGTTGTTCTTCATTATGGTAATGAAGATGAAGGAGAAACTTCAAGAAAACGGAATTTGGTTCTAGAGAAGAATTTTGAGGATATCATAGACTGAACATGTGAGCAAAGTTGAAATTTTGGAGTAAATGGTAAAATAATACTTCATGGAATCTTATGGCTATTACAGCTGGGTTGATTCTTTCGCCTAAACATCAAAAACTTGTTGAATAGCTTTCTCCGTTGAAATAAATAGACAAAGAGAAAAGGAAAGATACAGAGACACTAGAGGGACAGTTTGGACACTGATTTTATCTTTTCAGTTCCAACGACCTCTTGTTGGGGAAACTCCTTCCCGAACAGTTTGGCACGTCTTTACCATCCAAAGTCCAACAGAGAAAGAAATAAAGTTTATTTTTGGTGCCAGGAGGCCTCTCTTTTGCGCATGTATCAATTGTCTTTCCTGTCAGAGGACTTCTGGGAGATTTTTATATTTATTTTATTTCGTATTTTATTTAATCCCTACATACTTAACATGAGGAAAAAACAACTGAGGTTCCTGGGACATTAAAAAATTAAAACGCTTAAAATTAATTCACATTTAAAATCTGTCCAAGTTATTGGAAGACCCTATATTTAGAACCAGAACGCGACAATTTAAATTTGCAGGACACGTTTTCAGGAAGAAAAGCTTGGAGAATATGACACTCGCATGATATATTGAAGGTGGAGAGACGGAGGAAATCAACGAATGCTCTACCCAACAAGCTTGTTTAAATGGATGGCAAAATAGCGAATGGGTGTCATAGTGAAAAGACAAATATTACTAATAGCTGCAAACGTAAGAAGCTGTGGAGAGCTGCAATTATCCACGTATTGAAGAGACACTGAGCATACACGATGATGATGATGATGATGTAGCCACTAGAAGGAATATAAATGCAGTAAGTTAAACCGTAGAGGATCTTGATAAACGGAAGGAATTATGATACAGTGTTGTGATTAAATTAACAATCACTCTCTACTTGATAACTTCTCTCCTCGGGGTCGATTAACCACGCAAATACGAATTCTTTTCATTTATATAGATAGCGCAAATCGACTCAATTGAGATAATTTTACGCCTCTACTCGATAAACAACGCATGCGTACTTAGAAAAATTTAAGTGAGTTTTATTATTATTATTATTATTATTATTAAAACACGTGAATCCATTCCGGTTTCCTGGAAAGACATTAAAAACGAATCCCTTTCCTCAATTCGGGAAACAACTGGATGCCAAAGATAAACTAATTTCGATGAATTATCAACATTTCCTGATCCCATTTCTGATTCATCTGATTGTTTTTACCATTATTTTCACCATTTTATTTTATATTTTTCCTCCTCCTTCTCCTTTTCATACCCCTCCTTTTCATCTTCCTCCTTCTCATCCTCCTCCTTTTTCTCATCTTCGTCCCTCTCCTCTTCCTACTTCTCACCTCCTCTTTCTCACCTACTCATTCTTACCCTCCTTCTCCTCACCTCCTCCTTTTCATCTTCTTCCTTCTCACACTCCTCTTTCTCTCCCTCTTTCACACCCCTTCCTTTTTATCCTTCCCCTTTCTCACCTTCTTCTTCTCGCCCTCATCCTTCTCACCATCCTCTTTCTCTCTCGCTCCCTTCTCCCCCTCCTCCTTCTCACCATCCTCTTTCTCTTCTTCTTCTTCCTTTTCACCTTCCTTCTCTCTCTACTCCTTCTCAACCTTCTCTTTCTCACATCCTTTTTTCCACTCTCCTCCTCACCATCCTCTTTCTCTCCCTCCTATTCCTGACCCTATTCCTTCTCCTCTTTCTCATTCTCACCCTCCTCTTTCTTTTCCATGTCCCCTTTCTCAGTCTCCTCCTTCTACGCTGTCTATATTTATTTCACATGTTTTTTCACTCTTCCAATTACACGTTTTTTATCATTATTTTTCTTTTCAATTAAACAAGATTTATCATCGTTTTTGTCGTTACCGGAATTTTCTTTTCTTTTCGTCTTTATTTCTTTTCTTCATTCATTCATTCTTTCTTTCTTTCTTTCTTTCTTTCTTTCTTTTTCATAGCCTTTTTTCTTCCTACTCTATATTATTCCAATCTACTTTATATCGTATTTGTATTGTTATTTATTGTCTTAGAATAACCTCCCACCCAATTCTTTCTTTTTCTTTCTTTTTCTATCTTTGTTTAGCATTTTTTCCTTTTCTTTCTTTTTTTACTACATTATTTCTTTCTTTTCTTTCTTCTTGCAGCTTTGCTGTTTCTTTCCAATCTAGATTATTACAATCTACTTATCATATTTCAACGATTATTTATTATCCTATAAAAGCCTCCTCACCAATTTGAATCTTTTTTTCTTTGTTTTTGTTTTTTCTTTGGTTCTTTCTTCCTTATTTTTTTCTTTCTTTTTTCTTTCTTTCTAATCTATATTATCTCAGTCAACATCATATCATATTTTTATTGTTATTTATTGTCTTAGAATAGCTCCCCCCCACCGCCCGACTAATTCTTTCTTTCTCTCAATCCGATATTATGACAATCTTCTTGCTCTTCATTTCACATTTCCATTCTTATTGTTCAAGAATGGCCTCCAACTCAATTCGACTCAACTTTATGCAATAGTGAAAGACAACAATTAATACGGAAATATCATTTCTTTCTTTGAAAGCGTTTTTTTGTTCAGAATTGTTTTTCGCCCATAATGTGGTTTCTAGAATCTTCACTTCTTCCATGTGTTTCAGCGAGTAAAAAAAAAACAATGAAATGAATGGCACAAACGCAAATCCTTGTCTCATTTTACTTAAGGCCTAAGAATGGCAATTGGTATACAATCCTATGATATATATTGAATAGTCCCTCGAATGTACAATCGTAATAGAACAAGATTACACCTCCACACGCACGCCTACAGCCACCTCAACACACGCGTGTATATAATAATAATAAAAAATAGCGGAACCCGTTTAAGTTTAAAACAATTGACCTCATAGTCTATAATAACCCAACAAGCACTAAACTAAATTCTTTACAAAAAACCAATGTAGTGTACCAATTTACATGCCCATTCAGAAATTGCATCTCTGATACTAATCAAAAGCCTAGTACATATATTGGTTTTACCACAACCACGCTCTCCCGTAGACTTACATGTCATCTTTCTGATCAGAGTACTATTAAACAACATTTCTCTGAAAAACATAAACATGTAGGTAATATCAGACAGATTTTGGTCAACAATACGGTGATCCTTACTCATACACACAGTAAGAGGAACCTGCAGATATTGGAGGCCATGTACATCAAATCAAAACAACCAACACTCAATAAAATCAACTTTAAAACAGGAAATAACATATTACATTGCATTTGACTACATGGTTTTGTTGTCATTTCGCGCTATCCCGCGGTGTGACGTCATAAAACCGCATCGCAAACTTAAGAACTGCGTTTAATATTTTTGGTAACTATTGCCGTTGCCAAGCGGAGTTTTATGTCAACACAAAATAAAATCGTCGGTGATGGTGGATTTTATAATATTTCAGTTTAAACAACCTCTCTGAAGATGGCTCACGTGAGCCGAAAGCTTAGAAGAAAACCAATAAATAATTATCCAAATGTTGGAGAATTTTTGTCTTTATTTTCAACTGAAATTAAAGCAAAAATACGACGTTTAGAACGGCTCATGATTAAACATAATAGACAGTCATTGTCTCTTATATTTAATAGCATATATTTAGAAAATTACTTGCTGCCTCGATATATATATATATATATAATCAGGTCTTATTAAATTCATCCGCCATGTTCCGTCTGTTTAATTTTTTATGTAATTTCTCCAATTTTCGAATAAAATGTCATATATCCGGATTGAAATTATTAATATAATATCCCAAATTCAAATCTGGACTAATTTTTCTTACTTGTGTCTGTTTATATATATATAATTTTCCCCCCTTGCAAGGTAGTAAAGCCACTGAGACACAACTGCTTATCAGTGTCGAAGAATTATGAATAGAAACCTTACTAATGTGAAGATAGTAATCTGAAGGACAGTAGATAGTGACTGAGATTGCATTTAAATTTTTGGAGATGAAAGTTGGCCTGAATGGACTTTCGAAAGCGAGGAGTGCGAGAAATGAAACTGTCAGCATAGAATTTGAGGTTACCGTTAATTAACGAGACCTTGTTGCCAGTCTCGTACCGGGCTTAAATTCAAAAAGTGTAGGTACCATAACGAAGAACTCATCCGAGCAATTGCCATGAAAGTTTTTATAGAAAAGACGCAGGGAGGCAATGTCTCAAGGAGATGGTAAATTAACTAAAGCCGAGCAGACCGATATCCAATACATATAGATACGATATAGACTGATATCCAATACACCACAACGCAATTCAATTTACTCTTACAATTTTATATTAGCAGAAAAGAAAGTTAGCCTGAGAAGGCTCAATGAGTCACTTTTCTAGGGGTCAGCACGCTGATGGTAGGCAGGGAGTGGTTTCTTAGATGATTTCTTAGATGATTAATGGAAAGAAATCCGTAGCATCCTTCTGTAGAACCACATTTCGGCCGCTTCCAGTTTTGTCCTCATTTTCGATGATATTGTCCAGCATTCACAGCCGTATTGAAGAACTGACATCACGTAGCAGTCTAGAACTCTTTTCTTCGTTTCTATTGAGATTTTCCTGTGTGTTAGTATTTTGCTCATTTTCTGGAACGCATCCTTTGCCATGCCAATTCGCCTTCGGATTTCCGTGTCGCACTTTCCATCTCCTGTGTTAGTTAAAATTAATAAGCCACATTTTGTTCTCTGTTAACAACAGCCTTCAGGTAGTTTTGGATATCGACCACCATGTTGACCTTATCTAACTTATCAGCCTTACTATTGGGATAGTCGTTGTAGCATCAGCATACTTACCAAGTTTAGAGCTGACGCTATCGGGGAGGTCATCAATCAAAATTAAAAAAACAAACTAGGACCAAGGATAGAGATATGTGTGACACCAGCATTCGTAAGAGAAGATTTAGACGAGTGGCCGTTCAGGATAAATTTCATTTCAGGATTTGAGAAAAAATAACTGCATAAAATGAATAAGTCATCCGGCGACATCGTAACTTTTCATCCCGTGAAGAAGATCTGTATGCCAAACCCTATCAAATGCTTTAGGGATGTCCAAAGCTATAGCCCCGGACTTCACTGATTTTATCCAGTGCATGATAGATACATTCTGCAATTATCTTCAATACATCAGTTGTTAACCTTGAGAAACGAAAGCCATATTGTTTGTCTTAAAAAAAGTCCCTGCGATGAGAATTTTTTCTTTTATCATTTTACCCCAAGCAAGGCAATTTTACTGCCACTCTTGAGCAAGGGTGGGAGTTTACATAGAGAAAAAGTGATGAGAAAGTAGAATATAGAGGGTGACAGGAAGAGGGTAATAAAGTAATGAGAATACCGGTGAGATGGGGGTGGAGTGGATGGAGAAAAGAGCTTGTTAGAAAAGATGCTAGTCAGTGAGATAAGAGATGACTATTGACCTTACATTTGAATTCTTGGAGATTGTAGCTGTCGGGGAAGCAAGTATACAGAAGAATATTCCACAGGCCTGAAGTGCGAGAAAAGAAGCTGTTAGAGTAGAACTTACGGTTACATTTTATCGTTTTCACTGTAAAAGGGTGGGACCTAGTTGCTAGTCTCGAGTAAATTCATACTTAGGGGGAACCAGTGAGCTAAGTTCATTGGAGCAGAAGCCGTCAAAGTATTTATTAAAGAGACACAATGGAGCCAGATCACACCGGTGAGATAGCCACTGCAGGCGAGCTGCTAAGTCGGAATCGATCATCTTACAGATTTTCTGTTGGATTTGGTCAAGAAGCCCATCGACATTGCTTAGGGTATCTAGTAGTTTTTACCAAAAAGATATAAGAACGACAAGTTGGAAGGCTATGACGGTTCACACAAGTTCTTAAAAACGTGTACAACAAATGATGACTTCTAGTAGGCAGGAAATCAGGATATACGGGGCATTTATTATACACTTTAGAGTGAAAAGGAACCAGTACACTTCTTAGTGACTCTTTCATGGCCGTATCTGACTACCGGGCCCACCGGGCACGGGTCCGGGCCGATCCGTGCCATCATAGTGAAAATCCGGACAAAGAAAAATGTCTTCGTCAGAAATCAAACTAAACAATTCACGAAGAAAGAAAGAAAGAAAGAAAGAAAGAAAGAAAGAAAGGAAAACGAAGAAAACATCCGAATGAACGCAGTAAAAATCTGTTTATTTATTAATTTTGGGAGAAAAAACTGGTTATACTCAGAAAGTCTGAACCCGACATCCTGCTTTTGTTCGCGTCCGTGCCTAATTTCCATTGGAATAGCCGAAAAAATCCGCAAAAATCATGGTTTCTGGAAACGGATGACACTGATGACGTCACCACATTGTCAACTAATAAATCCGGGTAATTTTCTCTGTGCCCGGTGATTTTTTTAGCATCAACTACGGCCCTGGTGATGTTATCAGGTCTACATGCTTTGTGGAGATCAAGGTCTGATGGTAACAGAGACCATACAAGGGTTATATGCATTTCACTCAACAGACTCAGTTATTGGATGATCCAGATTAGTCAAGAATTTAATGATCCACCAGTAATGAGAAGAGCCACAGGTTTTAGATGCTGTTCCACATTCTCTCGGTAAACAGGGATTTGTTACTTCCAGGCTTCGTTTACATTTATTACAATCAAAAATGAAAAGGCGTCTGTTGTGACGGGAACTGTCACGCTTGTATAGCCGAAAATAGGGGTTCTTGCGTGCTAGAGTGGCTAAGCAGGCCGGCTTGAACCATGTAGATGATTAAGGTTTCATCTACTATTCCCGATAGGATATAGTAAAAAGCATGCATATGGCACACTTCTCAATGCAAATTATTGGCGCAATTCTCAATTTGAAGGTTAAAGATGTCTGTCCAAGTGGCGTCACCAATAATATCCCGCTGGTAACGGAAGAAAAGTTCTTAAGAATAAGGGGTTTTAGAGATGATTGGAAGGACATATCAAGAGACACCACAGAGTGTTCCTAAGTTTTGAAGAAACTCGGCAAAATCGAAGAGAGGAGGTAAGAAATAAATTGAGCAAAGAGGATTTTTGTTAAGTCTGGCTAAGGAAGCGAATACGGAAATCAAAGTTTGAGTAAGAAATCAGGTAATGTAAAATCTAATGTCTGAATACAGGCAGCACCAGTACCTTAAGAAGGTTAAACCGCGTGTTGTGGTGCGTATTAAAATTGCCAAAAACAAATATATTAGCAGATAGATGGCGAGAGAATGTTTTTTACTATACAGTCAGTTATTATGTCTAATAAACTCCAGTCCCGAGAAGATGGGGAGTGATAAATGTAAAAGAGAAAACTAACAAAGTTGAATAATAAAAGACGAAAGCACAGAAAGGAATATATATATATATATATACTAGCAGTATAGCCCGGTGTTGCTCGGGTGTAATGAAAGCTTTAAAACTAACACATGGTCCTTCAGCTCAGACTCTTTGGACGTTGGCACGAAAGACTAAAAAAGCAATCGTTGTTTCTAGTTAAAGCGAAACCGTAGACCGAAAGAAAAATGAATGGATATAAGTCAAATTTTGATTTCCTGGTATCGATATCAAATAAGTTTTTTCGTCGTAAACTGAATTTTGAAGGCTAAATAAGTCCTTTGAGTAAATGGTATCATGGCTGAGACTAAGAACTACAATTCTACCTACTTAGAGCCAAACCCGAAGCAAAAAAATACAGACATACAGGCAGATAAAAAGACACACATCCAAACATCTTGCCTTATATATATATATATATATATATATATATATATATATAAATTATCGGTTTTCTGCACTAATGTAAGAGCTGCAAACTTGAAACTTCTGAATATCGTTTCTTATGTCTTTGTCTATGAATGTATCAAATTTGATTAAAATCGGACCACTACTTCTGTAACCCGATTTTTTCGATTATCGATTTTCGATATTTACTGTGTAAATTTTCAATAAAATCGGTTCAGCCGTTTCGGAGTCTATAGGTAACGGACACACGCACACATAGACACACACACATACACACACAAAGTTCCATTTATAAATAAGTTTATATATATATATATATATATATATATATATATAAAGGTAGAATCGCCGACTGATGTAAATTCGCTCGGGTTTCAAACCTGGCTAGAAGCAATCTAATGTCTGATCGTACTGATGAGCTGTCATACAGCGAAACATATCTATCTGCGGATGACTATATATATATATATATATATATATGATTATAGTTATATAGTTATGTATCAATTGTACATTGCGACACGGAAATATCTATGTTTCGAGATAGTTTCTCATCAGGCAATGTTGATGTAGTTGTGCAGATGATTTACATTTAAATGACAAAACCCTTTGGTTTGCTGTAAATGTATGTGGGTGTTTTTATTTTTTTTTTTTTTTTTTTTGTGGCTAATCAGGATGGAGATTCACTTTGGGATTTGACCCCAAAGAATACATACTAACCAACTTTTTTCCTTTTCCCCTCATCCTACACTTCTCTTGTTTCCCTTTCCTCCTTAATGGTTAACCTGCCATTAATCTGATCTTATCATTTTCCTTTCAGTTTTATTAGCTTTGATGTGATATTCTCTTTGAGTCAGTTCAGTTAAGTGCCATACTTGATACACGCTTGGGCGATCATGTCTCGAAAGAGACATGACTGACTGGGCAGAAGATTATCCCGCAGTAGGTTGCCATTGCTTTTTGCGGTAGACTGGTTGCCGGCCAAGACTATAGAACCCCATCTGTCCTGCTATTTAACCCATAACTGGAAGGAAGAGACGGATACCTAAGGGTATTTGCGCGTAAGTGAATACAATGGATTCAACAGGAATTCGAACTCGGCTCCCCGGTTTCTCGTTCTGAGCCGATATCCACTGTACCACAACGCACATCCCACTCTTTGAGTACCAATCCTATATTCTTTTACTTACTTCTCACTTTTAGTCTATTTATTTATTTGTTGTAAATTTTTTTTTAGAAAAGAAAATATTTTTTAAAACCTAAAATATAATTTTTTTTGTCTATCTATTTATTTGTTGTAAAGTTCTTTTTATAAAAAGGGAAGATTTATTTAAAAATAAACTTACGGGTTTTAAGTTTAACTGAAAAATGTAAATGTTGCTAAAATAATAAAATAATGTGTAATTTGAATTTATATTTATTTGATTTATTATATATATATATATTGTTTCTTTCAAATTTTCCATGCTAACTGGGTTTTACTCTATTAGTCTTTTTTTTTTTCTTTGTACATCTAACCTGAAGATCGTTTGTCTTGTTATTTGTACATAGGTTATATTTATCAACTTAGCATTTTCATCAATTCATAGGTTAAGTGTTAGTTCTGTCAGAAAATCAGCAGAAATAATTTTTTGTATAATAAATAAAGAATTAATCTTCGAGTATATTAGGCTTAGTTCCCCATAAATATTATCATTTCTTTTCTTCAAACTGTTTCAGGTGTGCGTTATGGTGCAATGGACATCGGTTCGGAACGAGAAATCAGAGAGCTGAGTTCGAATTCCGATAGAATTTGTTGCATTTACATTCGCGCAAATAAATTTGGGAAAGGTAGGAATCTGTCGTTTCTTTCTCCAGCTAGAGGTTAAATAGCAGGACAGACTGAGTTCAATAGCCTCGTTGGCGACCAGTCTAAGTAATGGCGCCCCATCTGCGGAAAAAAATTATCTTCCACCCAGTAAGTCATGTCTCGAAAGAGACATGATCGACCGAGCGTGTGGCACGTATGGCACTTTACTGAATGACTGAATATAATAGTTGGAAACACCAGTAAAGCTTCTACTGGGCATAAAGTCGGGGTCGGTTTTCTATTGTCATAAAGTAATAAACTGATCCCCCCAGTAATTACTACGTAATAGCATAATACATAAATGCTAATATAATTATATAATCCGTCGCTCCTCACCCCAGCTATGGGTCAAATAGCAGGACAGATTGAGTTTTATAACCTTGGTTGGCAACCAGTATACCATAGAAAGTAATGGCAACTTACTGCGGGAAAATCTTCTGCCCAGTTAGTTATATTTCTTACGAGACATGATTGGCCAAGCGTGTATCACGTATGACACTTAACTGTTTCACTGAATCTGTTTCTAAATTTTTTCCATTTTTGTGTTAATTTATTGATGTACTATTTCGTAAATTGTTTTGCTGTCTATTTGTTTTTGTATACCCAAAGTTTTATATATTTAAAACGTTGATTTTTTTTTTAACTTAAAAAACACGTAATGCATTTTGTGGTGTAGTGGATATCGACTCGGAATGAGTAATCAGAGAGCCGAGTTCGAATTCCAGTTGAATTCCTTGCATTAACTTACGCACAAATACCCTTGGGAAAGCTATTAATCCGTTTCTTCGCTCCAGTTATGGATTACATTCTATAGCTTTGGCTGGCAACCAGTCTACCTCAGAAAGTAATGACAATCTACTGCAGGATAATCTTCTGCCCAGTCAGTCATGTCTCTTTCGAGACAACTGCCAATTTTGGGCGAAATGTACGCCCCATCACCTCTAGCACTTGACTGACTGAATACATATATTAATGTGTATATAGTGTGTCGTAATGGAGAATTAGACCGTCACTGAAAACCTGAATGCAATGACATCGGGAGTTCTATTTGCTGGTTAATGTCACTAATAGCGGTTAGGATTAAGGGAGAGGACTAGACTTAGTACGATCCTAGACACGGCAGGTAGTCGATCACTGCGACGTTCTACGTACGAGAATAAGTCGGCAGCCCGATGCAAGCTGTCATCATGAACTTGCATAGCAGCGGATAGCGTTACAAGAAGTGTGTGTGTATCGTGAAGTGGCGACTCATTGACACCCTCAAACAATTCCCAGCCAAGGATTCCATGCTCACATACATTACTTGATATATATATATATATATATATAAAACAAAAAAACAAATGAAGTAGAAAAATTCACAAAAAAAACCAAAAACCAAAAAAGAATTCTTCGAAAATAGATGACGACAAATAAAAATGACAAGGAGACCCCAGAGAAAAGCCAGAATTTTCCATCCCCTGAACCATCCTGCTCTATCCACCGACCTCAGATCTAACATAGTACTCATTTGGCACAGAAGGATATTTCGATGACCATATCAATACTCGGAAACTAGTTCTGCTAACAACGAGACACACACACATACACACACATATATATAATACCGACTATAATTATTAAGCTACCCCAGTGTTTTAAAATAGAAAAGATGTATTTCATACTATTTTTTAGTAATTATTGCCAAGTGAATAATTGTAAATTAAAATAGAATGGTTCTTTCGTTAATACTGGACAATAACATGTGCATCAAATAAATATTTAATAATTGCCTATATAGCAGTTTTATCAATGAAATTCAAGGTTATTCGAATGAGTTCATCTTTGCTTCCTTGACTTGTAAAATTTTGAAAAGTAATTATAGCAAAAGAACCATTCTATTTTTATTTGGCAATAAATACTAAAAATAGTATGTAACACATCATTTCTTTCTTTAAAAAAAAAACTGGGGTGGCTTAATAATTAGGCCCGGTACAATATATATATATATATATATATATATATATATATATATATATATATATATATTATAAGAAAGTGAAAGAAAGTGAAAGAACAGGTAGATTAAAACCCACTGTTCAAGTATTTACTTTTTATAAAGAGTACTCGATACACAGAATAGCTTAATATTGTAATTATTTTTATTACAATGGTTTATATCACTACACAAAAATTTTCATGTTTCAGAACAACACTGCTCTTCTTCGACATACCCTTCTACTACAAACGATTCAGTTTCTAAATAACAATGAATTCAACTTATATTTTCTAAATAAATCATTTTCATAATTCATTTTAAAATATCACCTGAAGAAGAACAGTATTGTTCTGAAACATTAAAATTTTAAGAAGGGATATAATGCTTTTATAACCTATTGCAATAAAAAAAAATTACAATATATATATATATATATATATATATATATATATATCCGAGTGAGTATAGCATGAAGAGAGAAAAAAGAAAAAAAATTTCCGTCCAAAACATTAATTTAAAACAGTGCTCGATATATGCTGTATAGAGCAGTGAATATTTATTATAAATTATGTTTTAGAACATGTACATAATTTCTTCTATATATGTCCTCTTCCCTACAATCATATGTTTGTTTCAGTGTTTGGATTTAAACACTTCATCGGGGGAAATAAAGGTTTGGAATCATTCTCTGTTTATATTTGGTTCGTTGTTGTCGTGGGGGTTGGTTGGGGTTATTGGTAATGAAGTGAATGTCTCATTTTGATCGTTAGACTTTTGAGGAATTTGGTGTGTAAGTGTGAAATTGTTGATTAATTGTATTATCTGTTGGAATGTATGTTTTATCTTTTTATCGGTTGGGTATATCTTTTGGTTAGGATTTCTAAGAGGTTTCTGTTGAGTGGTCATTTTTATGGTTGGCTATCGTTTAATTGGTTGATGTCTGCTGTTAGTGGACCTAATTTATGTATTTACTTTGATCCTGTGTCTAGGTTTTCATAGACTGAGGAAGTGTTTAAATCCAAACACTGAAACAAACATATGATTGTAGGGAAGAGGACATATATAGAAGAAATTATGTACATGTTCTAAAACATTGTTTATATATATATATATATATATATATATATATGCACGCAGATACAAACAGATATATAAATATTTATCGGGTGTTAATAATACAATATTCACTGTAATATAAGGGAGCTATTAAGTATGTATTAAATAAATATACATATTACGTTATGTCTAAAGCACGAGTCGGAGTTTCATCTAGTCAGCAGGTGCATATTATAAAGTGATCGTTTTTAGATTTGAATTTAGAGTTTTGGTACAAATTTTTTTTTCATGTTTGTCATAAATTATGAATCTAGGATACCAGTTGTTTTTGTTTTTCATTTATTAAATTATCTAAACTTATTTATAAATAGAACTTTGTCTGTGTGTGAATGTGTGTTTGTGCCTGTGTGTCCGTTACCTACCGACTCCGAAACGGCTGAGACGATTTTCTTGAAAATTTACACAGTTGTACTATAAACGTCTGCGAGGGTTCTTAGCTAGGTTTTGTGTCGAGGTACCCCCGATAAATATCAAAAATAGATAATACTTTATAGAGTGTTCTTAGCTAGTTACCCCCGATAAATACCGAAAATCGATAATCGAAAAAATTGGGTGAAAGAAGGAGTGATCCAATTTTAATCAGATTTGATACACTCATAGACAAAGACATAAGAAACGATATTCAGAAGTTTCAAAGTTGCAGTTCTTACAATAGTACAGACAATTGATAATACATATATATAAAAGGCAAGATGTTTGTGTGTGTTTCTGTTTATCTGTCTGTATGTCCTTTATACAAATCCACATTTTATATTGGCTGAGTCTGAGCTCCAGAACCAAGGATTAGTTTTAAAGCTTTCATTACACCCGACCAACGCTGTGCTATACTGCTAGTACTTTTAATGAATGAAAAAATTGACATCCCAGGTTTATAATAATCTTGTTATGTTGAACTCTTGTATATCAGTTATGTAATGAATATAATTGGTAATATAAAGTCATTTTTATAACCCAAGATACTTGTATTTAAAATGTGTCCTATCATTATTAGAAACCGTGTAAATAAATAAATTAAGGGCATTGACACGGGGGAAGATCATGTTAATTATTTTTTCATTTAGTGCGTAAATTAATTTACCTGAATATAAAAAGTATATTTTGCAAATCATTTTCGAAAACATTTGTAAAGGATTAGTATTTAAGAAGTTCTGTCTGATCTCTGGGAATTGTTTCAGGTGCCAATTTCCGTTCAGCTGATAACGAATCGCCACTAATATAATGGTAAGCAAATAAATTGGTATTCTGTGGAATCTAATATTGCTGTCCCGTGGAGACTGATTTCAAATTTTCAATTTATTAGTTATCCAACGAAAACAATCGGGACCTACAGGTGTTAGTTGTAGTCAGTGCGACACTAGAGTAGCCGTTTAGTAATCTTCCCATTAAAAGTGTTCGTTACATTTTTTCCAGTGAATTTTAAAGACAATATATAGATGTTTGTACAGAGATTTATTTAACCATATATGAGCTGGTTGTTCCACTAACTTTCGTTATATATGGCGTAACTTCATGATTCCATCCTTCAAGTATACGGCATCTATCTGACTGATAATTTGGTCGAATTGGCTTGTACAAAATTCCAAAGATTTTTACAAGGATCTAAATCATTGGTGTTCCAAGATTGAAATATTTACCTCGCAAAGAAATAATCGCCTCGCAAATTCAAAAATTACCTTGCTAAGTAATAATTATCGAGCAAATTCAAAAATTACCTTGCTAAGTAATAATTAGCGAGCAAATTAAAAAATTGCCTTGCTAAGTAATAATTACCGAGCAAATTAAAAATTACCTTGCTAAGTAATAATTACCGAGCAAATTAAAAAATTGCTTTGCTAAGTAATAATTACCAAGCAAATTAAAAAATTGCCTTGCTAAGTAATAATTACCGAACAAATTAAAGAATTACCTTGCGAAGTAATAATTACCGAGCAAATTAAAAAATTACCTTGCTAAGTAATAATTACCAAGCAAATTAAAAAATTGCCTTGCTAAGTAATAATTACCGAGCAAATTAAAAAATTACCTTGCTAAGTAATAATTACCGAGCAAATTAAAAAATTGCCTTGCTAAGTAATAATTACCAAGCAAATTAAAAAATTGCCTTGCTAAGTAATAATTACCGAGCAAATTAAAAAATTACCTTGCTAAGTAATAATTACCGAGCAAATTAAAAAATTACCTTGCTAAGTAATAATTACCGAGCAAATTAAAAACTTACCTTGCTAAGTAATAATTACCGAGCAAATTAAAAAATTGCTTTGCTAAGTAATAATTACCGAGCAAATTAAAAAATTGCCTTGCTAAGTAATAATTACCGAGCAAATTCAAAAATTGCCTTGCTAAGTAATAATTACCGAGCAAATTAAAAAATTGCTTTGCTAAGTAATAATTACCAAGCAAATTAAAAAATTGCCTTGCTAAGTAATAATTACCGAGCAAATTAAAAAATTGCTTTGCTAAGTAATAATTACCAAGCAAATTAAAAAATTGCCTTGCTAAGTAATAATTACAGAGCAAATTAAAAAATTGCCTTGCTAAGTAATAATTACCGAGCAAATTAAAAAATTACCTTGCTATGTAATAATTACCGAGCAAATTAAAAAATTACCTTGCTAAGTAATAATTACCGAGCAAATTAAAAAATTGCCTTGCTAAGTAATAATTACCGAGCAAATTAAAAAATTACCTTGCTAAGTAATAATTACCGAGCAAATTAAAAAATTGCCTTGCTAAGTAATAATTACCAAGCAAATTAAAAAATTGCCTTGATATGTAATAATTACCGAGCAAATTAAAAAATTGCCTTGCTAAGTAATAATTACCGAGCAAATTAAAAAATTACCTTGCTAAGTTATAATTACCGAGCAAATTAAAAAATTACCTTGCTAAGTAATAATTACCAAGCAAATTAAAAAATTGCCTTGATATGTAATAATTACCGAGCAAATTAAAAAATTGCCTTGCTAAGTAATAATTACCGAGCAAATTAAAAAATTACCTTGCTAAGTTATAATTACCGAGCAAATTAAAAAATTACCTTGCTAAGTAATAATTCAAAAATTGCCTCCCAAACATGACGTGTTTGGGAGGCTCTTTCGTAGCAAAAAATGTTTTTTATAAACTCCAATAATAAAAATATTACTACGCATACACTACCGGCCCTAATTATCAGGATATCCCGGGTTTTTTCAAAATATGTATTTCATACAATTTTTAAGTGGATAATTGTAAATTAAAATAGAATGGTTCTTTTGTCATTATTACTTGGCAAAATTTTACAAAGCAAGAAAGCAAAGATGAACTCATCCGAATCACCCTAAATTTTCGTAATTCTTTAACTGATGAAACTGCAATATATGTAATTATTAAATATTTATAAATTCATTTGATGCATATGTTATTGTGCAGTATTAACAAAAGAATCATTCTATTTTCATTTACAATTATTTACTTAGCAATAAATACTAAAAAATAGTATGAAATACATGCATTTGTAAAACACTAGGGTGGCCTAATAATTATGGCCGGTAGTGCACGTGTGTGTGTGTGTGTGTGTGTGTGTGTGTGTGTGTGTGTGTGAATTTATTTTTTGAATCCCTTATCGAAATGAGTTAGGGTCTACTTCTTTATTATATTTTGAAGTGTTTAAGGATCAAGACAAGCAGAGTCACAGAATAAGGAGAATGTCATCTAATTAGTTTTTTTTTAATTTATTTTACTTAAATCTTTTACAGTAAGGATCACTCTGTACAAACCCTGGGGCCCATACGAGTTAGAGAATTACGTTGAGGTTAAGAAAACGGTTAACTCTCTACTTGGACTGGTTAAAATTGTATTGATCTGGAAAACATCTTCTTGTGAGTTGGTTCCACAGACCAGTGGTTCGCGAGAAGAGGCTGTCAGAGCAGAAGTTACTTCTCGACAATGGAATACGGAAGCAATGAAGATAATTTGATAATACGAGAATGCCATTTATGTGGCATGGGATCTTAGTCGTGAAGAACAGAGATAAAGCAGCGGGAGGCTCACCACATCCTGCCTGGGAGAGAAATGTTGGAGGGTAGAAAATAATTCGTCACCCACTAGAGCAGTAAAGAAAGCTGGTAATTTTACCTGCATCTTCATCAGTAGTGAAAAAGTAACTTAAAGGGTTAGAGCAAGATAACTTATGACTACCAAAGAGGCATTACTACGCAAAGAATACAGTTCATATCCCTCAGTGATTGTTGGTCCCGGAGTGGTAGCACCTGTTGTGGTCCCAGGTATAGGTAAATAACCCCTAAACCGAGTTCAAAATGCAATGAAAGTATATACCAACAAAACGTTTTTCAATGAAAAATATTACCAACAAAACGTTTTGAAGGAAAAATGTTACCAACAAAAATATGTGAAGGAAAAAAAATATTACCACCAATATATCTGACTCTCGGCGAAACGCACTTTACAAAGAAAGTATATTCTATTCATAAAAATCTGTTGTAAAAATCTTGTAGGCATTAAATAACCCATTGAGGTTAATATGCCGTAAAACAGAACAAACCAAACCCATAATAAAGGGTTCGGTTCAAATTGCTAGCACCCAAAGAAGGCCGGAGCGTACAACGGCCAAAACGTCGTGCAAATGTCAACAAAGATGAGGACAATAGTCCGGATAATATAAATACTGTTAATTTTATTAATATTACAGAACTGCTTCTTCTCGTCATTCTTAATTGAATCGTGAAATAAGTATTGGATGCTTATTGGCGTCATGAATAGCAAAATAAAAAGTTACTTCTAGACAATGGAATACGGAAACAATGTAGATAATTTGATAATATCTAAATGCCATTTATGTGGCATGGCATCCTAGTCATGAAGGCAGTGATAGAGCACTGGGTGGCTCACCACATCCTGCCTGGGAGAGAAATGTCGGAGGGTAGAAAATAATTCGTCACCCACTAGAGCAGTAGAGCGAGCTGGTCATTTTACCTACATCTTTACGTAAGATGGTTCATATATAAGAGCCCCACTTGAAGTCGGGTATATTTTTTAAAGTCCCATATTTTCTCAAGGCACGGAATCATCTCGGGTGGACATCCGTTTACCGTAACTAGCGACAGACTGCTATAAATGAGTGAACGCATTCTACTTTCCCTCAACATCTGCCGTCAATTCTTTTAATATTCTGAATGGTGGGCTTTCATTGCTTCTGGTCTTAAATGACTGCAGGTGTTAGCATCTAATCTTTTTCTTTTTGGGGAATTAATGTAACCCACTAAGGTAAATGTTTCACTTAATAACACGAATTTGATTCTAAGTTGCATGATCTTGATGAATTAAGCTGCCACCCTGACACTGATGTGCTTTACGTTATTGTTCATTGTTGAGAATAGTGAGGGAATGGCTTGGTATTTATATTACTGTTTTGAAGGGTTTTTTTTTTAAACTAGGAATGCTGACTCAACCAAGGTATCTTTGGAATGACTTCTCGATACGTGGGAATAATTTTAAAAGGGAGAACGCCTGAGCAGATACGCTTAACTAAGTAGAAGGTATTTCTAACTCGGTGCTATTTGTCTATGTCCCCATTTTGCTGTGATGCAGATTTAGGTCACAATTTAACTGTGATGCAGTGTAATGTCACCATTTGGATGTGATGCCATCATTTGACCATTTGGATTTGATGCAGGGTTTTCTCACCATTTGGTTGTGATGCAGGGTTGTGTTACCATTTGGTTGTGATGCAGGGTTGTGTTACCATTTGGTTGTGATTCAGGGTTGTGTTACCATTTTGTTGTGACTCAGGGTTGTGTTACCATTTGGTTGTGATGCAGGGTTGTGTTACCATTTGGTTGTGATTCAGGGTTGTGTTACCATTTTGTTGTGACTCAGGGTTGTGTTACCATTTGGTTGTGATGCAGGGTTGTGTTACCATTTGGTTGTGATTCAGGGTTGTGTTACCATTTTGTTGTGACTCAGGGTTGTGTTAGCATTTGGTTGTGATGCAGGGTTGTGTTACCATTTGGTTGTGATGCAGGTTTGTGTTACCATTTGGTTGTGATGCAGAGTTGTGTTACCATTTGGTTGTGATGCAGGGTGGTGTTACCATTTGGTTGTGATTCAGTGTTGTATCACTATTAGGTTTTGATGCAGGTTAATGTCACCATTTGGCTGTGATGTGTGTACCTGCTTCATCCTTATCAACCTGGATCTTATAATGGGTATATTCACTGCATATATTTTGACCCCAGCGTCACTTTGTTGGTGTGTTGATTCACACTCAATATTAACAATATCTGACAAATTTAACCTTGTCATTTTCTGTTAAATTACATTTTAATTTCTGTCCTTTCTATTACTTGAATTAAAATTATTATAATTGATTTTAAATAAGGATAAGTGGATATAGAAGTTGGTTAGTTACTGTGACTTGACCCAAAGAGTTGTGAATTCAATACCAGGCTGCATCAGTGGTGAACAAGTAACTTAAAGCGTTAGAGGGAGATAACTCACGACTACCAAAGAGGCATTACTACGCAAAGAATAGAGTCCATATCTCTCAGTGCTTGTTGGTCCTGGGTATGACCGTAAACTGCATCCGGCAGCAAGGCCACTGACTGGGAGTTTGTGAGGAGCATGGGACCACCTCTTATTGCTATTGTTTCCAGGTTCACCCTAGCCCGGAGTGGTAGCACCTGTTGGGGTCCCAGGTATAGGTAAATAGTTAACTCCCAAACCGAGTTCAAAATGCTATGAAAGTATTTCCCAACAAAACGTTTTTCAATGAAAACTATTACCAACAAAACCGTATTGAAGGAAAATGTTTCCAACAAAAATACGTGAAGGAAAAAAATATTACCAGCAAAATATCTGACTCTCAACGAAACGCACTTTACAAAGAAAGTATATTCTATTCATAAATTGTAAAAATCCTGTCGGCATTAAATAACCCATTAAGGTTAATATGCCGTAAAACAGAACAAACCAAACCCATGATAAAGGGTTCGGTTCAAAATTGCTAGCACCTGAAGAAGGCCGGAGCGTACAAAGGCCGAAACTTCGTACAAATGTCAACAAAGATGAGGAAAATAGTCCGGATAATGTAAATACTGTTATTTTTATTAATGTTACAGAACTGCTTCTTCTCGTTTATTTCATTCTTAATTGAATCGTGAAATAAGTATTGGATGCTTATTGGCGTAATGAATTGCAAAATAAAAGGTCGAAGAGCCCTTTTTGTATTTCATATGTTAGCTGCATTCACCTACACGTAAATACCATTAACAAAAGTATGAATCCTTTTCTTCTTCAAAGCTATGAATGAACAGCAAGAGAGACGAGGTCTTATAACCTTGGTTGGCAATGAGTCTAGAAAAAAAGTCAAACCAGCCTGGAGAAGGTTCGGCTTCATCAGATTATTCCCAAATATATCCCTGCTGCCCCAACTTCAGTAGTTATTGTACACAGGACTAGCGATCGCGATGTTTCATAGCATCATCATTGCTCGCACGATATTGCCTCTTTACGATATCCACTGGACCACAATGGATGTGCGTTGTGGTCCAGTGGATATCGGCTCGGAACGAGAAGCTGGGGAGCCGAGTTCAAATTCCAGTTGAATCCATTGTATTCACTTACGCGCAAATACCCTTGGGAAAGGTATTAATCCGTCTCTTCCTTCCAGTTATGGGTTAAATTACAGGACAGATTGGGTTCTATAGCCTTCGCAGGCAACCAGTCTACCGCAGAAAGTAATGACAACCTACTGCGGGATAATTTTCTGCCCAGTCAGTCATGTCTCTTTCGAGACATGATCGCCCAAGCGTGTATCGCGTATGGTACTTAACTGACTGACGTAAATAACAACTCTCCGGCACGGCTCATTCTCAGCACCACGGATTATATAGCGATAATATTCTGATAACATTATCAATTTGTCAATTAAAATCAGGTACTATATCACCTTCAGAATATTAATATAATATCCCACCCGCGATATTATTATTTTTGACCAGGAAACTCGTCTTCAATCACTTTCCTATCGCCCTAATGTCCTTGTCAACCATCCGGTAACGCTTTCTTGAAGATTTTACTGATGAACCTTTCGCTATGACATTTCGATTTTATGAATTTAAGCGCAGTACCAAATTGGCAAAATTGTCTCATCATTTTAAAGTCGAACGACGTCTAGCAATTTCGAATATTGACATCTCTCTATGTTTAACAAGAGAATATATTTAAAGGATTTGAAAATACCACACTGGCGTGCGTGTAACTTACAAAACTATCCAGCAAGATATTGTGAAATCAAAGAGCCAGATTCAAATGTGGCTAAAGTCTGCTATGTTCAACTTAGCATAAATTCCCTGCGCAGTACCAAATTGGCAAAATTGTCTCATCATTTTAAAGTTGAACGACGTCTAGCAATTTCGAATATTCACATCTCTCTATGTTTAACAAGAGAATATATTTAAAGGATTTGAAAATACCACACTGGCGTGCGTGTAACTTACAGAACTATCCAGATTAAAATGTGGCTAAAGTCTGCTATTTTCAACTTACCATGAATTCCCTTCGGAAACATACATATAAAACACATTACTTCTTCCTTCTAGGGATATAGGTTCCGTAGTCATTTAGACAAAAAGTACACAAAACTGATAACTATGACGAAGATAAACCCGTCATTCTTTTTTAAAGGGAATTCACTCCATTATAACACACACACACACACACACACACACACACACACACACACACACATATATATATATATATATATATATATATATATAGTAGCAAGTATAAAGATCAGAACGATGTTAAGAAAATGTCTAAATATGAAATAACTTTTTATTTTAAATCTTCAAAGAACATTTGATCAAGGGAAAAAGATGATATAAAGGTAAATTATATAATTCCAAAATATAAAGTTCAATAAACTTATTTTGATAAAGTTATAAGAATAATTATATGAAATCAAGCACATATATACCAGGGATTTTGTTAAGCATTTATTAGTCATGGGGCATTGGTTCGAGTTTCTACAATTACAAAAGTTATTATTATGGGCAAACTGACATGAGTGTTAGAGTCATTTTTGTTGTATGATTTCAATATTTTATTGTTATGTAATTTAATTAGTTTTTCTAAACTGTTGGAGCAACTATAACTGAGTTTTATTGTATTCCTATTGAAAATTTTGCTTGAAGAGTTATTTGGAGAGAAATGTTTATCAATTAGATAAAGAAATGTATGTCCCTGTTTAAATTTAACTGATTAAATGGAGGTTTATACCATACGATTTTCCTGTCTCTATTTTTTTTTTTGAGCTGCTAAATGTTTCCACAAAGTTAATCTCGAAAGACTGATAGCCACTGTCTCTAGGAATTTTATCGTAAATTGTTTTTTGCTTATCGAATATTTCTTTATTTGAAGAGTGTATGCTTATGCGGCGTTCAACTGATGATGGTATATGTTGGATAACGGATGGTGAGTGATCAGAGCTACAGTGATTATTCACCTGGATATATATATATATATATATATATATATATATATATATATACTAGCATCATAGCACGGCGTTGCCCGTGTAACTCAGAACATTTTAGTAGTAGGAGAAAATGCCAATGAGAGGAATATATTTGCGTAAACGTGATTTGATACTTTATGTGACATTGTAAACAACATTACTTTTGTTTTTGTTTCAAAATTACGGGTAAAAATATTTACATTTTTCATGACTAAATGAATTTAACCTAAAAATAAACATTATTTATTTTGTTTTACTGAAATTAGAAATATAAAAACTATTAAGCTCTCTGTTCCGAAATGTTCCAAAATATTTAAAAATGTAGACATTTAATTTTAGAGGAAAAAGTTACATCAATGCCACACAAATTACAGACAGTTGATATCCTGCATGAAATATTTAGCAAAGAAAAAAATCTTTATTTTTTTTTATTTTATTTTATGATGTATGAAATATTAAATTTGAAAAAAAAAGATTAAATAATTAAATTGACCATTGGCACTTTATTTTACATATTCTATTTTTGTTTGAAAAACAAAAAGAAATTTTAATATTTCTTTTGTTTCAAAATTACGGGGAAATTTTTTTTGTTGACCAAATGAATTTTAAAACGTCCGAATAAAAATTAAATATAAAGGCTCATTTTCTTTTTTTTTAAATAAAAATAGTATTTTAGTCGCGTTTGACCCGTGTGATTTGATTTTTGTGACGTAATTTAGCAACCATCTTAGATCTTATATGTTTTACGGAGCAAATATAAACAATCCGTTCCATTGGCCAAAAAGCGCGAAAAGGGAAAATTTGCTGAACTAAAACTCAAAATGTTTGGTCGACCTGGCTTACCTGTAGATATGTGTCCCTATAAAGTTTGAATGGCGCTGCTTAAAAAATGTAGGCGTGCATAGGGAACAGTCACGCACAGACTCACAGATTGCCTTTTATATATATACTAGCATCATTGCCCGGCGTTGCCCGTGTACATCAGAACATTTTTGTAGTAGGAGAAGATGCCATTTTTTTTACATATTTTGTTTTTGTTTGAAAAACACTTTTTGTTTTATAAATATTTCTTTTCATCAAAATTACGAATAAAAATATTCACACTTTTTCGTTGACCAAATGAATTGTTAAAACTTCGGAATAAAAATTCTATATCAAGGCTCATTTTTTTTTATAAAAAATATTTTAGTCGCGTTTGATTTCTGTGACGTAATTCAGCAACCATCTTAGATCTTAGATGTTTTACGGAGCAAATGTAAACAATCCGCTCCATTGGCCAGAAAGTGCGAAAGGGAAAATTTGCTGAACTTAAACTCAAAATTATGTGTCGACCTGGCTTCCCTGTAGATATGTGTTCCTAAAAAGTTTGAATAGCGTAGCTTAAAAATGTAGGCGTGCATAAGGAACAGTCACACAGACTCAGGATTGCCTTTTATATATATATAATCCTCCCAAATATTTTCCGTAATTTTTGACGGAACTGGGTACATTCGTATTTTATTATTTCCTCACTGCACCTTCCGTTTCTATCTATCTATAAAGAGCGGAATTCGCTTGCGAAACCTCGATGGCATGCAGTCGGGGAGAAAATAATACAAAATAAGAAGATATTAAGTGGAAACCACTCTATTGTTTTTCGCAAAAAGTTATATAAATTCACTGATAATGAAGAAAGGGAACCTGAGGAGATGCCTAACCGATTACGTCCCGAAGTAACATTGCATCGGAGAGAAAATCCTTTTCTCTTCATGTCGTCCGTTGTCGTTTTGGCTGCCGGTTATAATTCGATCCCTTTCAAGGGGACTTCTATTTCCGAAAAGCACTCAACAGTTTTCTGCAGAATTAACGGTCAATTATTTATAAGAAAGAAATTTATTTTATTTTTAATAAAATTAAGGATATTTTTATATCTGTACAAATTGCAAGATGTGTGGGTTAACATTCTTCTCTCAGGGAGGTAGCAAGTGAAGAAAACCTGGACAAATAAAACAATAAAGACGCTTTCCGAATCAATTTAATTACAATTTCATTAAAATCCAAAGACTTAAAATAAGATATTTATAAACGATGTGCGTTGGGGTGCAGTAGATATCGACTGGGAACGACAAATCCGGGAGCCGAGTTCGAATTCAAGTTGAACTCGTTGCGTTCACTTATGCACAAATAACCTTACGAAAGGTATGACTCCGTCTCTTTCCTTTAGTTATGGGTTAAATAACAGGACAGATTGAGTTCTATAGCCTTGGCTGGCAACCAGTCTACCGCAGAAAGCAAAGGCAACCTACTGCGGGACAATCTTCTGCCAGGACAGTTATGTCTCTTTCGAGACATGATCACCCAAAGCGGATATTACATATGCCAATTAACTGACTGACTTAATATAATAGCTGGAATCATGATTAAGGCTTCTATTGGTCACAAAGTGGGGGATCGTTATTTGTTATGAAGTAATAAACTGATCCCCCACTAATTACTACGTAGTAATATAATGCATCTCTTCTCCCTCTAGCTATGAGTCAAATAATAGGATATATTCGGTTATATAGCCTTGGATACCAACCAGTTTTCTGCAGAAATCAATGGCAAACTACTGTGGGATAATCTTTGGCCAAGTTAGTCATGTCTCTTTCGAGACATGATCGCCCAAAACCTGCATCACGTATGACACTTAACTGACTGACTGAATATAATAGTTGGAATCATGATTAAAGGCTTCTACTGGTCATAATGTGGGGGATCGGTTTTCTATTGTTATGAAGTAATAAACTGATCCCCCACTAATTACTACGTAATAATATAATACATCTCTTCTTCCTCTAGCTATATATAAATCAAATAATAAGAAAGATTGGGTTCTATAGCCTTGGCTGGCAAGAAGTCTACTGCAAAAACCAATGGCAACCTACTGCGCGATAATCTTCGGCCCAGTTAGTCATGTCTCTTTCGAGACATGATCGTCCAAAGAGTGTATGGCACGTAATTGACTGATAACTGATAACAAGTGAAAGCTTCAAATCAAGCTGTTACCTGTTATAGAACCCGATTTTTCGCGCTATGTAACCCATAGCTGAATGGAGAAGAGACAGTTTCATGCCTTTCCTAGTCTATATTTGCGCGTAAATGTAAATGTAATGAATTCAACTGAAATTAAAAAAGCCGGCTCTCTGATTTATTGTTCTGAGCCGAGATCCACTCACCACAATGCCCATCCACCGTACTTTCCGAAATTCTGTCAGAATTTCCTTTTGGGTGCAATGAGTAATCTTTGGCTTGGGATTTATTATTTTATTACGTATGCAATCTCTTTTGTAGTCCACAACACTATAAGGGTCTGCCGTCAGCAGAAAATATATCACGTACTCGTAGTAAATAGCAAAATCTTTGATAACCTGTCGAACTCTTGTGCATCAGTTATGTAATAAAGGTATTTATATATATATATATATATATATATCAAGTCTGTGAACGTTAGTATATATATATATATATATAAGGTATTTGTAATTCTCTATCACTTTTATAACCCAAATATTTATTCTTAGGAAACTCTCTCTCACTCTCTCTCTCTCTCTCTCTCTATATATATATATATATATATATATATAGGTATTTGTATATATATATATATATATATATATATATATATATATATATATATATATATATAAGGTATTTGTAATTCCCTATCACTTTTATAACCCAAGATATTGATACTTAGGAAACTCTCTCTCACTCTCTCTCTCTCTCTCTCTTATAATAAATTTATCATGATAAATTCGTTTGAAAATAATTTTGCATTCATTGTACTCTGTACGTGTATTTTCGATTTGTTAACATTTCGGCTATTTTAAATGAAAAAAAAATAACTGTATTCTCTAATTTTAGAGAAATCTCTTTTCATCTTGAAAATCACTTAAAATTAATACCAGCCACCTGAAAATAGGGTTGCGACAGTTCATGCCTAACTTCCCATTCTTATGGTGATTTTTATAGCACTCCAAATTACCAACATCAAGCTCTACTTCCTTAGTCTTAATAAGGGACTTATCTATCACGACTTTTCTCGCTTTTTATGTTATTTCTAACGAAGCGGCGATAGTATGAAGTCATTCCAATAAGGACTTCACATATCTTTGTATTTTCTGCCTTTGATGTCAATCATATCAATCATATCTTTGTCGTTTATTTCCCATGTATTTTCATTTGATGTCAATCATATTTTTACCGTTCAAGGTAATATATTACAGTGAGAACAATGTTATATTGTTCTCACTCGTCAGGACTATTTCTGTTTGTTTTTAAAAACAACCCTGACGAGTGGGGACATCATAACGGTATCTTCATGAAACTTCAAAGTCGGCATGGACCTGCTTATTTTTTATTTTTTTATTTTTTTAATCATATCACCCCAAGCAAGGCGATAACGCCACTGATGCGCAGGGGGCTACGTAAGGGTAAAAAGAATGGAAAAGAGAAAGCCGGAAACCACATCATAAACAGGGAACAAGGGATGCGCCTCTTCACCTGTTCAGCAGACGTGGGTGGAGTGTGAACCGGGCGATAGTTTAGTCTATCTACTCCAATTGTAAAAAAAAATAAAAGTGAAAAGATTGGAAAAGAGAAAACCGGAAACCGCATCCTAAACAGGAAACAAGGGATGAGCCTCTTCACCTGTTCAATAGATGTGGGTGGAGTGTGAACCGGGCGATAGTTTAGTCTATCTACTCCAATTGGAAAAAAATAAAATAAATAAAAGAGTGAAAAGATTGGAAAAGAGAAAACCGGAAACCGCATCCTAAACAGGAAACAAGGGATGAGCCTCTTCACCTGTTCAATAGATGTAGGTGGAGCGTGAACCGGGCGATAAAGTGACAAACCTTTTGCACTATATATATATATATATATATATATGACATATATATATATATATATATATATATATATATATATATAATACGCTAAAAGTCTACCACCTTCTACCGAGCGCCCATAGCTCAGAGGTAGAATCGTTGACTGACGTCAATTAGGTCGGGTTTTAATCCTGGGTTAAAAGCAACCGGATGTCTAACCATACTGAATGAGCTGTGATACAGTGAAACAGATCTGTCTGCGGATGACTTTAAATACATATATATATATATATATATACATACATATATATATATATATATATATATATATATATATATATGTATTTAAAGTGTATATATATATATATATATATATATGTGTGTGTATTTAAAGTATATATATATATATATATATACTGTGTCTATTTATCCTTATACTAATCATTTGGAGTTGTCTCGTCAGTTTTTTGATAATAAGATATAAAGCATTTTGATTATAAAAATGACAGAGTATCAAATATATTTTTTACATAAATGATATACAAGAGTTCAACATACGGTCTGAGATTTTAATATTACATCCTTAAGATTGTCACCACCACGAATTGAACGTGCACGATCTCGCTATCACGTTACGAACATAGTTAGCATTTCCTATCCAACGGAAGTTTGTAACACCACACATAATGAGATTTCGTGATTGTGGTTGTCACTTTTCAAATTGCTGTCGGAATTTCCTTTGGGTTGGAACGATGGTTCTTTGGATGGTGAAGGTATACTTCCACTACATAAGCAATTTCTTTTGGGAATAAAAACAAAAAGAAAACTTATCTTAGTCTACGCGTTTCCCTCTCTAAGGGACTTTGTCAAGTCAATCGTAAGAATTTTTGTAAAAAGTATTTATATAGAAGACGAAAATGTTATGGGATTTTCAAAACGTTGGGATTAGGAGTGCTAATGGATATTCAACAAGTTAGCAGAAACGTGGGGTAAGTTCATGAACGTGAGGTGATACAATTCAATCCCTAACAAATGAAAATGAGTTGATTTTTTTTGTGCATATATATGTATATATAGAGCCATCTGCATACAAGCCTGTTTTTCTGTATCACATCAGTATTGCTAGACATCCGCTTGTTTCCACCCGGAATTGAAACTCGACAAAATCAATATCAATCGGAGAGCCTACCCCTAAGCTATCGGCGCACGACTGAGAGAGAGAAGCAAATTTTAATGTGTTATATATACGCTGTTTATACACATTCCAGCAGCCGAAAGAAATCAATTCATGACTAAGGAGTAATGCGTAAATCGCAGAAGCGGTTGCTGTTTTTAGAGTTTTTCCCCTATAGAGAGCTCAATCGAAAAACGAGGAGAAAATAATAATAATAATAATAATAATAATAATAATAATAATAATAATAATAGATATATATATATTTGAGTGTGCATATATGTATAAGTCATCAATTAATAGAATCAGCTATGAATACTGTGGTAATGTTCTAAAATGTTTGTAAAAGGAACAGTTTTTCCATGCTTTAACATGTGCATGACTATGACATTACAACATATAAAAAAATTCCGTTTTGGATCATATTCACGTTCTAATGAACGCTAAGCAATTTGTCAACCGTTATATTTGAAGTAGAAAAATTGTACAGTAATTTTTAGGTACACAGTTTTCCGATTACATTAGTTGCCATAACTCACCCCCCCTGAAGATGATCTCGGAAAGAGGTTGAAAGTACTTGGGTACCTTAAGAAATGAATGAAAATAACATCTCTCAACGTTACAGCTCATTTCTGGCATCTTTTGATTGTAATACGCGAAAGATTATCCGTAAGTATAAAACGGATTTTATTAAAAATAAGTAAACATATTGTTTGCAATTTATTTTATCTGACATGTTTAAAAGAAAATTTGCTACCAAAATACACAAATTAAAGTATATATATCTGTGTGTGCATATATATATATATATATATATATATATATATATATATATATATATACGTATCGCTCACTCAGTAAAATGAATTAGAGCACTCTAGCTATTGGGCGCGTATAATGATAATATATGCGCTAAAAGGTCTGCCTTCTTCCATCGAACGCCCATAGCCCAGAGGTAGAATCGCCGACTGATGCCAATTCGGTCGGGTTTCAATCCTGGGTGGGTTAAAAAGCGATCGGAGTCTAACCGTACTGATAAACTGTTATACAGCGAAACAGATCTGTCTGCGGATGACAATATATATATATATATATATAAGTCGACATGTATCCTCTACCATGGTTGGTCTGTATTTGGCCAAGGCTTGAACGTAACTGGCAGAGCATTAGCAACAAACGCACACCCTTTGCATGCGTCGATCATGTTTATGACATTTTTGTCCGTGTTGGGTCAATAGACAGAACATCGAATTTGGCTTTTAGTTCGGTTTTTCCCCGGATGACCTGTGTGAAAGTCCCGTAGGATTTTCTTTTGTAAACGTTTTGGTATCACCACTCTTTCGTTGTATAATAGTATGTCATCACAAAGAGAAAAAACCTCAATTACATTGGAGTCTTTTTCGTAGATTTTCTTCTTAGTAGACGTAATGAACCCGTCTTTCAGAGCTTCCCTTTTTACGTCTAATAATGTAACAGCGAGCTCCTTATCGTGTTGGCGATCATGTTTATTTCACAATCCGTTCTCAATTTTGCGATTATTAAATTTAACTCATTATTTTTAGGAACGAGTCTGGATAATCCGCCCGCGTGACCAATTTTTTTGGAAGACAAATATCCGATTTTGAAATTGTATTTCAACAATATTGTTCCCCATCGAATGAGTCTGTTAGCGATGTACACCGGCAATCCTTTTTTACTTCGATATATCGTCAGCAGTGGCTTGTGATCGGTTTGTAGAGTAAAATGTCTGCCATGTAGATATCTATGGAATTTGGTCACAACAAAAACTATACTTAATGCTTCTTTTTCAATCTGTGAATATTATCTTTCTGCCGGCAGCAACGATCGGGAAGCATGTGCTATCGGTTTCCTCGTACCGTCCGGAAGTTTATGTAGCATACAGGCGCCAATGTCATAAGCGCTAGCATCGCTCGCTATTATAATATCCAATTCTGAGTTATAGTGGGCGAGGGAAAGATCTGACAGAAGTGTATCTTGTATTTTCTCGAATGCTGTTTGACATCCAGGCGTTCACTTCCAGATTTTATCTTTCTTTAAAAGATCATTCAACGGAGCTCTCAAGTTATGCATATTCTTTATGAGTACTTGGTAGAAATTCGCTAAGCCTAAAAAGATTTGCAAGTCTTGTACGTTATCCGGGAGCGGCATGTCCTTAATCGCCTTAGCCCTATCCGGATCTGGTTGTCGGCCGTTTTTATCAATAATGTGTTCTAAATTATGTGTGTGATAAATAAAATTCGCACTTAGATTCTTTAACTTTAAATCCGTATTCCTGGATTTTATCGAATACGCTTATTATATGCCCTCTATGATCTTTCACTGATTCACTCTTAACTAGAATGTCGTCATAATATGCAGCTGCGCAATCAAGGTTGACCAGCATGGTGTCCATGACCTGTTGGAAGATACCAGTTGCTACCTTGATCCCAAAAGCCAATGTAATAAATTTATATAGGCCTCTGCGTGTATTTATACACAACAGTTTGGATCATTCTTTGTCAACCCGAATTTGTAGGTAAGCGTCTGATAAATCGATTTTTGAGAAAATGTTGCCTCCATTCAATTTGTTGAATATTTCCTCGGGGCTCGGTAAAGGATAATAATGGTCTTTTAACGAAGCGTTCAAACCCGTTGAAAAATTAGCGCATACTCTGGTTTGATTTGATTTATTTTTAACATATACCACTGGATCAGCCCATTCTGAAAAATCAATTTTAGACAGTATACTAGCATTTAATTATCTATCTAATTCTTAGTCTATTTGGTTTACCGCTGCGAACGGGACGTTTCTTTTCTTTTTGAACACGGGTTGTGCATAACTCTTTAACTCGAATTGAGCTTTTATTTTAGTGCATTTCCCTAAGCCGCCTGAAAACACTTCTGGGAATCTTTCCTTTAGTTCCAGTTCTTCAATGTTGGACGTTGTAGTTTCTGTTTTTCGACAGAACATACTCATTGGGCAGTCCAACAAATTGGACTTTTTGTTCCAATATGTACCGAACAAAGACCAAACCCATTTAGAGTTAGATCACCCAGATACAACCAACAATTCTACTGTTATAGCTTCTTTTCTCGCACTTTTCACCTGTGGAACTCCCTTCCATATACTTGCTTTTCTGACGGCTACAACCCCCAGGAATTTAAATACAATGTCAATACCCATCTCTTATCTATTTGACTCGTTCTTTCTACATCACCCCGTATATTTTCTTCTTTTCCTTTCTCTCTACCTTCGCAACTGTCTTCACTCCTGTGTTCATATCCTTCTCTTGCTCTTTCTCTTTCACTCCCTGTAACTGGTTCGTCTTTCTCTTCACTCTTTCTACATCACTTTGTGTATCTTGTTCTTTTCCTTTCTCTCTACCTTCGCAACTGTCTTCACACTTGTGTTTCCATCCTTTTCTTGTCCTTTCTCTGACACTCCATATAAATGCTCTGTCTTTCTCTTCACTCTCCTCTTGCTAAACTTTTACTCTTATGTAGCCCCTTGCGAATTAGTGGCGGTGCCGCCTTGCCTGGGGTGAAACGATTATAAAAAAAACTTAGAGTACTGCGGCTATCACAAACATATCATACTAAGTCTTGTGTTTGATAAAAATAATTAGCATAGTAACATGTGTAGGGGCCCGATGATGCTTGTAAAATTGGCCTTGTGTCAACCGAAGTCTCCACAGTTTAATCCTTTCTGAAATTTCGGCTTACAGTAGCCATTGTCAACGATGACAACTGTAATGGGTGTATTAAGCAGTTCGGGGATGTACGATAATGATAGTCGTCTATTTTGTTTGTGTTAAAGATTAGCGAACACTTGTTTGCATGCTGGGAACGAAAATCGCATTGTGGCGTCTTATATGATCACGAGAGAGTGGATGCGGGAAGTATTAAGTATGGATAGCCATTGAGATAACCAATCGTTTCTGTTATCTATTATAGGCATTTGAGAATGTTTCTGGAGATTTTGTAGTTAATTTTGTTCAGCTTAGGTTTCAACTATTTTCTGTAAATGGCTCGAATATTTTTAGTTTTTGTTTATTGTTTTCATGTTTAAGTAGGGTTGTGTTTTCGACGAAGATTTCGCGGAATTGTGTATGTGACCTGGTATGTTGTTTTAAATGTCTAAAGATGCTAGAATTATCATTTAAATATAGTGCCAAACGACAAGAGTGCGAGTTTGTGGTGTGACCAATATAACTAATGTTTAATCCGTTAGAGATACAATCTCCCAAAGGGCAATTGATTTTGTAAACTATGTTGTTTTTTTTTTTCAAATTGCTAACCGGGGGAGAAAAGTCGTTGCGAATGGGTGAGTTGGTTATATATATATATATATATATATATATATATATATATATATATATATCCTAAATAGGCATGTATGCCGATGACACCACAGTTCACTCTCGCCTCCATAAAAAATCTGGTGTGGGCGACAAAGCAAACCTCGTTGCCGAGCTTGAAAAGGACCTCCAATCCGTAGTGGACTGGAGTAAGAAATGGCTCGTAAAATTTAATGCTTCCAAAGCGAAGCTGCTATCAATTAAGCATCATAGACAATCGCACATGCCTTCCATTAGCATGGAACAGAGAGAGTAAAATACTACACCTCCTTGGCCACACACTCTCAGCAGACCTCAAGTGGAATGGCTATATCGAATCTATTGCTAAATCCGCTGCTATGAAAGTCGGTTCTCTGTGCAGGGCCCAGGAGTTTTTTTTTCCGTCTGAATCTATCCTGTGAATATATAAATCTACCATCCGCCCGTGTATTGAATACTGCTGCAACATCTGGTAGGGTGCCCCTGCTATTCTCTTCTTGAATCTTGACAAAATACAACGGATAATTTGTAATGTGATCGATACCGACTTGGCAGACAGGCTGCAGTCGCTCTCTCACCGGCGTAACGTGGATTCCCTGTGCCTCTTTTATAAATACTTTCACGGCTTCTGCTCCGATGAACTTAAATCACTGGTGCCCCCTATATACGATTTTGCACGAGATACTACATTAGCAACTAGGTCCCATCCTTTTACAGTGAAACCGATAAAATGTAACCGTAATTTCTACTCCAACAGTTTCTTTTCTTGAACTTCCCGCCTGTGGAATTCCCTTCCAATTGATTGCTTCCCCGACAGCTACAATCTCCAGGAGTTTAAATGTAAGGTCAATAGACACCTCCTAATACACTAATTCGCATCCATTCTCTCAAACACTCTTCCCATCTATCCAATCCCCATCTTCGGTATCCTTACCCGTCTATCACCCTCCTTCTGACATTTCCTATATCTAACCACTCTTTCTCATCCCTTCCCCTATGTAATACCCTGCGCAATAGAGACAGGGGAATGCCTTGCTTGAAGTGAAATGAAATCAAAAGAAAAATCACATATCAATGCAAAGTAACTTAAAACGCGTCGTCTCAGATAGGATTTTCTTTTGTATTTTGATAGATAGATAGATAGATAGATAGAGAGAGAGAGAGAGAGAGAGAGATAGGGAGATAGATAGATATGTACAGACTGAGATAGATAGATAGATAGATAGATAGATAGATATAGGCAGGGTGAAATAGATACATAGATAGAGATGGACAGAGATAGTGAGAGATAGATAGATATAAACAGACAGATAGATAGATAGATAGATAGATAGATAGATAGATAGATAGACAATGAGAGAGAAACAGATAGATAGATAGATAGATAGTTAGATAGATAGATAGATAGAGAGAGAGAGAGAGAGAGAAAGAGAGAGGGAGAGATAGATAGATATAAACAGACCGAGAGTAGATAGATAGATAGATAGATAGATAGAGAGAGAGAGAGAGAGAGAGAGATAGGGAGAGATAGATAGATATAAATAAAATCGAGAAAGATAGATAGATAGATAGATAGATAGATAGATAGATAGATAGATAGATATAGGCAGGGTGAGATAGATACATAGATAGACATAGAGAGATAGAGAGATAGATAGATATAAACAGACTGAGATAGATAGATAGATAGATAGATAGATAGATAGATAGATAGATAGATAATGAGAGAAAACAGATAGATAGATAGATAGATAGATAGATAGATAGATAGAGAGAGAGAGAGAGAAAGAGAGAGGGAGAGATAGATAGATAGAAACAGACTGAGATAGATAGATAGATAGATAGATAGAGAGAGAGAGAGAGAGAGAGAGAGAGAGAGAGAGAGATAGGGAGAGATAGATAGATATAAACAGACTGAGATAGATAGATAGAGAGAGAGAGAGAGAGAGAGAGAGAGAGAGATAGATAGATATAAACAGACTGAGATAGATAGATAGATAGATAGATAGATAGGTAGGTGAAACAGATACATAGATAGGCAGACATAGAGAGATAGGGAGAGATAGATAGATATAAACAGACAGATAGATAGATAGATAGATAGATAGATAGATAGATAGATAGATAGATAGATAGATAATGAGAGAAAAACAGATAGATAGATAGATAGATAGATAGATAGATAGATAGATAGATAGAGAGAGAAAGAGAGAGGGAGAGATAGATAGATATAAACAGACTGAGATAGATAGATAGATAGATAGATAGATAGATAGATAGATAGATAGATAGATATAGGTAGGTGAGATAGATACATAGATAGACATAGAGAGATAGGGAGAGATAGATAGATATAAACAGACTGAGATAGATAGATAGATAGATAGATAGATAGATAGATAGATAGATAGATAGATAGATAATGAGGGAAAATAGATAGATAGATAGATAGATAGATAGAGAGAGAGAGAGAGAGATAGGGAGAGAGAGATAGATATAAACAGACTGAGATAGATAGATAGATAGATAGATAGATAGATAGATAGATAGATAGATATAGGCAGGGTGAGATAGATACATAGATAGACATAGAGAGATAGGGAGAGATAGATAGATATAAACAGACTGAGATAGATAGATAGATAGATAGATAGATAGATAGATAGATAGATATGAGCAAGCTGAGCTAGATACATAGATAGACAGAGAAAGATAGGGAGAGATAGATAGATATAAACAGACTGAGATAGATAGATAGATAGATAGATAGATAGATAGATAGATAGATAGATAGATAGATAGATAGATAGATAGACTACAAATCAGGAAACATGTATATAACTATATAAATATACTAGCATCATAGCCTGGCGTTGCCCGTGCAACTCAGAAAATTTTTGTAGTAGGAGACGATTCCTATTAAAAAAGATCTATTTTTCTTTGTTTTGCGTAAACGTGATCTGATGTTTCTTGTGACATTGTAAACATTATTCCGTCTGTTTTTGTTTCAAAATTACGGGGGGAAATATTTACATCTTTTGTTGACTAAATGAATTACAGAAATTTTCGAAGAATATTTAAAAATGTAGACATTTAATTTTAGGAGAGAAAGTTACATTAATGCCATACGAATTACAGACAGTTGATTTCCTGCATGGATTTCATCGGAGTAGAAGCCGTAAAAATATTTGTAGAAAAGACACAGGGAAGCCACATTACGCCGTTGAGAAAGTGACTGCATCTGAGCTGCCAAGTCGGTATTCAATACACGATTAAATCAATTGACGAACTAATCAAAATCTTAAAAAAACAACAAAAAAACAACTAATAATGAAACTATAGTTCCACTTGATGTTTAATATTTATTCACTAATGTCCCAGTTAGAATGGTATGGTTATGAAGAATATTTACAACAATCCATCTTTCCCGCTACTGAATATTAGGCCTCACATACTATGGTAACTACTTTCACTTGTACCACTGACATTCCCTTTTACGACCATCAAAATAATATCTACGTACAACGTCATGATGTTTCCGTTTTGGATACAACATTCAGTAACTTTTACATAGTCAGTCAGTCAGTTAAGTGCCATACGTGATGCACGCTTGGATGATCATGTCTCGAAGGAGACATGACGGACTGGGCAGAATATTACCCGTAATAGGTTGCCATTGCTTTCTGCGATAGACTTGTTGCCAGCCAAAGCTATAGAACTCAAACTGTCCTATTACTTAATTCATTGGTCGATGGATAAATGATGTAGTATATTATTACGCAGTAATTAGTGGGGGATCAGCTTATTACTTCATAACAATAGAAAATGATCCCCCACTTTATGACCAATAAATGCCTTAATAATTATTCCAACTATTATATTCAGTCAGTCAGTTAAGTGCCATACGTGATACACACTTTGGCGAGCATGCCTCGAAAAAGTCATGAATGACTGAGCAGAATATTATCCCGCAGTAGGTTGCTATTGCTTTCTGCGGTTCACTGATTGCCAGCTACGGCTATAGAACCCAATCTGTCCTGTTATTTAACCCATAACTGGAGGGAAAAGACGGATTAATACCTTTCCCAAGTGTAGTTGCTCGTAAGGAATTCAACTGGAATTCGAACTCGGCTCCCCAGTCTCGCCTGCCTCACAACACACAGTTAATTGTGCGCATCACATAAAGGCGTCGAGTCGAAAAATTTTGTTATAATAACAAATATTATCACAATATAGATGTATCAGTTTTATTCAAGCGTTGCGTGCGTCTGTCTGTCAGTTTTAAATGTCAATATTTTCTTCTCTTTTCCTTCTTTGAATCATTAAAACATCTTTGTGTTTTCTCAAAAAAAAAAAAAAAAAGAAATCCCAATCAATTCAATTCTATCAAGTCTTCGATTTATTAACCATCCATTTACATAGTTATCAATCTCTCTCTCTCTCTTTCTCTCTCTCTCTTTCAGTTTTTCCCTTCCTTCTTTTATACGCCTGCGCAAACGATGCATAGAAAAATGAGTGCTTATTTATTTTTATTGATAAATAAACTAACAATGATACCCAGTGTTACGCAGGCTAAGTGCATTTTCTTTATTCCGCTGCACTATCTGATCGTTTATATTTGAAAAATTTACATAAAAAGGCATTAGAAAAATCTTCTTAATTAAAACATTTCGTTAGTCATTTAGTTCAAAGACAATATTAATTAAATGTTCGATAAATACTATTAAAACTATGTATTCTAATTATCTTCGTTCACTTCAGTGCTGTGATTGAAATTATAAAGTCATGATCATTGTTCACCATTCGATCATTGTTCAAAAATTCAATGTTGCGATCCAAATTCTTATGCTGTTTCCAAGTTCAAAGATGCAAATAATTTTATTTCAATAAAGCAATTGGATTCCATCAGCAAAATAACCCTTCATTTGTAAAGATCACAAAAGACATGAATAATAAATTAAGTAAAGGTGAATATAAAAATGAATGATCTCCATTAAACAATGATAGCTAAAGATTTTTATTCTTTTATGTGCCGTGTCCCTTAAGTACGCAGTCGATTATGGCCATCCACATCTTCCTGTCTCTTCTCGTATTCTTATTCTTCTATGTGCCCTGTCCTTCAGGACGTAGACGATCATGGATTTCCACGTCTCCCTATCCTTGGTGGTTCTTAGCACGCCTTCTCCTGTTGCACTATACAACCCTCGTTCCATCATCCACCTGATTAGGTCTTTCAAATATGTTATCCGTTGCTTTCCCTGTCTCTTTTTCCCTCTATCTGCCCTGTTACTATCAGGTTCTCCAAGCCTTTTTCCTCATTGCATGTCCCAGGAACTTCAGCTGTCTCTTGCTGATGCTCAGTATTAATTTGCTTTTTGTTTCCATCATTTCCAAGACCTCATCATTGCTCACATGCTCAATTAATGATATTCGCAGCATCCTTCTGTAGAACCACATTTCGACTGCTTCAAGTTTTTCCTTCATCTTTGATGATATTGTCCAGCATTCACTGCCGTAGTGAAGAACTGACATCACATAGCAATCTAGTACTCTCTTCTTTGTTTCTAGTGAAATTGTCCTGTCTTTCTCTGCTCAGCTTCTGGAATGTATTCTTGTGCTTTTGGATCTCAGGAATATAAATGTATAGAAACTGCTATGACCACAAAATGAGGGGTCAGTTTATATATTGATTGTAATATGGAACTGATCCCCCACTTTATACCCGGTATGCTTCTGTAGAACCATATTTTGGCTGCTTCCAGTTTTGTCCTCATTTTTAATGATATTGTCCAGTATTCACTGCCATATTGAAGAACTGACATCACATAGCAATCCAGTACGCTTTTTTTTTGTTTCTAGCGAATTTTTTCTGTCTGTTAATACTCTACTCAGCTTCTGGAATACGTCCTTCGCCATGCCAATTCGCCTTCGGATCTCTGTGTTTTCTGTTATAACACTTCCCAGGTATTTAAATTTTTTATACCTGCTTGATTTTAGTATCTCCGACCTGTATTTAGCATATTGGGCTGCCCTTTTTACTGATGACCATGCATTCGGTTTTCTTGCAGTTTATTTGTAGTCCTCTATTGTCACTCTCTTCAGCTACCTTCTGTAGGAGTTATTGTAGTTTCCTTTCTGTGTCTGCTATCAGCACTGTATCATCTGCATACCTTAGGTTGTTTAAATTGTGGGCTCCGATGACAAATCCAGGCACAACTTATAGGGTCCTCAAAATATTCTCGCTTCTCTTATTATACTGCTCAAATCCGACTCAGCTATCTATATGCTAAAGTCTATCAAGTATGTCACGCATTGCTTTCCCTTGGCGCTCTTTTCCTCTATCCGTTCCGTGAGAATCAGATTCTCCAAGCCGTTCTTCCTCAGTATATGTGGTAGAATCTTTAGCTGTCTTTTTTTGATAAGCATTAGCTTCCTTTTTGTGTTCATCTCCAAAACATTGTCTTTGCCACATGCTCTGTGCTTGGTATCTTCAGCATCCTTCTGTAGAACCACATTTCAGTTACTTCAAATATTTCCTTTATCTTTGATGAGATTGTCCAGCACTCTCTGTTATATCGAAGGACAGACATCACATAAAAAATTCCGTACTCTCTCCTTTGTTTTGTGCTTGGTATCCTCAGCATCCTTCTGTAGAACCACATGTCATTTGCTTCAAATCTTTCCTTCATCTTTGATGAGATTGTCCAGCACTCGCTGTTATATCGAAGCTCAGACATCACATAAAAAATTCCGTACTCTCTCCTTTGTTTCGTGCTTGGTATCCTCAGCATCCTTCTGTAGAACCACATTCCATTTGCTTCAAATCTTTCCTTCATCTTTGATGAGATTGTCCAGCACTCGCTGTTATATCGAAGCTCAGACATCACATAAAAAATTCCGTACTCTCTCCTTTGTTTCGTGCTTGGTATCCTCAGCATCCTTCTGTAGAACCACATTCCATTTGCTTCAAATCTTTCCTTCATCTTTGATGAGATTGTCCAGCACTCACTGTTATATCGAAGGGCAGACATCACATAAAAATTCCGTACTCCCTCCTTTGTTTCCAGCGAAATCTTCCTGTCTCTTAATACTCTATTCAGTTTCAAGAATGCATGATTGGTTATACCAATACGCCTTTGGATCTCAGTGTTGCACTTTCCTTCTTGTGTTAAGACACATCTCGTGTATTTAAATTTATGTATTAGCTTTACTTTAGTATCTCCAACATGGATTTCGCATTTTGGGCTACTCTTTTTACTGATTAACATGCATTCAGTTTTTTGGGTGATATATATAGCTCTTTCTTTCCAATTTCTGTAACTACTTCCTGTAGGAGGTCTTATAGTTTACTTTCCATATCTGCTCTCAGAACTGTATCATCTGCCTGTCTTATATTGTTCAGATTACGGCTACTAATGACGAATCTTGGTAAAACTTCTGCTGGTCCGCGGCCTTCGGACTGGGAGGCCAAATGACCAATTAAGTCAGAATAAGACCAGTTTAAGCCCAATTTAAACAGGTGTTGAGCCTATCCACCGCAGTGTATAGTTAATGTTTTGACCATGACCACATTAAAAGAGAACTTGTGTCACATCTGTCTCAAGTGGGGAAGAATAGTAAATATCATCTTGGTAAAATTTCTAGCGCCCTCAGAACTGTCTCGCTGTATAGGTTAAAAAGAACCGGTAAGAAGACACACCCTTGTCTTATAAGTTCTTTTATGCTTGTATATCTGCTGTACTCGTCTTCATTCTGCATACAGGCAATCTGTTGTCAATACAGTTTCTTGGTTCTTCTAATGTCTTCTCCGAATATATCAAGTTTGCCGAGCGTCTCCATCTTTGTGGTGTACTTTGTCAAATGTCTTTGCGTCGACTATTAAACACAAATACATGTCCGTCTGCGTTTGTATCGCCCTTTCTGACAAAATTCTAAGCATAAATATTGCATTTCTTGTTCCAGTGTCCTTGACGAAACCGCACTGTTCTGGTCTGATTCTGCTGCCCTCTCGGTTCATCAGATGATGAGTTTTGTTCAGTCAGTCAGTTAAGTGCCATACGTGATACACGCTTGGGCGATCATGTCTCGAAAGAGACATACTAACTGGGCAGAAGATTAACCCGCAGTATGTTGCCATTGGTTGCCGACCAAGGCTATAGAACCCAATCTGTCCTGCTATTTAACCCATATCTGGAAGGAAGAGACGGATTAATATCTTTCCCAAGGGTATTTGCGCGTAAGTGAATACAATGGATTCAACTGGAATTCGAACTCGGCTCCCCGGTTTCTCGTTCCGAGCCGATATCCACTGTACCACAACGCACATAATCTGCCTGAAGGAGTAGCAGTCGGAAATACGGAACTGCTAAGAGTTAGACAAATTCATTAGCAGCAGTTCAAATGGTTTCATTTCTGCTTGGCGTTCTTGGGACTCTTTTAAAGAAATCTTTTTATTATTTTATTTGAAAAACAAACAGATCTCGAATCTCGATATGTAAAGTCAACGGTTTATTCCTCTAAAGAGATACTACTTTACGCTTCAAACACGTGTAGCGACACAAATAACATTATGGACACCGAATATATCATACAAAAAGCAAGTAATATTAATAATAATAACATCAATAAATCTACACTCGCACATTTTTCTTCTGTAGTCATATATATATAATGATAATAATAACTAGTTAGACTCTGTAAGAATGCACTCCGTAAATTTATGCCAATATAAACTTTCGAAAAAACCATTAAGAAACGGAACCTAAATCCGTTACAATCCGGCGTACTAAGTCGTCGGATAAATGGGGAGAAAAAAAGAAACCAGCGGAACAAGAACAAAACATTCAAGATTCCGCAGTAAAGAAAAAAACCCCAAACGGAACCAAACACAAGAAAAAGTGCTCAATACGAAAGTACTAAAATACAATAGTAGAGCAATGTGTGTGTATATATATATATATATATATATATATATATATATGTGTGTGTGTGTGTGTGTGTGTGTGTGTGTGTGTGTGTGTGTGTGTGTAATCTGGTGCGTCTGGTGCCTTTCGATCACGAATGACCAACATTCTAAACGAAGTTAAATCAAGCCTATATAATGCAATTTTCGATTCAACGTAAATAACCATATCTGTTTGGCGTTCTTGGGACTCTTTCCAGGAAATTTCTACCTCGAAAGACCCACTGGGAATCAATATTCATCATTAGGGGTGCGTTGCTTGGAACTGAGGAAAATACTTTTAAGCTACTGACACTACTTACACATCTAACAGTTGGAGAGTCATGAAATGAAATTATAATAATATTCGTTGTTGCCCCGATTGTTGCTCGGATTGGAGGAAGTAAGACGGACAACAGGTCATATCTGATTCAGTACAAAAGATTTGCGTACCAATTCGCCATCTAAAGTGACGATGGACGAATGGTCTGAAATCGGAGCGATCTACGGCGTCATGCCGTGTCCCAAACTTCTGTTTGTTCAAACCCTTGTATTTCTTCTTTTTTTTTTTAATCGTGTCGCTCCAGGCAAGACATTTTACTGCCACTGTTGCGCAGGGGGTTACATAGGAGGAATGTTATGAAGAGTGAGAGGTTGCAAGGGGTGTCAGGAAGAAAGTAGGAGAGGGAAGAGATTACTGATAGAGTGGGTTGGACAAGGAGGAATGTTATGAGGAGTGAGAGGTTGCAGGGGGTATCAGGAAGAGTGTAGGAGAGGGAAGAGAGCACTGATGAGAGTGGGGTGGATGTAGAAAAGCATGAGAAAGAGGATGTAAGTTAGTGTGACAGGAGAGGACTATTGACTTTACATTTAAATTCTTGAAGATTGTAACTGTCAGGAAAGCAAATATGCGGAAGAGAATTCCACAGGCGGGAAGTTCGAGAAAAGAAGCTGTGGGGGTAGAATTTGCGTTTACAATTTATTGGCTTCACAATAAAACGATGGGACCTAGTGGTTAATCTTATGATTCGGTCGAGGACACCTAAGTAGATAGCAGGACCACCGGACCAGATACGGCAGCAATACTCAATGCATGGGCGGATGGTAGACTAGGTAGACTTGTTTTTGTCTTTTATGCAATTTTCTGATACATTCAACTGTGATGGGCTCGGTTACATTTGACATAAGACCCTCTCGTAAACATAGCTGACGCTCTCTAAATACAACTATGATGGTCTCATTTATGTAAAAGCAGACACAAAGCAACAAATTCTCTGAATGGAAACGTGGTCTGGATGTTACCACTGGGTTTTCATTTTGTGATAAGTAATGTCCCCTTCATTTTCTGTGGACGTGCAAAACCCATTTTTATCACTTATAACAAAGATGAAAGGCTAGTATCCCTGTTTATTGTGAAACGTTGTGTTTGGTTCTCAAACGAAAGGTCATTTATGAACCTAAGATCCTCTTTTAAGTTTTCCAAATTTGATTGAGTTATTCGTTAAAAGTTAACATTTTTTAGACAAATCGGATCGATCTACGGCGTCATGACGTGTCCCAATCTTCTGTTTGTCCAAACCTTTGTATTTAACTCCGAAACTTCAAGAGTTTCTCTCGCGGCTTGAAGTAGAGGGAACCGTTCCTTTTTTCGAGACAATACGTGAGGTGGATTTGTTTTTGAAGTTACCTTTTTCTAACCATCAATTAAAGAGACAAGGCGTACTCGTCAGCAGGTAGTTGAATTGAAAAAAACACTTTAAAAAATTACTGTTTTCTTCAAGCAGTAGTTTATCTTTTATGACCAGAGATGAACAGGCGTTGCTACCGACGTTATAACAAAAAAAATCCTTTCAAAAATTACTGTTTTCTTCAAGCAGTAGTTTATCTTTTATGACCAGAGATGAACAGGCGTTGCTACCGACGTTATAACAAAAAAATCCTTTCAAAAATTACTGTTTTCTACAAGCAGTAGTTTATCTTTTATGACCAGAGATGAACAGGCGTTGCTACCGACGTTATAACAAAAAAAATCCTTTCAAAAATTACTGTTTTCTACAAGCAGTAGTTTATGTATAATATCTTTTTGTAAAAAGTACCATGTTGGGAAACTGGCGCAGGATATCCTTCTCTCAATGAGGGTGAATCTCTTAAGCCGTGGCAGGCAACCCATCTAGTGATGGTGTCACGATAAAAACACTCTTTGTAGCTCTAGCGAAGCATCAAGAATTCAGCTACTGACAAGATTTTGAATCTCGGCCGAGGCCGCAGGATGATGATGTTGATGATGAATTTTTCAAGGCTGGTTTTTCGTCTCCTATAATGGTTGTCAACCAAGGCTATGAGACCCAATCTATCCTATTAATTACCTATAGCTGGGGAAAGAGATCGAGTCATTCTTTTAACAAAGGTATTAATACGTAACTAAATGCAATAAACTCGACTGGAATTCGATATCAGCACCCCGATTGCTCTATTCGAGCCTCTAACCGTTAGTCTACCGTGCCTCCACGCTTATCACTTGCGTCAAATAACCAGTTAGCAATGTCCACTAGGGATTTACGCAAGCTGTATCGCTGTTCAATAGTTGGTGGTGTGAGAGAGTACTGTATCACGAGGGTTGGTTTTTTAAGTTTAAAGAGGTACTGTTATCTAATAATAATAAGAATTTAAAGGGGGACTATTATACCAATAATAATATTATTAATAAGTCAGTCAGTTAAGTGTCATACGTGATACACGCTTTGAGCGATCATGTCTCGAAAGAAACATGACAAACTGAGTAGAAGATTATCCAGCAGTATGCTGCCATTGCTTTCTGCGGTTGACAGGAAAGGGTATAGAACCCTATCTGTCCTATTATTTACACATAACTGGAGAGAAGAGAGCTTTCCCAAGAGTATTTGTGCGTAAGTGAATGAAAGAAATTTAACTGGAATTCGAACACGGCACCCCGATTTGTCGTTCCGAGTCGATATCCACTGCACCACAACGCACATCCTATTATTAATAAGACGCAGTTGAAATTACAACGAGAATGGCGGTTTTTTTTTTGGGGGGGGGGGTTCGCAGACCCTGAAAATTTAACTTTTTTGGGTGGGGGTCGTTTTTACGAATTCTACTCGAATCTGTTATTTCCGCACAAACACCTTTGTAAGACTTCGATCTATCAGCCGGTTATTTGCATATTTATTAATTTCTCTCACTCTCTTTCTCCTTTTCTTTTTTATACGCCTGCGCAAACGATATACAGAAAAATGAGTGCTTGTTTATTTTCATTGATAAATAAAGTAACAGTGATAACCAAGTATTGCGCAGGCCAAGTCAATTTTCTTTATTTCGAACATGCATTCCAGAAACTGAATAGAGTTTGAAGAGACAGGAAGATTTAACCGGAAACAAAGGAGAGAGTTCTGGATTTTTTTATGATGTCTGTCCTTCCATATAACAGCGAATGCTGGCCAATCTCATCAAAGATGAAGGAAAGACTTGAAGCAACTGGAATATGGCTCTACAGAAGGATGCTGAGGATACTATGGATAGAACATTTGGTAAAGATGAGGTTTGGGAGAAAATGGACACAAAAAGAAAACTGATACTTAACACAAAACTATCACCCGGTTCACACTCCACCCACGTCTATTGAACAGGTGAAGAGGCTCATCCCTTGTTTCCTGTTTAGGATGTGGTTTCCGGTTTTTCTCTTTTCCAATCTTTTCATTCTTACGTAGCCCCCTGCGCATCAGTGGCATTTTCGCTATGCTTGGCGTGATTTTAAAAAAAAACACACACACACAAGAAAATAACCTGAAAACGGCATTCTTTTTCATCTTAGTCAAAATATTTGCGTCTTTATAGTTGCGACTTCATTAAAGCCTTCATCAATAGATATTGAATCCATCTCTTCTGCCCCGAGTTATGGGGTGAATAGCAGGGCATACTATATTCTATAACCTCGTCTTGCAACCAATACACTTTTATAGAAAGATATCCATAAAAATAGACTTTTATAGAAAAATATAAGTTTTTGAAAGAAAGATTATTCATATCAAAACATTTATGAATACAAAATTAGAAGACATTTTCAGTTTTCTAAAATAAAAACGAACAGAAACAAAATTTGTTCATTAAAATCTGACGAAATCGACCTTCTCACTTTAAACAAATATTAAAAATAAACCTTAAAACATCACCTTTTTGGCACTAAACAACCCACAGTGGTGTTGATATGCTGTTAAACAAAACTCAAACTCAAACTCTTGGCAGCAGATCGACTGGCACTTTCGTGCTTGAAAATATAAATAGGAGACATTTTTTTTTTAGTCTTCATTTTACTTCATGGATTTTTAGCATTCCGATCTCTTTTACCTTGACTTTGTTCACTAATTTTGTCAAATTTATGTTCAACATATAATTTCCTATAAGACCGTGATTCTTTTCACAGTTTTCATGATAATTGGTAACACGTAAAATGTCATCAAAATAGCCTAGTTTTTATCACGGACCCGTCAATCTGATTTAATTGAACAAACTTTTTTTTTAGACTTGATTTTCTCAATTTCTTCCAAACATTTATGGATATCAAAGTCACGTCACGTATCTAGTTGCATGTCTAGTAAAGAATTACTGATACTTGTTTTTAATAATACTTCTTTATTCTTTTTTTCTGTTTTTTTTTTTGTTGTTGTTGGTTTTTTGTTTTGTTTTCAGTGAAAAGATATCCATACTAATTTCCACCTCATTTTACTGGGCCATCCCTGCGTTTCTCTTCTAGGATTTACAAATATGTTTAAAAATATATATTCTGAAACATTTTTCATTATATATATATATTTCTTTATTTATCTGTAAGTTCAGATAAAACTTAGGAGGGAAATAGCCATTTTCAACATGTTATTTTAAGGCATTCACTCTACGACCCCTTATAGACAGCTCTTTATAACGGGTTGAAGAATGCAGGCCTGAAAATGACATTTTGAAAATGGCTATTTCCCCACTAAGTTTTATCTGGATTTACAGATAAATAAATAAATATCCGCTCTGTACATTGAATTGGTTTGCTCTGAGCTTTCTATCACATCAGTTTTAATATTTTAACGATATTACTAGGGTCCTTCTTAATAATTTACTAACCTTATTCCGGATGTTCCCGGAATTTTACCGCCTATATATATTTATATATATATTAAAGATATATATATATATATATATATATATATATATATATATATATATATATATATATATATATATATATATATATATATATATATATATATATATATATATATATATATATATATATATATATATATATATATATATATTAAAGAAATTAATATATATATATATATTATATATATATTATATATATATATAATATATATATATAATGTATATATATATATATATATATATATATATATATATATATATATATATATATATATATATATATATAATATATATATTTATATATATATTAAAGAAATTAATATATATATTAAAGAAATAAAGAATTTTACCGCCTATATATATTTATATATATATTAAAGAAATGAACGTGTGTTACACATTATAAAATAGTAAAAAAAAGCGAAGCCTCTACAGGAGATTTAAATTATAATTAAAAGAAAGTGTGTCATGGAAAATGATACGGAAAAATTATGAATGCAAAGAGCTTCTTTTTTTTTTTAAATCATCTCACCCCAAGCAAGGCATTCCACTGCCACTATTGCGCATGGGGCTACATAGGGGAAGGTAAAGAGAAGGAGTGGTTAGACATAGGGAATGTCAGGAGGAAGGTGACAGATGAGTAAGGATAGCGAGGATGAGGGTTGGGCAGATGGGAAGAGTGTTTGATAGAATGGGAGCAGGTTAGTGTGTTAGGAGGTGTCTATTGACCTTACATTTAAACTCCTGGAGATTGTAGCCGTCGGGGAAGAATGATATCGAGCCCTAACAATTCACCCTGTTTGCACAGTGAAGTTTTGCGGGACTCGATATAAAAAGCCTCTAGCACCTTAAGATTGAACAAAGACTGAGATCGACACACACACACACACACACACACACACACACACACACACACACATATATATATATATATATATATATATATATATATAATTTAATCCAAAGCAATACAGTTTTACTAACACTTAACTGACACTGATGTGCAGGGGGTTACTTAGGAGGAAAATGATGGGAAACAGGGACGGGTTATAGGGGGTGTCAGGGAGTGAGTAAGAGAAAGATGATACTGGTGTGACGAGTGTGTAGTAGAGGCAGAATAGCGCATGAGGAAAAGGATGTATGTCAGAGAGATCGGAGATGGCTATTGATCTTACATATAAATTCTTGAAGATTGTATTTATTGGAGAAGCAAATATATGGAAGAGAATTCCACAAGCGGGAAGTGAGGGAAAAAGATGATAGAGTAAAAGTATTTATAGAAGAGATATAGGGAAGCCATAATACGCCGTATGCCGAACATTTTTTTTTCTTTGATTTTAACAACCACACTAAATGCATATTATTCCATCTTATTTTCCCTAACGCGTATGTAGCCATTTCCTCTACCATAATGGTAACTTTTGTTGAATTAAATTTTTGAATTAATTCTTGTTACTGAACAAATTCTACAACCTGTTCTAGTGACAACTCTCCAGTTGTAACTGAATTAAAGTCATTTGTCGATACTCTTCATTTTGAAGGCTATTTATCAATTTCATTTGAATCAAATGCTCTTCGATTGAATTGTTTTCCGATCCTAGTTTCTCTAACACACAATATTTGGTAGCCTGTTTCATATGAAGAGCATATTCAATTATTGGTTCATTCAGTATTTAAGAAATGTTAATGAATCTGACTTATATCATCGATAGTAATTTTCTCCGACTCTCCTGTGTGTGCAATTTCTGATACTTTTATAATAGCCTCACAAATAGCAGTTGCCAAGAAAAAATCAATTATCTTGTTTTCTCCTCTAACTGATTTCAAATCCTACAGCTCGTTTGCTTTAACTTTAGCTGCTAGACTCCTAAGTCACACTTGTGTTCACTCGTAATTATCAAGTGATAATTGTATATTCGCTAATTTATATAGAATTGGTTGTGTAATGTTACTAACTCACGGGGTGTAGTAAGCATTCAACTAGGGTTAATAGTTGTAGCTATTTATATTCATGGTGACTTCCTATATTAATGAGTCATTTCACACTAATAAAATAAACTTTTCTTTACACCTAATGGTGTGTAAGGCAGCGTTTTGGCTGTTTCCGTAACAACTGTTTTTTTATGGGGCAGGGTTGGAGGAAGGTGATGTCTGAGCGTAGCTTAGACGTGGCACACGGCCGAAAGTAGTGGGTACCCAGTGACGATCGAATTCACTACTCAGTTATAATGATTCTAGCGAGACGAACTTGCTAACCATTACACCATGACGAGGTGTCCTCATTTTACACTGCTTTCTTTTAATTAATCAATAAATAAAATATTATATATATATATTTTTCAATTTGCAGCGATATTTCACTTAATTTTTTATCTTTAAAAAAATATTATTGTTTTATTTGTTTTAATTTCCCAGCAGGGATAAATTATCTTTCGTATAAATTCCAAACAGTATTAACCAAATGTTAACTTTTTCTTTTTCCATTAATTTTCTTTTTTTTTTTTTTTTTTTTGACAATTTCGTTAAAAGTATAAGTGATGGTGACAACAACAATAATATTTTTAATTACTTAACAATATTTTTTAATTACTATAATTAGACATATATAATGCAATATTTAAGCATAATGCTCTAATATGCGAGGATGTGCGTTATGGTCCGGTGGATATCGACTCGGAACAAGAAATTAGAGAGCCGAGTTCAAATTCCAGTTGAATTCGTTGCAATCATTATATGCTCAAATACCCTTGGGAAAGGTATTAATCCGTCCCTTCCCTCCAGCTATGAGTCAAATAACAGGACAGATTTGGTTCTATAGCCTTAGCTGGCAACCGGTCTACCGCAGAAAGCAATGGTAACCTACTGTGGGATAATCTTCTTTCCAGTCAGTCATGTCTCTTTCGAGACATGATCGCCCAGGCGTGTATCACGTATGGCACTTAACTGACTGACTCTAATATAATTATGTTTTGTTTCGTTGATTATATTTTTTTCAATGTCTTTTTGCAACGTCTTTCTTTTTTTAATTCCAAACGTATCTCTGTCTCCTGGAAACCCACTTATCATAAGAAAAACGCCGAACAACAACCCGCAACGTTAATAGTGCCGAGGAGAGAATGGCTGCTGCGTAATGAGGTCACGACCGCTCCTCTACAGTCTTCGGAACCTTGCTTTTAGAAAAGCGTTATCTAATGTTCCGGGCAATTTTCGGTGGACTTTTAGACCCGATAATCAATTGTACGGACAAAATGTAAACTACAAATAAAACCAAAAACTCTAGTATAGTTGTTCCTTTGAATAAACATGAAGTCCGTCCCTCAAGAAAGAACCTACTTGAGGTCAAAAAATGTGCCATAGGAACAAACTCCTACGCTTAATAAATCTTCAGGTCTCCACATCCGGAATAGTCTCAATTGTGGCCCTGCAAATTCTACTACTATATCCTAAGCCATTCATTTACAGAAAGAAAAGGTAAAATAGTCTCTTGAGGAGTACAAACCCCGTTATGATTCTAGTCTATGTAGCGTAGCACAAACCTCAGAAAAACATCTCTCGCCAAGCATATAACATTTGGCGAGAAAAGGTTGAACAAGCAATTAAAAGTACAGCGACTATAATAAACAAGCCTATTTAAGGAAATACATAATGAGAAATAACGGATTGACAGTTGCTGAAATTAAATAAAAAAAAAAACTCTAACCAGAATAGGTGAATGAATAAAAAATGAAAGCGGAAAAGAAATAGTTCATAGACATCAAAACATTACAAAAACTGTAGATCATAATGAACATCCTAGGTATACACCAATTGCTTCCTGAAAGTTTAGAAGACTTAGAAAGGCGTGACATTAGTCCCGCACAAGCCTGTAATTACAAGAGTTCAAAACACACTGAACTGATTTATTTTACGAAAAACAAAACAGTATACAAAAATACAAGAAAGAAATGGTCAGGTGCCCCTGCCGTTCTCCTCAGTGATCTTGACAAGCTCCAAAGGAGAGTCTGTAATGTGATAGGTACTGATCTGACGACTCGACTGCAGCCACTTCCCCATCGTCGAAATGTGTCCTCCCTTTGTCTGTTCTATAAATACTTTCATGGCTTCTGCTCGGACGAGCTTAAGTCACTGATGCCTCCTCAACAGGTGTTTACTCGTGCAACCAGACTGGCAACTGGGTCCCACCCATTCACAGTCAGGTTAGCCAAATGCAGACGAGAATTCTACTCATGCAGCTTCTTCTCTCGCACTTTTCGCCTGTGGAACTCGCTCCCGTATTCTTGCTTTCCTGACGGCTACAACCTCCAGAAGTTTAAATGCAAAGTCAATACTCATCTACTAACCACTGGATTCTAGCTCTCTCCCCACCCCTGTATAACCTACCCTTTCTCTCCACCCATGTATCTGTCATCGCACCTGCTTTCTATTGTTTCTTTCTAACTAGTCTGTACTCCTCACTCTTTTCTAATTAATATTTTTACTTTTATGTAACCCCCTGAACATCAGTGGCATTTCCGCCTTGCTCGGGGTGAAATGATTAAAAAAAATTATAAGTCAGATAAAAAATATTGAAATGGAGGAACAAGAACAATTCCTAAAATTACAACCAACGAGGCATAACCTCAAAATTATTAAATACTACATTGAACCATTCAAATTAATTCTAGATAAAGCAGACCCACAAATAAGTCTCAACGAAGCAATATATGCATCAGCAATAGCAGTAAAGAAATAATTAAGCATCAAAGTAAAGAATAACAATCACACAGGTATGAAGATCAATATTTGAAAAGAAAAATAGAGTAAGAAATTGAGCATCTTAGAAATGAATTATTAATATTCGATGAACTAGTAAGAAGTAAAATGTATAGACTATAAAATACAGAAGAGTCAATAGAAAATACAAAATCAGGAATGAAAATGAAAAATCAGGATTGAAAATGAAGTCTTATCAGCTAAAGAAAAGATAAATCAAACAACCAAAGACTCAAATAATCAGACGATTTAAAAAAAAGATCGAGATTCTACAGACAGAACAAGATCTTTCAAACTGATGCTAAAAAGTTTTACAGATAAAATAGGCAAACAAAAAATTGAAGAGAATCACACGCACCAACAATGGAAGACGTTCTACCAGTCTATGAAAAAATATGGGCTTGCCTTAAAGAACATAAAAAAAGAAGTAGTTTAGATTAGGCAAGCGACGGAACAAGTAAAAAATAGAACAAATATGAGAACGAAAGAGGATGTTTAATATACACTGAAGAAAGTACACAGCTAAAAATACGCAGGAATATGAGAGAATGGCTGCTGCGTAATGAGGTCGCGAATGATCCTCTACAGTCTTCGGAACCGGGTCTTTAGAAAAACGTTATCTAATGTTCCGGGCAATTTTTAATGGACTTTTAGACGAGAGAATCGATTGTACGAAGAAAATGCAAACTAAAAATAAAACCAAAAACTCGACTGCAGCCACTTCCCCATCGTCAAAATGTGGCCTCCCTTTGTCTGTTCTATAAATACTTTCATGGCTTCTGCTCGGACGAGCTTAAGTCACTGATGCCTCCTCAACAGGTGTTTACTCGTGCAACCAGACTGGCAACTGGGTCCCAGATGGCTGTTCTAATAAATAAACAGGGAGCCCGTCCTTCATGAGAAAACCTAACCGAGGTCGAAAGATGTGCCTTAGGATCAAACTCCTACGCTTAATAAATCTTCAGGTGTCCACATCCGGAATAATTCCAATTGTGGCCCTGTAAATTCTCTAACTATATCCTGAACCATTCATTTACATAAAGAAAACGTAAAATAGTCTCTTGAGGAGTACAATCCAGTTATGACTCTAGTCTATGAAGCGTCCCACAAACCTCTCTCGCCAAACATATAACATTTGGCGAGAAAGGTTGGACAAGCAATTAAAAAATATAGCGACGAAAATAAACTAGCCAATTTAAGAAAGTACACCATGTACGGGATGTGCGTTGTGGTACAGTAGATATCGGCTCAGAACGAGAACTCGAGGAGCTGAGTTCGAATTCCAGTTGAATTCATTGCATTCACTTACGCGCAAATACCCTTAGGAAAGGTATTAATCCGTTTCTTCCTTCCAGTTATGGGTTAAATAACAGGACAGATTGGGTTCTATAGTCTTGGCTGGCAATCAGTCTACCGCAGAAAGTCATAGCAAGCTACTGCGGGATAAACCTCTGCCCACTCAGTTATGTCTCTTTCGAGACATGATCGCCCAAGCGTGTTTCACGTATGGCACTTAACTGACTGACACCATGAGAAATAACTGATTGAAAGATGTTGAGATTAAATAAATAAAAAGAACTGCAGCCAGAATAGGTGAAACAAAAGAAAATGAAAGCGAAGCAGAAATGGTTCATGAATATCAAAAGTACTAACATTACAAAACCTGTAGGTCATAATGAAAAACTGAGACATACACCAATCGCTTTGAAGATAAACCTGAAGGTTTAGAAGACTTCCAAAGTGTTGGGACGCCGGCGCCTATTCGGCTATAATGCACTATTCCATTACTATGTGAAGTAATGGTGGCATCTACGTAGGAGTGTGCCGAGCAGCCGATGGACAAGTCAGTCGTAGACTTCCGGTGACGACCCGAAAGTACCCATTGCTCATACTACTTCTTACGACGGTTGAGACGATTAACCCTTATTCTTGTATTGGATACTAATAACCTTTGTAAATACTATTTTCACGGAATACAACAATTAACCTATTCCTGTTGTTGAGTTATTTATTCTTACTCACGACATAACAGAAAGGCGTGACCTTAATCGCGCTCAAGCCTGTAATTAAAAGAGTCCAAAACACACTGAACCGAATTATTTTACGGAAAACAAAACAGTATACAAAAAAACAAGGAAAAATAATAGGGCATATAAGTATGAGCCCACTGAAAACTCTCCAAAAGACTTCAAGAAACGCACAATGATCTTACAAATGAAATGAGCGTTGTGGTGCAGTGGATATCAACTCGGAACGACAAATCGGGGGTACCGAGTTCGAATTCCAGTTGAATTCTTTGCATCCACTTAAGCACAAATACCCTTGGGAAAGGTATTAATCCGTTTCTTCCCTCCAGTTATGGGTTAAATTACAGGACGGATTGGGTTCTATAGCCTTGAAGGGAACCGGTCTACCGCAGAAAGCAATGGCAACCTACTGTAAGATAATCTTCTGCCCAGTCAGTCATGTCTCTTTCGAGACATGATCGCCCAAAGCGTGTATCACGTATGGCACTAAACGGACTGATATTTCGCCGATATGAATTATGACTAAAACAAGCAAAGCAGATCCAAAGATCATTTCATAACTCAAAAAAGCAACATTTATTAATTTTAACTGTATGTCTTTCAAAAGGCTAACAATGCTACGGAGTTATGTAAAAATCATTTGCAGTGTATACGTATGCAGCAAAGGATTCTATATATTAGCAGTGGTCTAAAAGAATTGCAAGTGATAATTTTCATATATCAATAATGTTTTCTAGTTAGGCGCCCCAACTGTTAACCTTACGGTTCTCTACAGGCTCCAAAAGAAAATCTGTAATGTGATCGGTCCAGACCTGCCAGCTCGACTCTAGCCACCTTCTAACCGGCGGAATGTGGCTTCCCCCTATCTATTCTACAAATATTTTCATGGCTTCTGCTCCGACGAACTTAGGTTATTGGTGTCCCTCCACAAGAATTTACTCGAGCAACAAGACTGACAACATGGTCCCACCCTTTTACAGTTAAACCTACCAAATGCAATTCTTCTCTAGCATTTTCTCTTTTCGAACTTCCCGCTTGTGGAACTCCCTTCCATATACTTGCTTTCCTGACGGTTACAACCAGAAATTTAAATGCAATGTCAATTCCCATATTATCCATTTGACCCCAGTTCTTTTCTTGTTCTTTCTAAATCACTCCGTATATCTTGTTCTTTTCCTTTCTCACTCTACCTTAACAACTGCCATCACACCTCTGTTCCCATCTTTCTCTTGCTCTTTCTCTGACATCCTCTGTAACCGAATTGTCTTTTCTTTTGCTTTCCTCTTGCGTAAACCTTTACTCCCCTATGTAGCCCCCTACGCATCAGTGGAAGTACCGCCTTGCTTGGGGTGAACCATTAAAAAAATCTGCTAAGGTGCGATTTTTAACAAATCCACTGAATTGGATTCACGTCAAACAACAGAGATTTGTCACAAAAATGTTAACTTTTAACGAATAACTCAATCAGATTTGGAAAGAGGATTTTAGGTTCATAAATGACCTTTCGTTTAAGAACCACACACAACGTTTCACAATAAACAGGGATATACTAAATTTTCGTCTTTGTATTGCATTGTTATAAGTGATAAAAATGGGTTTTGAACGTCAACAGAAAATGAAGGGGACATTGGTTATCACAAAATGAAAACCCAGTGGTAACATCCAGACCACGTTTCCATTCAGAGAATTTGTTGCTTTGTGTCTGCTTTTACATATAGATGAGACCATCATAGTTGTATTTTAGGGAGCGTCAGCGATGTTTGCGAGAGGGTCTTATGTCAAATGTAACCGAGCCCATCACAGTTGAATGTATCAGAAAGTTGCATAAAAGGCAAAAACAAGTCTACCTAGTCTACCATCTGCCCATGCATTGAGTAGTGCTGCCATATCTGGTCCGGTGCTCCTGCTATCTACTTAGGTGTCCTCGACCGAATCCAAGGTAGAATCTGTAATGTGATCAATCCCAACTTGGCAGCTAGGATACAGCCGCTTTCTCACTGACGCAGTGTGGCTTCCCTGTGTCTCTTCTACAAATGCTTTCACGGCTTCTGCTCCAATGAACTTAGCTCACTGGTGCCCCCTATATAAGAATTTCCTCGAGCCACAAAATTAGCAACTAGCTCCCACCCTTTTACTGTGAAGCCAATAAAGTGTAAACACAAATTCTACTCCAGCACTTCCCGCCTGTGGAATTCTCTTCCGCATATTTGCTTTCCTGACAGTTACAATCTCCAAGAATTTAAATGTAAAGTCAGTTGTCATCTCCTGTCTCACTAACTTACATCCCCTCTCTCATGCTTTTCTACATCCACCCCACTCTCATCAGTACTCTCTTCCCTCTCCTACTCTCTTCCTGACACCCCCTGCAACCTCTAAATATTCATAATATTCCTCTTCGTTTACCCCACTCTCATCAATAATCTCTTCCCTTTCCTACGCTCTTCCTGCAACCTCTCACTCTTCATAACATTCCTCCCATGTAACCCCCTGCACAACAGTGGCAGTAAAATGCTTTGCTTGGGGCGACACGATTGAAAAAAAGAAAGAAAGAGGCTCGTTGTGTTACATAAGCTGGGGACCGACAGAATATTACTGAACTTTAAAAAAATTTATTCCTGTCAAACGCACGAAAGAAATTGAAATACAGAAAAAATAATGTATTCTTTTAAAAAACTCCGGTTTTCCAGGTCTCAAAATATAAAACAATGGAAAGCGATCTGTGATCCTCGTTATATAATTTAATTAAATTATTCGATCAGAAGCAGAAAACAAAAAATGCAGAAACTAAGTTCAAGGCTAGACATACAAACAATCAAGAAAAGAATTAATTATATTTTAGTAAGTCGACAAATATGTGGTTTTTGGTGTCCGATGCAATGACAAATAAACAACCGTTGCATCAGCGTGTCAAAGTTTGAAAATATTTGAACAATGAAATGAACAACAATGTGATTACGCCAAAATGCAACTGGCCAAAGACAACAATTAGTGATTAGGCCTGCCCGAGGATGATGTAATTGGGTGAAACTCGACTGGGCCTAGACTATATATAAGAGCGGGTTTTCCCGGATAGAAGAGAACACAAGGAAAACAAGTCCATCCGTCACCCCCTCGTATATGCGTATGTGCATGCTTTTTTTCTGACTACCCCTCAACGCAAAACTGTTGCTGAAAAGAATAAACAAAATACGGCAATATTTTTTTACATACAGGTTGTTTGTGCCCGCCGTTATATTTCAAGCTGATCGTAAACTTGGCTTTTATCACATCACTCAAAATATCCTGGTCCTGACATATAAATGGTGCCAATAATAAAAAAAAGTCAATATTATTTTTATGAAGTACACGCATTCAAATAGAAATGTGAAAAAAAATTGGGCCTAATCGGATTATTAGTTTACAAATTATTGTTATTTAAGCAGATTTTCAAAACAATGGAAAAATCTTAATTTCATGTTGATAAAGCATTGCTTTCTGGTGGGAAGAATATTATCCAGATATGAGAATGGCTGGATAAGTTTCATTAGGACTCTTCTCCGTCGGAACAAAGGTTAAGAGGTCGTAAGCTGACTTTAAACGCAGTCGTATAGACACAAAAGATGCTGAATGCTCAGGTCGTTCTAAATCGGCGGTTGTCCCAGCAAACACCAAAACAAATTCACAAACTCGTTTTAGCCAATCGTAAATTGATGTTGCCTGAGATAGCAGAGGAGTTGGACATATCAAAAGGCAGCGTATTTACCATTTCGCATTAACATTTGTCAATTTCGAAAGAACATTTGTGTCCAAAGTGGGTACCGCATTTGCTCAGAGTCGATCGAAAACAAAAACACGTCGACGATTTAAAGCATTGTTTGCAAATATTTCAATGCAACAAGAAGGGATTTTTGTGTAAATATATGACAATGGATAAAACATGCATCAACCACTTCATTTCTGAGTCAAATCGGCAGTCAGATTAGTGGACAGCAGCAGGTGAAAGCCATCCAAAACGATCAAAAACACAAACATTTGCAGGCAAAATTTTGATCTCTGTACTTTAGAATACGCAAGGTATTTTGTTCATCGATTACCTTGAGACAGGAAGAACAATCAATAGCGAATATTGTATAGCATTATTGGTGCATCTGAAGGTAGAAATCGCCAAAAGACGGCCACTAATCAAAAAGAAAAAGGTAATCTTTCACCAAGACAACGCACCGTTTCACAAGTCGATCGCAACGGTGGCAAAACTACATGTATTGCACTTCGAAGTGCTTCCGGGTCCACTCTATTCTCCAGATCTGGCCCCCAGCCACGACTGGCTGTTTGAAAATCTCAAACAAATGCTCCAGGAAAAAATGTTAGCGCCAATGAAGAAGTGATCAGAAACTGTGGCGTATTTTGAGGTCAAAGACAAATCATTCTACAAAAAAGAGGTCGAATTATTAAAGGAGCGTTGGAATCAGTGCCTCACCCTAGAAAGAGACTATGTTGATGACCAAAGTCAAATTTTGCCTAAAAGTTGTTGTTTTATTAGTTAGGCTCGGGTAACTTTTTCATAGAAAATCGTTGATATAATCAGATTTGTTGTTTTTTATCGTCTATCAGATGGAGGTTGTAGTCAAACAGAAGAAAGAAAGTGCAAATGTAAGTACCTCCACTAATCATATCATGATGTTAATAGGGCTCAAAGTTAATACAAACAAAATTTTATCATCAAAATATTTATGCTATTATTAAGAGAAAAGATCAAATTTTGTTGTCATTCTTTTTTAATTTTTCAAATCCTTTCTATCACGTTCGAAATTTTAATTAAAATTTCATTTTTTTGTTTTTCGTCAGCGATTCACGCTATGTTTACGTAAGGCGACTGCCAAGAAAATGAAGTCGGTCTAGTAAAATGATTTGGGGGTGAGTGATATCTTTTTCAGATCCCAAAGGCTGCTTGCAGATATGTATATTTGCTTACAAGATTATTGATTGCAAAGTTTGCTCTGTATTCTTGTGTGTTGAAATTGGTCTTAATTGAGTTATAGTCTGATGAGATATAATTTGAGTTTTCTTGATGAGAATGTATGTCCAATATAATTATTCATGAATTTGTTTTGAGCAGGAACGAAGGTGACTTAAAGGGTGTGTAAATTCAATAATAATATTGTCGCTTTGTCACTTGGATGTTATAGATGAATTGTTATTGTTCATAAGATTAGTAATTAATAAATTTCGTAAAGCAATCAAAGGTAGAACCAAGGCCGAATGATAGAAGACTGACTGCTCCTGTAATTAGTTTATCGTCTGTAGCTTACCATGTTTTCAATCTTTGAGTTTTTCATGAGTTTTCACGGACGCGACATTTCACAATTTTCAACAGGTTATAACGAAGATTTAAAAATTTTCAGTTTTGCATCCCGAAGTTACAGATGATTAAAAATGGGTTTCGCATATCAACAGAAAACGAAGGGCACATTGGTTATTCTTCTTCTTCATGTGCTGTGTCCCTTCAGGACGTCGGCAATCATGGACTTCCACTTGGCTCTGTCTCTTGTCGCTATCAGTATTTTTTCTTGGTATTTCTTCTAAACACCGTCCCGTAAACCATTACGTCTCGCGCTGCTTTCCTCTGTCTCTCCTTCTATTTATCCGGCATGTGAGTATTAAGTTCTCAAGGCCCTCTTTTCTCATTACGTGTCCCAGAAATCTCGTTTGTCACTTCCTGATATTTATTATCAGTTTTCTTCTCGTTTGCATCCTTTTCAACACCTCATCGCTGCACATGTGCTCTGTCCATGGTATCCACAGAATCCTTTTGTAAAACCACATTTCTGCTGCCTCAAGCCTTTGATGAGATCGTCCAGTATTAAAACCAGGATTTCACCCACAGAGGTTCTTGATTTATGTCTAGTGGAATATGAAAAGTGTCCTTCATTACTAGTTACTGAAGCACTGAAGAGAAATTATTACTCTCCACCATGGCAACGCAATTGTAAAATTTGCGAAACAAGCCCAAGAAAAAGTCAAATCCCTAAGATGAGTGGTTCTTCAACAAATCGCATACTCACCAGATTTTATACCTATGCAGAAGTAGGGAGATGGTTAATGTTTATTAATTCGGCCTTGTGTCATCCATAAACAAACTCCCTACAACTTCGTTATCATAAGAAGTTTGGAAGCAGAAGGTTGGAGACTGGATTGCGTGGATTTATGGAAGAATAAAAGTATACATTTTGCATGTCAAAATAGAAACTAATTAATAAAAAGGAATAACATGACTTGGTAGAAATTAATGTTCAATTTGAAACATCATTAAGCAGTTAATGGTCGAGTTCGTAGTAGTCCTTGCAAGAGTGAGTTTATGTGTACGTCAGCATGAACGTATATGTGTATGCATTTATGAGAGTTTGTTCGGCAGGAATGTCTTTGAAGTTATCGCTCAGTGTGAATGGTGAAAGACAAGAGGTGAGTGGTGAAAGATAAAGAAGAAGGAGGTTAGAGAGAAAGATAGAGGCAATAATAATACGAACGCATGACGTTTGTCAAGTGCACGTATTAATTACGCTCCTCATCTTAACTCTCTGAAGAGGGTCGTCTTTTAATTTCATTTGGGAATTCACTCCCGGATGTGATTCTGGTCTTTCCATTAAACGACAAACATTTCGCTTCCAGATGTAAAATTTCGCGAGTTTTGTGGGTGTTAAGCAAAGTCTGCAAATTCGAGAAAATTCGTTTATTTCTAACAATGAGTCACATTTGAATTTTAAATGAAGATCTTGTTTTGTTCATTCCACCTACAGATTTTCATTCGATTTGATCACTTGAATGTTTTATAAGCGACAGTACATTCAGAAACAAAGTAGTTGAATACAATTAGTCCAAAATGGTCCATACAAGCAACAATAATTATCTCCCTTGTCATAATATTTATTTAACGCAAAACAATACAAGTAGCAGTTATATTTATCTTTTCTTATAATATTTTTATAACGCAAGTGGATAAAAGTAGCAATTAATATTATCTTTGTGGCGCAGTGGATATCGGCTAGGAACGAGAAATCGGGGAACCGAGTTCGAATTCCAGCTGAATTCATTGCCTTCACTCACGCGCAAATACCTTTGGGAAAGGTATTAATCCGTCTCTTCCCTCCAGTTATGGGTTAAATAATAGGACAGATTGGGTTCTATAGCCTTGGTCGGCAGCCAGTCTACCACAGAAAGCAATGGCAACCTACTGTGGGATAATCTTCTGCCCAGTCAGTAATGTCTCTTTCGAGACATGATCGCCCAAGCGTGTATCGCGCATGGCACTTAACTGACTGACTGACCTAGTCATAATATTCCTATAATGCAAGTCCATACATACTAGCAAATAGAATTATTTCCCTTCTCAAAACATTTATATAATGTAAGTCAGGCCAGTTGAAACTATGATTATTTCCCTTGTCATTATATTAGTTTAATGCAAGACCATACGTGCATCAGTTATAATTATCTCCCTTGTCATAATTTTTATATCTACAAGTCCATACAAGGAACATCACCGAGCTAGTAATTCTATTTGATAGGCGAGGCTTGGGTTCTGACGTCATGAGATGTAGGATAAACTGAAGCTTTAGGGAGATGGTTAATGTTTCGTTGATTTCGCTTTGTGTCATACATAACCAAATTCCCTATAGATTAAAAGTTTTATCCAGAATTATCTTCATCAAAATTATCAGAATGTATTCATTAGAAGGTTGGTAGCAGGTTGGAAATGTCTAGTGTGTTGAATAATGTGTGAATTAAATATACATTTTCAACTTAAAATAGAAAGTTATTAAAAGAAATGAATAACAAAGTTTCGTAGAAAGTAATGTTCAATTAGAAAGTTAAGGTATCAAGATTTGTAGAAAATTTTCGTAGCAGTAATTGTTGAAAGAGTATATGCATACGTACGTATGTATGTGTTTGTTTGCTAGGAATGCCTTTGGATGGAGAAGAAGAAGTAAAAGGAATTAGCACACGAGAAGGAAAGAGAAAGAGAACAAATGTCCGGGTCACTTGAAGCTTCTCCCGTTACATTTTAGCTTGTCGTCTACGCTGCTTCAATGTGTTACTCTGTGTACCTTGACTGGCGCTGATCGGAGCCTTTTATAGTAATTTTAGATTTTCGCACTTGATCTCGATGTTCCTTTTGGTCTTGGAAGTCGCTCCCATTGGTTAGCAAACCAGTTTAATACCTACTTGTGAAATATGGTTTTGACTTTTTTTTTTAAGCAAATTGGTTTTTTTTTTTTTGGTCGATCTTTTTTGTATTTGGGAAAAAACAGGATTTCACACGTCATTGTGAATTTTTGTAAAAGTGAAGAAGGTTGATTTTTGTTTTTAATTTCTTGACCCACTACAAAACCAACACCATCAAGATAGGAGGCCCGTTTAATAGGCGGTGTATATGTGCTTACAACACTAGATGGAAATGAAACTAGGAGAAATATTTTCATTAGTTTTGGGGGGTTGTTTTTACTGTTTGACTTTTTTTGACTCGGTTTCATTTTTTTTTATTTGTTTGGTAAATATTTTCACTGAAATAATTTACAAAAACAAAAAATGATTTATGGTTGCACTACCCAAACCTGAAAAGAAATTATAAAAATGAGCCAAAAAGTGAATATATTTTAATTTCCAAAAGACTTTAAGTTTTATTTAATGGCATATCAACATTTGTGGGTTATTTGATGCCAAAAGGCGGGGGGTTAAGGTATTTTTTAATGTTTGGTTACATTGAGAAAATTGATTTAGTCAGTGTTTGATGATTGTTTTTTATATTTTAGAAAACTGAAGATGTCTTCTAGTTTTGTATTCACAAATGTATTGCTGTTAATTTTTTTCCTTCAGAAATGTATATCTTTCTCTAAAAGCCTAATTTTTATATATATTTCTATAAAAGCCTATTTTTATACTTTCATAGTGTTTTAAGTCCAGTTGGGGGGTCAACTATTTACCCATAGCTGGGAACTTAACAGGTGTTACCACTCCGGATCCAGGTGGACCTAGGAACAACAGCAATTAAGAGGTGGTTCTATGCTCCTAACAATCTCCCAATCAGAGACCTTGCTGCCGGATGCAGTTTATCGTCATACCCAGGAGTTTCCAAAAGACACTGATTTATCAGATTCATCATTTATAATTTTCTCGGCTGCCATATTTTCTTCGTAAATCTAAATCTTTTCACCAGTCCTTAATTAGAATTGTCCATCAACGGGTAAATAATCAATCTTCAATTTTAATGAATAATTTAACTTCCTAAATTAAATTTAATTAATTCAAAATTATTTAAGAAAATAAGTCCCTTAATTACATTAATAAAAAAGGTAAAGAAAATATGAAACACCGACAAGAAAAAAAAAGTTCAGGTAAAAGTTTTTTGTTTGTTTGTTTGTTTTTTTGGGTTTTTTTTTTTTCAAAAGTTAGTTGAAGGAACTTTTGTGTCTGAGAGATAAACTTTTTCCTTTCGTCTAAACTCTATTGTTAATGGCATTTCTTCTTTGGACCGATTGTTTGAATGCTGGTTTCTTGCCGACGGTAACAAATACGTGACTTGAGAATGCAGAAGTATTTCTTAAAAAAAAAAAACCTCTAATCGTAATTATTGCTTTCGGCATTTGACTGCGTAAATAGTGCAGTAAGAAAGTTAAAAAAAAAGTACACTGGAGAGTCGTTTGGTCAATAAGTAAAACAGCAAAAAGAAATGCGATTTTAAAACTCAGGCTCAGCAAAACGGAAAGTAATATCGAAGCAAGTAAAAGGAAAGTTACTATAGACATGTGCGTTGTGGCGTAATGGATAGTGGCTCGGAATGAGAACTCGGAGAGCCGAGTTCGAATTTCAGTTGGATTCGTTTCATTCACTTTGCCATTGGGAAAGATATTAATCTAACTCTTCAGTTATGAGTTTAATAGCAGGACTGATTGGGTTCTGTAGCCTTGGTTGGCAACTAGTCTACTGCAGAAAGTAACAGCAACCTAGTGCGGAAAAATCGTCTGCTAGTCAGTCATGTCTCGAAAGAAACATGATCGCCCAACGTGTATCACGTATGACAGTTAACTGACCGCATGGTTGTGCGGTATGGTATAATGAATATAGTCTCAGCATTAGAATTCGGAGAGCAAAGTTCGAATTCCATGTTGAATTCGTTTCATACATTTGCGCTCAAATACCCTTGGGGAAAATATTAATCCATCTCTTCTCGCTCCAGTTATGGTTAAACAGCAGGACTGATTGGGTTCTATAGCTTTGGTTGGCTACCAGTCTACTGCAGAAAGTAATGGCAACTTACTGCAGGAAAATCTTCTACCTAGTCAGTCATGTCTTGAAAAAGACATGATCGCTCAATCGTGTATGACGCTTAACTGACTGATTGAATATAATAGATGGAAACATAAGCGACGATTCTGCTGTGAATAAAATGGAGGACTGGTTGTTCTTTGTTATGAAGTAATAAAATGATCCCTCACTAATTATTACCTAATTGACTTGAATACTATTTTAATTAAAAAGGCTTTTAGAACTGCTCAGTTACCTTGACGTATTTGGAAGCGATATTACAATAATCCAGAACGTATCCTGACATTAACCCACCTGTATACGAATAGATAATGAGTTGAGTAAATATACAAATATAGAAATGAATGTGTCTTCACACCAAACAAGAATTCATATGGCTGCTCACAATCTTAACAGTATAAGATGTACAGATGAAACCGTTTTAATAGCAAACACGGAAAGGAAATTACAAGAACTACAGAAAGTTGTGAAGGAAGGTGAGATGAAATGACTAAGCATTAATTTCAAAAAGAAGGAATACGTTCCTTCAGCAAAATCTGACACTGAAGTCTGAAGCCACATTCGGATAATGTTAGATGCCTTTCAAAAGCTAAGCAAAGTGTTAAAAAACAGAAAAAATTGTTAAAAACAAATAAAAGAATACTTAACCGTTATGTAATGTTACTCACGTACAACAATTTACACGTCTGGGGAGTGTTTAAAAAAGGACAGAATGTGTGACACTTAAGTTTGAAGATACATTGGGACAATTAAAAATGTATTTAAAAAACTAAGCAGGTATTAAGAAACAGAAAATAATTGTTAGAAACAGATAAATGAGTACTTAACCGTTATACAATGTTACACACGTACAACAATTTACACATTTGGGGAGTGTTTAAATAAGGATAGAAAGTGTGACACTAAAATTTGAAGGCACATTGGAGTAACAAATAAGACGAAGAAGACACTAGAATTAACACACATGTGTTTCTACAGAAAGATGCTGAGTATACTATGGACCAAACATGCAAATTAAAAACGAAATTTTAGAGAAACAAAATACACACATGCTTTACATCAGGAAGTGGTAGTTGAAATTGCTACATTAGATAATAAGGAAAGATGGTTTGGAAAATCTGATACTCACAGGACAGATTGAAAATGAGATATGCGGAAGAAAACAAGGTATAACTTACTTATTGAAGCTAAGTACATGGATATAGGAACAAGTTTTAAGAAAAATAAAAAGACCAAATTTATTAAGAACTACAAGGGAAAGAAATTGTGGACAACCATGATCGCCTACGTCCTGAAGAAACACAGCACATAGAATTATATTCGGGTGGTCTGAGTCGGACATTTGAGTACATAACACCAATCATTACGGTTCTACATCAATGTCAGACGCTCATTACATCCCGTGTCATAACATAAAAGATCGGTGGACCTGAAGGTGACGACCACCACCTTTAAAATTGTTGTTTTTCATTTTATCTTTTTTTACTTTTTTCATCGCAGTCTTATCGGTTATTACATAAAGTTTCCGATTATCAAAAATAATTTGAAAAAAATTCAATATTTAAACAATTTTAGTGGGTGCTCACTTATTCATACAACATTAGAGTAAATCGATCCTCCATTTTGAAACCACTCGCGCTGGGGGTCGCATTGTTTTTTTTTTATTTTCTTTGGACGAGTTGTTTCTCTTGTTTTTGTCTTTTTCAAGTTTTCTATAGTTCTTACGATGGCATCTTCCTTGGAAACTCTAAGAATGGCTTTATTCAAAAATTTCGCAAAGGATTCAGTTGTTAAATATGCGCAAGCAAAAAAGTTAATTCCACAGGATCGATTTACTATAAGGTTGTGTGCGTTGTGGTGCATTATATCGGCTCGAAACGAGAAATCGGAGAGCCGAGTTCGAATTCCAGTTGAATTCAATGCATTCACTTACGAGCAAATACCATCTATTTCCTCCAGTTATGGGTTAAATAACAGGATAGATTGGGTTCTATAGCCTTGGCTGGTAACCAATCTACCGCAGAAAGCAATGGCAACCTAGTGCGGAATCTGCCCAGTCAGTCATGCCTCTTTCGAGACATGATCGCCAAAGCGTATTCCACGTATGGCACTTAACTGACTGTATAAAAAACAGAGCCCCCCACCGCAAATTGTTTTAATATTGAAATTTTTACAAATTGTTTTGTCAATCGGAAAGTTTAGGGTTTAATCGATAAGATTGCACTGAAAAAAAAAAAAAGAAATGATAATCAACCAATTTACAGGTGGTGGTAATGTCATACCGGCGAGTGGTTCCAAAATGGAGTATCGATTTACTATAACGTTGGATGGCAAACAGAGCCCCCTCTTAAAATTATTGAAATATTGAAATTTTTCCAAATTTCTTTTTGTCAGTCGGAACGTTTAGGGTGTAATCGATAAGATTGCACTGAAAAAGTGAAAAGAAAAAATGAAAAACAACAAATTTAAAGGTGGTGGTAGTCTCCTTCAGGTCCAATAACTGATCACTATAGGTTGTTGATGAGTGACAACCCGTCTTGCTTCATGGCTAGCAGTCCACAGCAGTAGATCACCCGCACATTCTTGTCTTGTTCCCCCAGCAGTGTCCTACAAAGTACATTCTGCTTTCGTGTAAGATTCTAAGAATATCAGGAATGGGTCTAAATGTAATATAATAATCTGGCCCCACCCGAGGAAGTGAGGAAGCGGGGGCGTTTTCCGGCCGTTGAAAGGAACGGATGGTTGTTTGACCTTATTTCCGGCAGTAGCGGAAATGGCCACAAGAGGCAGACAGAACAGGTGTCTCTGAGAATTTACGTAGGCGTCGCGTGGGCGTCGCGTGATCAAGGCAATGCCGGAAGAAACAAGTCCCAGTTTTGGAAGATATATAAAGACTGCGAAAACACGGATTCGGCAGTCAGTCTCGACAGGCAGTCGAGGAAGAGAGACGTAGAGGAGAATAGATACGACGACACCCCCCCGTCACCCCTGTCAACCCTTAGAAGAGCGCTCCCTCAACTCTCTGTTCACTAGGCCACACGGTCCATCGTTCATTAATAAAAATATCACTTGATATATTTTATATATATATGCGTGTTTGTTATTTATGGCTATATAACACACGTTTATTTGGTGCCTAAGTGACTTGGTTTTGAAACAACAAAACAGAGTGATACGAACATTATTGGGTTTACCACGGCAACAGAATTACTGCCACCAGAAAAAAAGAAGACGAAAATATCTAGCAGCCGCGACTATAGACATCAACGAAAGGTGAGTGACTCATTGATTTAATAGTGTGTGTGTTCTCTGCTCGTGTTTATAATAAGTCCAGTTAGAAAAAAAAAATGCATACTTTTGCCGATCTGAAACTAGAGTTGAAAAATGGATTGTTCGATAGAACGGACGGCGTACAGGTTACATGTAGAGAGAGAAACAGAGTCGGCCGGTGAGAGGCAGGTTACATGTAGAGAGTAACAGAGAACGCCGGTGAAGTAGAGAGAGTATTATGCATAGCGCATTAGGTTTGGGGTTGACGGAGAGGAGTGGGGTGTTAAAGTTGGAGGAGTGGGGTGTTAAAGTTGACGGGGAGGATTAAAGTTGAAATATTTACCTATCTGTGGGTGCAGGGCGTCTGAGTTGGTGATTTATTTTGTTGTTAATATTTTACCATATATGTGAAGTGAGTTTAAAGTGGATAATTGGATTAACTTGTTGATAACAATATTTTCTTTGGTTTGTGCAAGAAAATAGTTAATGTTTCGTAGAATAAATATTTAATGAAATAATTTTGGTTTGTGTCTGAATTTTACTTAAAAAGCGGCATGAACTTTTCAGACAACCCGATAGAAATATTGACGAACAACTATTCTCAATGTGATTATGAAGGTCAGTTGTATGGTTGAAATAGTTGAGTTTTTCTGATCAGTACTCGAGCCGAATTAAAAAAAAAACAAAAAAAACAATCGATGTTCTACGTACACAAACTTTCCCCAATTGGAGTATTAGCGTAAAATGACCCTCTCCATTTTCTCCATTTGGCCTTGTATTGCATGAACTAGATCAAAATTGGTAAACATTGACAAATTATAAATGTAGCTGAATGCTACCACAATAGGAAAATCAGAGAAACGAAAGGGTTCTTTAATTTTGATCTTGTCAACAGAATTTGTTCGTAAACGTCAATTTGTAATCTTTACACAGATATTGTCAAAATTTAAAAATGTTTGTGTTTTGCGTGACATTTCTACAGCATAGAAATGACTTAAATGTTATCGAGAGTTTTAAAGTGTAATTTTAATTATGCAGTTAATAACAGCCAACAAAATCGCCAATTATAAATATATCTCAACATCGTTGCTTGAAAACAACTGCATTGTTTGGTTATTTCTTTGCGAATACACCGATTATATATATTCTTAAAACATTCACCCGCGTCTCAGTGTTTCGCGATATGAGTCAGATATTGAAAAGATATTTTGTTATCAATATGGTGGAATCGGATTATTTGGGGAGATTTGGGAAAATTAAATTAAAATCTAAAACTTATTTTTATTTACGTAAAAGTACTTCACTTTTATGCTTTTGTGCAGGTTCCCATCAATTCAACATCCTCTGTGAATTTTCATTTATGTGACTTGGGAAATATCTTTTGAAGATATATTAATTTCTGAAAACTAGTAAATACCTTGGAACAGGAAGATATGGAAAGAGTTAGTGAAGGATATGAACAACTCCCGAAGAAGTTGACGATAGGAATCATTGCTGGCATAGTCGGCGTTATGATAATCCTTGGAATAATAGCTAGGAAGCGGATTTTTAAGTGTGAAAGAAGCAACAGTGCTTCGGGAAAGGAAATTGAGTTATCCGTTGTGAATAGTACTCCGGGGTCAACGGGTGTTCAACACTCAAATGTCTCTGCGTTAAACAGAGAGATGTCAACAAATCAGATATGCTTGGATTCGAATCCACAGGAAGTAGTTCAGGGAATGGAAAGCATTGTACAAACTAAGGAACTACGAGTCACGGGACCATTTTTTTAGACTAAATTAATATCCTCCACAAGCAAATTGCATGCGGATTAAAGTTGGAATCAGGGTAATTTTCTTCATTTTCTATTGAACATTTCTCGGTCAGACTATGAATGTTATGTACGGCAGATAATGGCCATTTTTTCTGTGTTCAAACATAGTATGTTTGAAATTAAATTAAATTAAATGAGGTTACATGTGTAACAATAAACTCGAGCAGAGGCACGCATGGTGTTGGTCAAAGGTCATTTACTCGATGTTAGTTTTGAAACTAGGGCGTGGTTACCGCTTAATAATCATGTGATTATGCATCGGGGTGTCTACGCTTATGGACAGAGTCGAGAAAGAAAATGAACATTTTTAAGAAATTTGCCCAATTCTGTGAAGATGGATATTAAAAAAAAAAAAAAAAAAAACGAGGAGGAAAAAAGAAAGAAAAAAAAAGAAAAAAGAGACCAATGAAACATCGAGCTGGTAGAACAATTTTCAAGATGGACACGAACATTGTCGGGTTGCCGATGTAGGCTCCCCTATATATTTTTTTTTGTTGTTTTTTTGTTTCAGCATGCACATGTTTTTGTTGTTTTGGCATGCACATGTTTATACAATTGTCGGACTTGTGTGGCATGGGGAGGAGAGTGAGGGTGTTGCGCTTAAAATGTTCTTAGGCGAACATTTTGGAAAATGGGTGGGCAAGGAATGTAATATAATAATCTGGCCCCACCCGAGGAAGTGAGGAAGCGGGGGCGTTTTCCGGCCGTTGAAAGGAACGGATGGTTGTTTGACCTTATTTCCGGCAGTAGCGGAAATGGCCACAAGAGGCAGACAGAACAGGGGTCTCTGAGAATTTACGTAGGCGTCGCGTGGGCGTCGCGTGATCAAGGCAATGCCGGAAGAAACAAGTCCCGGTTTTGGAAGATATATAAAGACTGCGAAAACACGTATTCGGCAGTCAATCTCGACAGGCAGTCTAGGCAGAGAGACGTAGAGGAGAACAGATACGACGACACCCCCCCCGTCACCCTGTCAACCCTGGAAGCGCTCTCTCACTCTCTGTTCACTAGGCTACACGGTCCATCATCGTCATCAATAAAAATATAACTCATATTTTTATATATATGCGTGTTTGTCTGTTTATTGGTATACAACATAAAGAGCTGCAGTCTAGTTGTATATGATCTATTAGAGAAATTAAGTATTGGAACAGTAAGGAATTGGTTAATATTTATTGAATTGGCCTTGTGTCATACATAACCAAACTTCTTACAACTTACAGATTATTCGATATCATCAGAAGGTTGGAGATTGGAATATGTAGAAGATTTGTATGTTTAAATAGAAATTTATTCATAGAAAACAATGATATGAATTGGTTTATGTTAATGTTCATTAAGAAACAGTATTAAGAAGTTAAGGGTATCAAGTGTTAGTAGTAGCAACTTTCAAGAATGAGTTTATGTGTACGTAGGCAGGAACATATGTATGTATGTATGTATGTATGTATGTATGAGCGTTTATTGTTGGAGAGGATTGGCTTTGATGTTATCACTCAGGGTGAATGGTGAAAAGTAGGAGGTGAGAGAGAAAGATAGATGTAATAATAATAACGATTGGTTGACGTTTGTCGAGGGACGTGCTAAATGCACTCGTTTTCTTTTCTCTCTGGCGATGGTCGTTTTGACCCGTCTTTTCTATCGTTTGTCGATCATTCGGGAATTCATTCTCGGGTGTGATTCTAGTCTTTCCATTGAACGACAAACATTTTGCATCGTGGTGTGAAATTTTGCGAGTTTTGTGTGTGCTAAACAAAGTTTGTAAATTCGAGAAAATTCGTTTATTTCTAAGAAAATCAATGGGTCAGTGCTTAGCAATTGAATTTTAAAATCAAGAACTTGTTTTGTTCACTACAGTATAGCTATCAGCATCTGAGTGTAGGTTGAATCAAGCTTAGTCTCAAGAGTTTTAATGTCAAACTGCGGTAATATACATTAAAACCAGTTCTACAGTGGCACGAGAAGCTCCTCGCTTGAGATTGTTTAGCATTACATCCACTTTATTCAACTTGACTAATAAAGACAGATAAAGTTCCTGGAACATGCAATGAGGAAGGATAGGTTGGAGAACCTGATACTAACAGGCCAAATAGAGGTTAAAAGAGACAGGTGAAAGAAGTGGATAACATATTTGAAGGACCTGGTCAGGTGGATGATGAAATGGGGATTGTGTGTCGTAGCAGGAGAAAGCGTGCTAAGAGCCACCAGGAATAGAGAGATGTGGAAAGCCACGATCACCTACGTCCTGAAAGGACAGGGAACGTAGAAGAAGAAGAATTGTCAAGCTGAATAAAGTAGCAAGGTCAATGCCTCTAAAACTGAATTGATTCATAAGATCCTTAGACTACATCTATAAAAGCATTATTACGCACTATTGTAATATAGCAATCTGGCCCCACCCGAGGAAGGTTGATGCAAGCGATGGTGTTTCCCGTCGGTGAAGGGGTCGGCGAACGACAAGACAGGTGTTTGAGAAATACATCCTGTCGGGGCCTGGAGCGGATGTCGTTTGACCTTATTTCCGACAGCAGCGGAAATGACTACGGAGGCAAACAGAACAGGTGTCTCTTGGCATTACGTGGGCGTTGCGTGGGCGAGGCAAAACCGGAAGGAAAGTCCCGGTTCTAGAAGACTATAAAAAGACCTCGACACACGGATTCGCCAGCAGAGAACGGCCAGTGGAAGCAGAGAGACACCACAGGCAAGACTACACTCCCGTCGACCATTTTTTGTGCGCTCTCCCTCTTTCATTCTCTATTCCACACGGGTTCGTCGTCAGTAATAAAAATATAACCTTATATTTTTATATATGCGTATTCTCGTTGTTTTGTCGTCGTACGGCGATATATAACATACGCAAATTGGTGCCTAGTGACTTGCTGTTTTAAGACAACAACAACAACAAAACAGATAGATGCGAACTTGGTTACCACGGCGACAATTGAAATTCAACGGAATTAAAACTACCAGATAGAAGACGAAAATAGAAAGCAACCGGACGACCATAGACGACATCAACGAAAGGTAGATGACTTTTGATTCGATCTTGTGTGTGTTCTGCTCTTGTTCATAAGTTTATAATAAGTCTAATTAAAAAAAAAAAAAAAAATGGAACAGCATACTTTTGCCGATTTTGTTCAAGGTCTGACCCTAGAATTGAGAAATGTGGCTTGTTCGGTGTCGAACACTTTAAGGGGAGAATCTTTTTTAAAGAATATACAGCCATTAGCGTGCAAAGAAGATGGTGGTTGTAGTGCTTGGTTGGAGGATATGGAGAGGTATTTTAAAGTTGTGCGCGTGGCAGAAGAAGACAAGTGTCAGGCAGCTCTTCTCACAACAAGGGGAACTGTTGGACACTATGTATATAGACTAATCTCTAATAACCCACAACTCACATGGAAGGAGTTCAAAACTTCTTTAAAGGAATATTACGGATTGGTTTTAGACCCCGACGCACGGTTAGTTGAATTAGTGAACATTAAGCAGGGTAGAACAGAGGGGGTGCAGGACTACATGCAGAGAGTAGTACGCCTAGCGGAGAGCGCATATGTTGGGGTTGACGGGAGGAATGAAGTTGTGATAAAACAAGTTCTAGGATTTTTCATAAAAGGTCTAAGGGATCGGGAAATAAAGATGGCAGTTATGAAGGATGAGCCACAAACACTAGAGGCTGCCTATCAGAAAGCGTTATCTGAGTTGAGATGGAAAATTCGACTCGATGCAAACTCTGAATACGAAGAGGAGCCTATGGAAATTTTCCACTCTCGGAGACGGGTACCGATAGAAGCCGTAAGCCCCGCTGAATCTAATACTAATAATAATAGGAATAAGAACAATAGAAAAGTTGGTAATAGGGGAACTAAATACAAGACTCGTGAGCGGGAGAGGAACGGGAGCGTTGTTAGGTGTTGGAATTGTGGGAAAGAAGGCCACATAGCGAAATTTTGTAGACGCGCCCCGGGAAACGGCAGAGGTCCGTTCGTGCGACGCCCAACGAACGGAACAAGGCGGTACCAACGCACATAGTTGGTAATATGGGCGCGCCAAATTCCATCTTTATTAGAATAGAACGTAGACCTTATAGGGCATTGGTAGATACGGGAGCAGAGGTATCGGTTATAAGCTGTAGGGTATTTAAAAAATTGCGACTGGGACTTGAACTGCAAAAGAGGGACATTAAACTTCGAACTGCGAATGGATCCCCGTTATACGTTGAAGGCCTTTGTCGTCTACAGGTCCAGATAGGAAGTAAGTCCATACCCCATGATTTTTTAGTCGTGAAAAATCTCAATAGAAACGTTATACTTGGCCGAGATTGGCTGATGCAGAACGGGGTGAGAATGTATTTCGATTTGGGGGCATTGAAGATTGGTGAAGAATACGTGGCATTAGAGGAGGATGTTCATATTTCCTCTATTGTTAGGTTAGCTCAAAAAGTAACATTAAGACCTCAACACCTGCATGCTTGTCTGGGATTAACCAGGCTGAGAAATGGACGTGGCAAAGAATATGAAATCGAACAGCTGAGTAGTGGATATGTTAGCAACTTATGTGGTATATCAGTAGCCAACGCAGTTGTAAAAATGCCAAAGTCTCGTAAGTTTCAGTTGCTGATAATGAATAACACTAACCAGACAATCACTTTGAGACGGGGGTGTCCGCTGGCTAAATTGGAAAGGGCAGGTAATATTACTGAAATTACTATGCCCGATAAACAAAACAATAAAAGTCCTGATGTAGATTTGGAACAGGTACATGTACCGGAGGAATTCAAGCCTGAAATTAACAAATTGCTAAAAAGAAATAGGGACATGTTCGTTAGTGACGACAAAAACCTGGGCAGAACCGATACTGTGGAGATGCGTATCGATACTGGAACGCATGAGCCCATAAGAAAACGCTCATATCGCACACCGCTCAAACAAAGAAAGACAATGGATTCAGCAATCGACGAAATGATGCAGGCAGGTGTAATTGAGAGATCCAATAGCCCGTGGGGTTTTCCAGTAGTTTTAGTAGAGAAGAAAGACGGTGGTAAGAGATTTTGTGTAGACTTTAGAGCACTTAATAAGATTACAAAGAAATATGCTCGACCTCTTCCTGTCATCGATGATATACTGGCATCACTTGGTTCGGCAAGGTACTTTTCGAAGCTTGATTTAAAATCAGGGTACTGGCAAGTTAAGCTTCATGATGATGACAAAGAAAAAAGTGCATTCACCTGCCACAAGGGTCTGTTTCATTTTAATGTTATGCCATTTGGACTTGCAAACGCACCCGGCATCTTCCAGGAATTAATGTGAGTTGTTTTACAGGGACAGGAAGATTGTGCTCTGGCATATTTAGATGATATTCTGATATTTTCAAATACGGTGGAAGATCATTTAAGACATATAGACACAGTCTTGAGTAGTCTACGTAAGCACAACCTTAAACTGAAGCCAGCTAAGTGTGAGTTCTTTAAGAAAGAGACCCAATACCTGGGGTTCAAGATAAGTGAAGAGGGAATACAACCTGACCTCAATAAAGTCAAGGCTATAAAGTCAGTTTCTACTCCAACCACTGTTAGGCAAGTAAGAGCTTTTATTGGGATGACCTCATACTATCGCCGCTTTATTAGAAATTTCTCTGATATAGCCGAACCGCTAGTCAATTTGACAAGGAAATATGCACGATTCCAATGGGACGATGCTTGCCAAACCGCTTTCGATACACTAAAAACGAAACTCGCGGAGATGGTAACACTAGCCTATCCCAACCCAAATAAGGCGTATAGGTTATATACTGACGCATCCGATCAATCGATTGGCGCATGCCTATCCCAGGTGGTGTACGATAAGGAAAATAGGAAGGATGTAGAAAAACCAATTTATTTATTGTCCCATAAATTAAGTGACACACAAACGAGGTGGTCAACTATAGAGAAAGAGGCTTATGCCATACACTATGCTCTTCAAAAACTGAATCACTACCTGCATGGCGCAACATTCACAATATACACTGATCATAGGCCCCTGGAGCACTTACTTAACTCGCCCATACAAAATAAGAAGATACAGACTTGGGCTCTGAGCATGTCTGGCTACAATTGCAGCATACAGTATCTTAAGGGTAAGGATAATGTTTGCGCGGATCTCTTATCACGCGCTGTTGATGTGAACGAAGACCATATTGCTTCTCCAGTAGAGATAGATGATAGAAATTACTTGGTTAGTGTTATAAACTCCAACCTAATGGAGCCGGAAGAATTAGCAGCCCATAAAAATGTCGGAAATTCATCAGAGGCACCCGAACGGCCCACATTGAAAGGAATAGACATAATCAGGGAGCAAGAATCAGACAAAAACATCTTAGACCTGAAGATTAGATTACGAAATGGTAGGGCTACCAAAGCAGAACAGAAGAGATATATAGTAATGGATGAGGTGGTGTACTATTTGTCTCAACCTGATGATGAACCCCTCATCAGGCTGTATGTACCATCTCACCTTAGAAAAATGGTGCTAGTTCAATACCATGATGACAGTGGCCATATGGGGGTGGATAAGACATTCCACTCAATAAAACAAAAGTATTTCTGGCCTTGTTTACTTAGAGAAATAAATGATTTCGTAGGTAAATGTATCCCGTGTCAGACAAGAAACCTAAAGAGGCAGCAACCCCACATACAGGAATGTGACTTCCCTCCTTTTCCTTTCGCAAAGGTTGCTTTAGATGTCTCAGGACCCTACCCAAAGACCCATTCAGGTAACCAATACATAGTTACATTCATAGATATGTACAGTGGTTGGCCGGAGGCATTTACGGTTCCTAACAAGAAGGCAGAAACAGTGGTACATCTCTTAGTTGACGAAATCTTCCCCAGATTTGGGACACCACTTCAGCTTTTAACTGATAATGGGCCAGAAAATGTCAACAGGGTAATGAAAAAGACATTAGAAGACCTAAATATACACCATGTGACAACTTCTTTTTATCACCCCCAGAGCAACGGTAAGGTTGAGAGGTTTCACAGAACAATGCATGATGTTCTAGCAAAAAAAATCGGCAACAACGAACAGTCGTGGGATATTTACATTAACCAAATGTTGGCGGCTATCCGGTTTCATGTGAGCGAAACCACTAAGTTTTCACCGTATTACTTGCTCTACAACAGGGATGTTATTTTGCCCTTGGACAATATACTGAGGCCTCGTCGCATATATTATGGTGATGAGCATCACCAAATTGCACTACAGGAAATGCATCGTAGCTTCACTTTAGTTAGGAATAATATAAGAAAAGCGAGGAGAGCCGCGATAGATAAGTCGCGTGGTAAGACGAAAAATACAACTTTTGAGGTTGGTGATTTGGTGTACTATAAGAATCACCAAAAGAAAGGGAAGTTAGATGTGCGCTGGTGGCCATATTATGTGATCGTTGAAAAGACTGGCCCGGTCTCTTATAGAATTAGAGATCAGTTAACCGGCTCAGTCATTAAGACGCATGCTGAGCATCTTCGTGCAGCGTCCATTGATGAATGGAAAATCCCTACTTCCGATAGGCCGTTACGAATGATTGTATTGGCTGCTCCAGTAGAATCCAGTGATTCGGATGACGAATCCGGAGCGGAACAGACCGACTTTCCAGTGCACAAAAATCGACACCAACGTGTGGAATCAGACGATGAGTCTGATGTTCCATTAATGGAGCGTCGCATCATGACGCGACGTAAAATGGCGAATAAAAACGTGTCAACTATTGATAGTGATGATAGAATCGGTGGTATAAATAATGTTTCATCCACGTTCGAGGATGATTGCTCAAAGTGCGAAACGTCTGGATCTACTCATGTAGATCAGGGTTTTTCTAGGGAATCACCTAGCAGCGAAGATGCCCAAATGAGGCAAACGTCTGTTGGGGCAAAAAGACCTGCAGATTCCACAGTTGATCGGAACAAAAAGAAAGAACAACTGAAAAGTCTTGTAGACTTATTGGCTGATATGCTATAGGATTGGGAAAGAAAGCAGTGGGAGGATTAACGATAGTTTAAGTGAAATAGTTAGGTCACCTTCCTTATAGCAAAACATGCGGAAGATACAAACTAATGAATTAAGAGTCACGGGTCCATTTTTTTTAGACTAAATTAAGATAGATGAAACCTCTAATCCTCCACAAGTAAATTGCATGCGGATTAACGTTGGAATCAGGGTAATTTTCTTCGTTTTCTATTGAACATTTCTCGGTCAGACTATGAATGATATGTACTGCAGATAATGGCAGTTTTTCTGTGTTCAAACATAGTATGTTTGAAATTAAATTAAATTAAATGAAGTTACATGTGTAACAATAAACTCGAGCGGAAACACGCATGGTGTTGGTCAAAGGTCATTTACTCGATGATAGTTTAGAAACTGGGGCGCGGTTACCGCCTATGATCATATGGTCGTGCATCGAGGCGTCTACGCGTATGGACAGAGTCGAGAAAGGAAACGAACATTGAAAGTTACAGAAACTTTAAAAAAAAAAAAAGAACATTATGAAAATTCCACAATGGACACGAACATTGTTGGGTTGCCGATGTAGGCTCCCCTATATATATATTTTTTGTTTTGTTGTTTTGTTTGTTTCGGCGTGCACATGTTTTGTACAATTGTCGGGCTTGTGTGGCATGGGGGGGTGTAAGGGTGTTGCGCTTAAAATGTTCTTAGGTGAACATTTTGGAAAAACGGAGGGCGAGGAGTGTAATATAGCAATCTGGCCCCACCCGAGGAAGGTTGATGCAAGCGATGGTGTTTCCCGTCGGTGAAGGGGTCGGCGAACGACAAGACAGGTGTTTGAGAAATACATCCTGTCGGGGCCTGGAGCGGATGTCATTTGACCTTATTTCCGACAGCAGCGGAAATGACTACGGAGGCAAACAGAACAGGTGTCTCTTGGCATTACGTGGGCGTTGCGTGGGCGAGGCAAAACCGGAAGGAAAGTCCCGGTTCTAGAAGACTATAAAAAGACCTCGACACACGGATTCACCAGCAGAGAACGGCCAGTGGAAGCAGAGAGACACCACAGGCAAGACTACATTCCCGTCGACCATTCTATGTGCGCTCTCCCTCTTTCATTCTCTATTCCACACGGGTTCGTCGTCAGTAACAAAAATATAACCTTATATTTTTATATATGCGTATTCTCGTTGTTTTGTCGTCGTACGGCGATATATAACACTATTAATCTGATATGAAGTTTTTGTATCTCATATTTACCATATAATATTAAAAACACATATACGCAGTTTGACGCTGGGACAATTATAATGAGCTTCAGTTGATTTCAAATACATGAAACAGGTGGATTATTCTTGTTGTGAAGTTGTGGCGAAACTTCGCCGCAAAGTTGTAGTAACCCGTTTGTACCGGAAGTAAGACACGGAACACAGGAAGTACGTTCAAAACAGTATGTTAGTATAACAACATATTCAAAGGAAGTGTGAATAATAAGTAATATAGAAATAAGTAAAATATATCTAATAGACGAGACTCTACCCTTCGGCGGAGTCTCGACTAGGTTACTACTCTCTGCCCGAAAGCAGAGAGTTAGACAAGGCGCAATGCAGTCAACTGCTCGTTAACTGCAGTATTTATTCGTCTTCTCACTTAAGGCAAAATGTGGCCCAAGACATTTTTAATGTGGATAATCCGGGCCATATCGCCCGGGCAAAAATCTCTGTCTAATTTTCACCAGAGGATACTCTCCTCTTCGCTGGAGCCTCGGCTGGATACTTAATCTCCGCCCGAAGGTAGAAAGTTAACAATATTTACCTTTCTCCCCGACTTGAGAGAGATGTGACACAAGGTCTTTTTAACGTGGGGAACCTGAGCGCGTACGACCAAGTACTGGTGAAATATTACCCATCCACCGCAGTGGATAGGTTCAAAACCGGTCTGAACTGGTCTTATCTTGTCTTTAGTTACTCCGGACCCAAGACCGAAGGCCTGGAAATCCAGAGTTAACTACTCTCGGGAAGTCATGCAGATAATTTATATGTAGCAAAAGGAAGGGTCCATTCTTCGTAGTAGGGCATCATATCAATTTTCATATCGGACAAATATCATCCCAAGATAAGCGTTCCCAAACGAGCTTTTTATTAAAAGTTCCGGAAATTTCATCTGAAATCTTAATTTAAACTGATGGCACACTAGGCCAAAGTGTTCAATTACAGAAAATTATGAAAAAAATATTTTAAAACTTCTATAATATTTTAGCTACGTCTCCTTGGTGTTGAGAAATAGTAATATTTTCATCTT
>JBBBDQ010001830.1:3855000-3865000 GCA_037127315.1 Ascarosepion bandense
TTTCAGGCAAATATTATGCATAATAATATGGAGCCAAAATGCAGGTTTTGTGATAAACACCAAGAAACAATAGACCACCTAATCTCAGGCTGTTCTGTGCTTGCCCCAAATGAATATAAAAATCGCCACGATAGAGTTGGGCAATATTTACATTGGATAATGTGCAAACATTATGGAAAATCTGTAAACTAACACTGGTATGAACATCACCCAGCACCAGTTACAGAAATAGAAGATGTAACCATTCTATGGGATTACACCATCTACACAGACAGAAAAAATGAAACAAACAGGCCAGACATTATTGTTAAAAACCAGAAGGAGAAAACTTGTCTATTAATTGATATGGCTTGTCTAGCGGATTGTAACATAGCAATCAAGGAATTTGAAAAACTGTCAAAATATAAAGACCTGGAAATTGGAATAGAAAAAAATATGGAAATTGAAAACAAGAGTTGTGCCAGTGATAGTAGGTGCACTTGGAATGATAAAAAATGGAACAAAACAACACATTGAAAGAATCCCTGGAAACCCCAGCTTAAGAGATATACAAACAATTGTCTTATTAAGTACAGCCCACACACTAAGGAAAACTTTAACTATGTAATGCTAGGGATGATAGGGAAGATAGAAAAACATGAAATGGAGCCTTAACAACACGCCACGACCTGCCTTAGGTCTCCCTGCAGACTTGGTTGGTAGTGAGACCAAAGCAGAAATCGAAATATGATGAAAAATGACATAATAATAATAATAATAATAATAATAATAATAATAATAATAATAAAAAGCTAGATGAATTACTTAATAATTGTTCAAATCCTCCTATTACTTCTATTTATATCTCTGTGTTTTAACCAGCTTAATATGCTATGGATTTAGCGGCTGTCTTGGAGAAGTCTTGGCACTGAGAGGCACAGTCCTACGGGTAAAGAGGCGCGGATGAACTCCACCACGGAATTTGTGAACGGGTGGCGCTTCATCGTGCTTAATTCGTCACCACTTTGCCACCAGGGCTCGTGGTACAGTTGGTATAACATCAGCTTAATAACCAAAACTGTCTGGGTTCGATGCCTGGTAGTGGATGTGCACTGCTGAAGAGTCCCAAATATAGGACGAAACGGCCGTCCAGTGCTCTCTGCATTCTGTTGAGGTCGAATAAAAAGCTCGATGAATTACTCAGTAATTGCTCAAATCCTCCTACTACTTATGTTCATATATATATATATATATATATATATATATATATATATATATATCCGAGTGAGTATAGAATGAGGAGAGAAAAAATAAATTTTTTTCCGTCCAAAACACCTCTATGAAAACCTAGACACAGGATCAAAGTAAATACATGAGTTAGGTCCACTAATAGCAAACATCAACCAATTAAATGATAGCCGACCGTAAAAATGACCACCCAACAGCGCCCTCTTAGAAATTCTAACCAAAAGATATACCCAACCGATAAAAAGATAAAACATACATTCCAACAGATAATACCATTAATCAACAATTTCACACTTACACACCAAATTCTTCAAAAGTCTAACGATCAAAACGAGACATTCACTTCATTACCAATAACCCTAACCAACCTCGACGACAACAACGAACCAAATATAAACAGAGAATGATTCCAAACCTTTATTTCCCCTGAGGAAGTGTTTAAATCCAAACACTGAAACAAACATATGATTGTAGGGAAGAGGACATATATAGAAGAAATTATGTACATGTTCTAAAACGTAATTTATAATATATATATATATATATATATATATATATATATATATATGGAAGGAGACACATGAGGACAGTAAAATGAAGAAGTACTCATTCGGCTTGCAGGTACTGTGCAAACTTTTAGGTAGATAGAACACTTGATTTAGGATCACTTGTTACGCATTTCTGCGAGTGGACTGCTTTACTGCGTGAGCCTTAGTCGCAGGTAGGGCAATCCTTGAGAGTAGCAAACTGCTACAAACTTTTATTTAATATTTCATTTAGTAACTTTTTTTTTCTAGAAACAAAAAATTACTAAATGAAAGATTAGAAGTAATGTCCAAATGTAATCACACCTATAAAGACATCTTAGGTTCATACAAACCTAGATGAAAATTTTTTAAAGATCCCTACGTACTCCTCCCTAATTGTGAAAATTTTAGGTTGAGCGTTCGTAAAAATCCCTGTTGTACGTTTGAAAAAGGTTAGAAAATCAATTATTATAAATCACCTGAAGATAGTGAATTGTTGAAACCTAGGTTACGAAAAAAACTTATTTTCATAAAAAAAAAAAATAAAATAAAAAGATCGGAGAGCCGAGTTCGAATTCCAGTTGAATTCGTTTCATTGACATCCGCGCAAATACCCTTGGGAAAGGTATTAATCCGTCGCTTCTCCTTCCATCTATATGTTAAGTAGAAGGACATATTGTGTTCTATAGCTCTTATTGGCAACCAGTCTACCGCAAAAACAAATGGCAATCTACCGCGAGAAAATCTTCGGGATAGATAGATAGATAGATAGATAGATAGATAGATAGATAGATAGATAGATAGATATAGAACGTCTCTTTAAAGACCGTCGAAATTTATCTGTGTCCTGTAATGCAAATCAACGCTTAAAAAGTCACAGGCAACCCATGTATAGCAACTTATTTACCTTATTATTCCTTGCTGAATAAAAAATATTTTATGGTATTGCATGTATTGCATTGTTACTCGGGCCTTTTAAATTGAAACTCATTGACCTTACACTCTATTTAAAAGAAAATTTGGCAGTTCAAATGCCAAATGGCTTAAAATTTCTCGCGCGTTTCATTCACGCACATAAAAAGAAGAAAAAATTACATCCGAAAATTTTTTTAACGTTTAACTTTTAAGATTTATAAATGTTTTATTATTATTATTATTATTATTATTATTATTATTATTATTATTTACTTTTGAGAAAAAATGAAGTGAAAATAAGGAAGGTATTAACTTTTTATTGGTTGGTAACTTTTGACTGCCTTCTAGAAAATTTATCATGGCGTCCAACACAACAATAGTCAAAAGAAGTCTATTTTACTCACGACATTTTGTATGAAGAAGGTGCCATTGCTTCGGGGGGAAAAAAAAAGAAGAAAGAACTTTTTTTTTTCTTGTTACGATTTAGTGTATAGCGGCCAAACCGAAGTTTTCGCCTTAAGAAACAAAATTAATATATTGCAAATTCTCTTGACTTTAGTTTCGCAAAAAAGAAACATTTGGTTAATCACCGTGGACATTGTGAAAGGAATAGATTCTAAAAAAAAAAACATAATGAAAAACTGCAAATGAAAGTTCATGTTTTCGGGCAATAACGTTAAAGGACTATATATATATATATATATATATATATATATATATATATATATATATATATATATATATATATATATATATATAAAGCACAAAGGCTGGATTATTTCTGTCTTAATTTTTGGTCTGAGGTTTTGTTTTCTGTGCCATGTTTTTTTTTTTTGGTCAGGTGTTGAAGATGATGGCTCTCTATAACTTCCACTCCCTAGTTCCTTTTTGTCATCCAATCATTTATCCCTGATTTATTCGTTTTACTGGGGCTCATTAAATAGTTAATTCGTTGTTTTCTCCTGCTTCTCTTGCCTTAATCATGTTATATGAGTGTTCAATTCACTAAGCACATTTTCTCTTTATATATCATGGAGATTTAAGCCCTCTCTTTCCAACTAAAAACATGGATTTCTTTGAAATGTTAACTCTCTAATAAAAGATAGGTTTGGTATAATAGGAATGATTTTAAAATTAACTCAATGAGGGAGAAAAGTTTGAAAGAAATAGACACGTGGAAAAATAGAAGAGTAAAATAATTACAGGTTCAAGATTAACAGGCTGATAAAATTATAGACACGAGTCCATGACTTCAAGTTCAAGGATATTAGTGGTGGTTAGACCTAGGCCCTGTTATCCTCATTACGTACCCCAGAAAACACAGCAGTCTTTTTCTGGTGTTAAGTTTGAGTTTTATTCTGGTTTTCATCCTCTCAGACATCTGTTCGTTGCTCATGTGCTCAGTTCATTGTATCCCCAGCATCCATCTGTAGAACCACATTCCTGCTGCCTCAAGCCTCTCCTTCATCGTTGAGAAGATCGTCCAACTTTTTCTGCCATACAGAAGAACAGATATCCCATAGCAGTCCAGCATTTTTCTTTGTTTCCAACTAGCATCATAGCCCGGCGTTGCCCGTGCAACTCAGAACATTTTAGTAGTAGGACTCGGTTATATAAAAGATAATTATATAAAAAATCGTCGTTTAAAATAGTTCATAAATTCCATTAAAAAAACTATTTTCTTTTGTTTTGCCTAAACGTGATTTGATGTCTTGCGTGACATTCTAAACAACACTGTCTTTGTTTTTGTTTTCAAATTACAGGGGAAAATATTTACATTTTTATTGACTAAATGAATTTAACATAAAAATAAAAATTATTTATTTTGTTTTACTGAAATTAGAAATATTAAAACTATTACGCTCTCAGTTCCGAAATTTTCGAAGAATATTTAAAAATGTATACATTTAGTCTTAAAGGAAAAAGTTACATTAATGCCACACGAATTACAGACAGTTGATATCCTGCATATAATATTTAAAAAAAAAAGCTTTATTTGTTTTTTTTAATTTTATTTTCTGAAGTATGAAATATTAAATCTGATAAAAAAAGATTAAATAATTAAATTGACCATTGACACTTTTTTTTTTACATATTCTATTTTTGTTTGAAAAAACTTTTTTTTTAAATATTTCTTTTGTTTCAAAATTACGGGGGAAAATATTCATTTTTTTGTTGACCAAATGAATTTTTAAAACGTCGGAATAAAAATCAAATATAAAGGTTTATTACTTTTTTAATAAAAAATATTTTAGTCGCGTTTGACACGTGTGATTTAATTTCTGTGACGTAATCTAGCCACCATCTTAGATGTTTTACAGAGCAAATGTAAATAATCTGCACCATTGACCAAAATTTGCGAAATGGAAAATTGCTGAACTTAATCTCAAAAAGTGTGTGTCGACCTGGCTTCCCTGTAGATATGTGTCCCTAGAAAGTTTGAATGGCGTAGCTTAAAAAATGTAGGCGTGCATAGGGAACAGTCATACACAGACTCACAGATTGCCTTTTATATATATAGATGAGATTTTTTGTCTCTCAGTATTCTGGCTAGCTCTTGAAATGCGTCCTTGGCCATGTTAATGCGTCTTCGGATCTAAACGCCAAACTTTCTATCTTCTGTCAAAACGCTTCTCATGTATATAAATTTCTTTTATTACAGTTTCTCCGACCTGTAGTTGACTTTCTTTTTGGGGGGGTCTTCTTTTTTCTGATGTCCATATATTCAGTTTTCTTTAAGTTTATGCTTAGTTCTTTCTTTTTGTTTGCTACTTTATGTGGGAAGTCCTACATTCTCTTTTCAATGTCTGCTATCAGTAGCACGTCACTCGCGTATCTTACATCCTCATTGTGTTGAAATTGTGGCCGGCAATGACGAATACTTGCAAGGCTTTTATTTCTCTGAGAAAAATTTCGCTAAAGTATAAAAATATATTTTTATAGTAAAAATGTAAGCAATTTATTTATGTATTAAAAATTGCTAACAATACATATTTATTGTAAAATGAACAACAAAAACTTTTAAGTAAAACAAACAATACATTGCTATACAGGGTGTCCATTACGTCTGTGTGCACTTTATAAAATGGATAACTTTATTTGTATTTGTGATAGAAAGAATGTAAAAAAATATTATGCGTTTTAATGTACCTAGTTTTAAGTATAGTTATTGAATGAGATTTTGTCATAAAATTTCCAACAGTTTTTAGATGAGTAAAAAATGGATCGAAAAGGGTAGATTATTTTATTACTCTCCAAGTTCGCTAGATTTGGCTTTATTAGATATTTTCTATGGGAACATGTGAAAACAATTGTGTATGCAACTAAACCTAGTTCATTAGATGATTTGAAAGTTAAAATAACTTATGTAATTTCAGGCATTACTGTAAATCAATTGGCAAATGCTTTCCGTTAACTGTAAAATCGTCTTACCTTTTCAATTGCTAATGATGGAGGACGTGTGGAAACTTAAATAACATTTCAATAAAACCTTACAAAATAGAGATTTACTTCTTTCTAATCCTTTTTACAAATTATTGTTATCGTAAATACAAATAAAGTTATAAATTTTTTTGAAATGCCCACGGACTTTATGGACATCCTCTATTATAATGAGCAACAATACGATATATAGTAACATGATAAATATTTAATTTTATAGTACAATGACTAACAATACAATTTATAGCAAAATGATCAATACATGATCACATTAAACAGACCAACAATTCACTTTTTAGCAGAATGACCAACAATTCATTTTGGCTTATGGCCTATCACGTTGAATACACCGGTTCTCGCTCGATCACCGAAGTTAAGCAACATTGAGCCTGGTCAGTACTTAGATGGGTGACCACTTGGGAATACCAGGTGCTGTAAGCGTTTAATGACAGATGCTCGTCATGGTGCAGTAGATATTGGCTCGGAAAAAGAAATCAGAGAGCCGAGTTCGAATTCCAGTTGAATACCCTGCATTCACTTAAGCACTGGTACTCATGAGAAAGGTATTAACCCGTCCATTCCTTCCAGTTATGGGTTAAATAACAGGGTAGGACATGGGGACCCTGCCCTTAAAAACAAATCGCAATGAATCTTGATACTCAAAAAAGAAAAAAGAATTACTAGACACATAAACTTATATAAAAACAACAATCAATTGTTGAACGAAAAAGGTATTACCAGCAATAAATAAATAAAAATTTAGTTGGCAATAAATGACCCACCGAGGTTGATTTGCCATAAAGAAACAATTCATTTTATAGCAAAAAGACTAGCTATGCATTGCTATATTTTAATTTTATAGCAAAATGACCAATATAACATATTCATAATAAAATAACCAACAATACATTTTATCGTAAAATGACAAGCAATACTTTTTGTAACAACATGACCGACAATACATATTCATGGTAAAATGACTAATAATACATTTTGTAGCAAAATGATCGACAATATATAGTAATATTAAAGTGTCCCATAATACATTTTATAGGAAGCTTTCCAATAATACATGTTCATAGTAAAATTACCAACAATAAGTTTTATATTAAAATGGTCAACAACATATATTCGTACTAAAATGACCAAAAAAACGTTTCATAGCTAAACGTCCAACGATTAATATTCATAAAAAATTGACCAACAATATATAGTTATATTAAAATTATCAACAATACAACTTATCTGTATCGGAAAGGATGCAAATGGTTTCCACATATATGTAATTGAATCTATAAAACTTTCATTAAATTATTTAGATTTTGGGAATACAAAAATCGAAATAATTTTAGATTTCAAAGTAATTTTCTCTCACTTCCCGCCTATGGAACTCGCTTCCATGTTTTTGTTTTCCTGACGGCTACAACCTCCAGGAATTTAAATGCAATGTCAATAATCATCTCTTGACCACTTGACTTTAGTTCTTTCTACACCGCCCTGTATACTGTTTCTTCCTCTCCGCACATTGCAACTGTCATCACACCTGTATTCCCATCCTTAACAGGTTCATCTTTCTCTTTACTCTCCTCCTATCTAATTTATTTACTCTTGTGTAGCCCCCTGCACATCAGTGGTGTCACCGCCTTGCTCGGGGTGATACAATTAAAAACAGTAATATGATAATAATAAAAAGAACCATTCTATTTTCATTTAGAATTATCCACTTAAAATAGTATGAGATCATTTCTTTTAAAAACTTGGGTGGCCTAATAATTATGGCCGGTAGTGTATGTAAGAACCTAATACTTAACATCAGAAAGAGACAGCTAAAATTTCTAAGATTCATATTAAAAAAAGGCTTGGAAAATTCGATATTCAAGAGACATATTGAAGAGAAGAGGCATATAATAAAACAATGCATGGCCTGCTTAAATGGATGGTAAAATAGGGTTTAGGAAAGTGTTGTTGACTTATTGCAGCATTGGAGGCTAGTATGTGTGCTTAAGTCGGTCCTAATAGGTTCGACGTACAAAACGTTAGGAGCTTGATATAATATGTATTACGCAGTGTAATCTTGCCAGGTCGCTGACTACTTTCGTATTCGACTAACTGTCGACTACTATCGTTCAACATCGACTGACCCTCGTTCCACTTACTACGCAGATAAATTAGGTGGAAGAACTTTATTCACTATAGAATAGGTGTGCTTCACCATAACCGAAAGATAACAATTTTCATGCATCTTAGTCATTCTGCACGACTGGGAAGGTTGGACATTAACAGAAGTATTACAGTAAAGAATCTAAACATAACAAATTAGATGCTACGGAACAATCCTAGGTATCATTTCTTATGTACAGCACATCTCAAATGATGCGGCAAGAAATATAAGCAGACACGACACAGGCTACTGTAAGACCACATATCTACTATCAAGAAGAGGAAACTGAAATGGTATTGCCATGCTTTAAAAGATCCAACAATTATTTCACTGCTACCCTCCAACTTATTTCCTAAGGCAAAAATAATCACTGAGTGGCATGGACAATCTTTCACCGAGGCACAGATATTGGCGTGCAACCAAGACATTTGGTGGGAGCTGGTGAAGTTCTCAGCATTGTAGTGCCCCTGCGGCAAAACCCAGTGATAGGACCGATGGTGATGAGGAAATCTTCATTATATGTGTCATGGCGGCACCACCCACAACGAATGGATTTCTTTTAATCATTAGATATACTTCCCCTCACAAGAGGTAAGAGTAGCTAGCCAGGTAGATATGGTTATTTTAGCCTGAGAGAGTAGTCTAAGGTGAGCGCCCTGAACATAGCCGAGAGTCGTCTAACGACCATTACGAGCCCCAGTTCGAGGGTTGAACTATAGTATTGCACACTAACCCGTCTTATCGTTCTACTAACAAAGTTCCAAGTGTTGTATTTTGCTGTGTTTAATATATATTCGTTATTTCCTATTTTGGTTGTTTTGTATTATTCTTGCTGGACCTTAAACCTGGTTCGCGACAATATGCAGTGTCTCGTCAGGTCGTAGGCGATCATGGATTTCTACTTGCTGTTATACCGTGTCGCTGTTAACATTTTTTCTTGTGAATCTCTCCCAAACCCCACTCCACCACCCACTTACTTAAGACTAACACGTATGTCGAGCTCTGCTATCCCCTGCCTCTCTTTTCTCCTATTCGTCCTGTGCGTATTAGATTCACCAAACCTCCTTGAGGAGCAAATAATTATTTTTTCTGACATACTAGGCAAAAGAAGAGAGGCAGCCAGAGGGGGAGAAAGGGCTGAGAGCGAAATGCTACCCAACAATCCTAGGTATCATCTCAAGAGGGTGTCTGATGTGAAAAAAATTTTCAACAAAGGCAACAGTTTCGCAGGAAGACCAGAGTTACCAAGATCTAAAAAAATTCTACGAAAGATTATTCTTCGAGATCATTCGCAGAACGAATAAAAAAATAATAATTCTGAAATAACTTTAACGATAAGCCCTCGCGTGTTTTGACCATATATTGTTTTCTTCCCGTTTTTGTGTCTGCAAGACAAAGAAAATAAATACACGCTACAAATAGCTTTTTTTTTCTGCAGCGGCGAATACGGGCTTCAACATGACATTATAGTGGGTTATCCTTTCTTTTCCAGTTTATAGTGGGAGTCTGTCCTAGTATGTTGTTGCAGATTAACGGAATTTGGCCTCATAGTAGATAGACCACTATAAGTCAGAAAATAATTATAAATCAAGAAAAGCAAATTGAGTTGAAAAATGACATTTTATATATACCCATATCAATTAAGGTTTTTACAATTGAAGTAATACTTGCAGTATAGGTCCAACTGACGTTAAAATGTTCATGGCAATAACATGCTGAAAAGAGAATT
>JBBBDQ010001830.1:3870000-3892500 GCA_037127315.1 Ascarosepion bandense
TCTTTCCGCTCTTCTTTTAACTATTGTCAAGGGCGACGCTTTTTTTTATATTTTCAACGAAATGTGTGGGTTTTTTATGCATGTGTTTCCAGTTATAAAACATTTGTTTTATTTTTTCGAGCACGCTCAGCACATTGTGGCCGTGTTCGGAATTAATATGATTGTGTGTGAGATTTTACTTTTTTATTATTAGTGCTTCCATTTTTTAAATCTATTTTTACATATCTATGAGGCTATGATGACACGCCAGGATTTGTTATTGGAGGCCACAACTTGAACAACATAAGGTATGCAGAAGATACAGTGCTGATTGCGGACACGGAAAGGAAACTACAAGACCTCATACAGAAGGTAGCGGTGGAGAGTGACAAAAAGGGACTACAAATAAACTTTAAGAAAACTGAGTGCATGGTCATCAGCAAAAGGTACAACCCAAAATGCCAAATACAGGTGGGAGATACCAGAAGCAAGCAAGTACAAAGATTTAAATACCTAGGAAGTGTTCTAACAGGAGATGGAAAGTGCAACACGGAGATCCGAAGGCGAATTGGCATGGCAAATGGCGCGTTCTAGAAGCTGAGCAAAGTACTAACACACAGGAAAATCTCACTGAAAACAAAGAAAAGAGTGCTGGAATGCTACGTGATGTCAGTTCTTCAATACGGCAGTGAATGCTGGACGATATCATCGAAAATGAGAACAAAACTGGAAGCAGCAGAAATGTAGTTCTACAGAAGGATGCTGCGGATATCGTGGACTGAGCATGCAAGCAACGATGAGGTGTTGGAAAGAATGGTAACAAAAAGGAAATTGATACTGATCCTCGGGAAGAGACAACTGAAGTTCCTGGGATACGCAATGAGGAAGGAGAGCCTGGAGAACCTGATACTGACTGGCCAGATAGAAGGAAAGAGAGACAAAGGAAGGCAGCGGATAACATATTTGCAGGGCCTGATCAGGTGGTTGACGGAACGGGGGTTGCCAGGGATAACAGGAACAAACATACTAATAGCCACAAGAGATAGGGAGACGTGGAGAACCATGATCGCCTACGTCCTGAATGGACAGGGCACATAGAAGAAGAAGAAGAAGAAGAAGAGGGTATTATATTTGTATTTTCTATTAGTATATTGTGGGTGGCCTTTAACAGTTTTCGGTGCGTGTCAATGAGTTTGTGTCAGATAGAAAATTAACAATTAAATCAACTTTTTTCTTCACTTTAAATAAATTCGCGATGACGTGTGAAATCCTGGTTTTCCCCAAATAGAAAAAGAATTGACCATGTGCTTAAGCCGAAACCGGATTTTGCAAGTAGACGTTAATGACTAGATGACTAGAAATGACTTCGGTCAGCATCGGTCAGACACTCGGGGATTGAAGCAGCAGAGACGACAAGCTAAAATGTTACGGGAGAAGCTTCAGGTACGACCCAGACATTTGTCCTCTTTCTCCTTTCTCGTGTGCTGATTCATTCTACTTCTTCTTCTTCATCCAAAGATGCTCCTACCGAACAAACGCTAAGACATACATACCTACGTATGCATAAACTCTCTCTAACAAATTACTACTCTGAACATTTCTTGATACTCTTAACTTTCTCATTGAACTTTTAACTGCTACCTATTCTTATTCTTCTGTCCTTTTAATAAATTTCTATTTTAACATAAAAATATGTATTTTATTCTTCTACACTAATTCACTCATTCCAACATGCTACCAATCTTTTGATGAAAACCTGATAATTCTGGATAGATCTTGTAGGGAACTGTGTTATGTATAACACAAGGCCGAATTTATAAACATTAACCATGCTTCAAGTCCAATAATACGTACGTACGCATGAACTTTCTCCAACAAATTACTACTAGGAACATTTCTTGATACCCTTAACTTTCTACATGAACATTAACTTCTACCACAATTCATGTTTTACTTTTAATTAATAAATTTCTATTTTAACATGAAAAATGTATAAGTTAATTCTTCCACTCTTCCACACAATTACACATTCCAACCAACTAGCTTCCATCTTCTGATTCCAACCTGATGAAAACCTTCTGATAATTCTGGATAAAACTTGTCAGCTGTACGGAGTTCGGTTATGTCTTACAGTCAGTTAAGTGCCATACGTGATGCACGCTTGGGCGATCATGAGACATGACTGACTGGGCAGAAGATTACCCCGCAGTAGGTTGTTATTGCTTTCTGCGGTAGACTGGTTGCCGACCAGGGCTATAGAACCCAATCTGTCCTGTTATTTGACTCATGGCTAGAGAAAAAAAGAGATGTATTTTATTTATTAAGTAGTAATTAGTGGGGGGTCAGTTTATTACTTCATAACAATAGAAAACCGACCCCCCACTTTATGACCAGTAGAAGCCTTAATCATTATTTCAGTTATTATATTCAGTCAGTTAGTTAAGTCCCATACGTGATACACGCTTGCGCGATCATGTCTCGAAAGAGACATGACTGACTGGGCAGAAGATTATCTTGCATTAGGTTGCCATTACTTTCTGCAGTAGACTGTTTGCCAGCCAAGGCTATAGAAACCACTCTGTCCTGCTATTTAAACCATAACTGGAATGAATAGACGGATTAATACCTTTCCCAATGGTATTTGCGCGTAAGTGAATGCAATGAATTCAGCTGGAATTCGAACTCGGTTCCCCGATTTCTCGATCCGAGCTGATATCCAATGCGCCACAACGCACATAATAAACATTAAACATCTCCCTATAGTTACAATGTAATTGTAAACGACGTTTAAATATGGCATAGAATTAAAATTAGTTCCATACAGTACGTCTTAGAATTACAACTACTCCAATGCAGAACGGCTTAGAATTTGTACTGATTCGATGCAATAAAACTTAGAGTATAAACACAGGAAAATATAACAATAACGTGCCATTTTGAAATGGCTAATGAAATAAACGAACGAGTTTAAAAAGCTAATTACAATGGACAGTTTTTAAGCTCTCTTTAACCTCATAAAAAAACTGTAAGAATATCAGAATAAATGAATAAAAAAGTTTTCGTGTCCGTCATAATGAATGATCTATTATCTATATATATATATACACTCGTTATCCGATTGAACTCTCTAGAGGAGAAAGCGTTAAGAACATTAACCGCTTCTGCGATTTACGCATTACTCTTTATCATGAATTGAGTGCTTTCGGCTGCTGGCAGGTGTATACATCGCGGATATAAAACATGTTAAAATTTTATTCTCTCTCAGTCGTGCGCCGATAGCTTAGGAGTAGACTCTCCGACTTAAAACAAATCTGTTGAGTTTCGATCCCAGCTGGAAGCAAGCGGATGTCTCGCAACACTGATGAGCTGTGATACAGCGAAATAGGCTTGTATGAAGATTATATATATATATATATATATATATTTATATATTTATATATTTATATAAATATATACATATATATGCACACACACACACACACACACATATATATATATATGTGTGTGTATTGTAAATTAAGAAAACAGTAATAAATGTTAATCTTAGAAAGTATAAAGAATTTTTCGGATCCCATTTGTCGGAAGGATGTGCGTCGTGGTGAGAAACCGGAACGCTGAGTTTGAATTACAGTTGAATTCGTTTAAATCACTTACACACAAGGTGTGAATCCATCACTTCTCCCTCCAGTTATGGGCTAAATAGCAGAATAGATTAGGTTCTATAGCCGTGGTTTGCAACCACTTTACCTCAGAATGAAATAGCAATCGACTACGGAATAATATTCTGCCTAGTCGTTCATGGATGGAAAAAAACCTGGTCGCCGAATCTTGTATCACGTATAGCACATAATTGACTGATCTGGATTGCATAAGCAGGATACATTGGGTCCTATAGCCTTGGTTGGCAACCAGTCTACCGCAGAAAGCAAAATTATCCGCCTTCAAGATGTCTGTGTCGAATCAACGTATATATAATCGGTAAAATCAACAGCGTTTTGTTTTGTCGTGTACATGGAAATAGTAGTGATAATATAACCGTTTCCTAACAAGGAAACATTTGACATATATTGACTGAACAATCAGTGCGTCTTTCGATTAATTTTTAAAAAATATTTCTGCTATAACCATTTTTCTATAAAAAGATTTATAAAATTCACTGATTTTAGTCTTTCCACTATTATTATTTATTTATTTTTATTTATTTTTTTTTCAATGACGTTCACCCTGTTCAAAGCCTAAGATACTGTCATGATAGAATAAGACGCCTCATCCCAAGCCAGCTGAAAATGCCGCCAAGACACAAATGTCTATCAAAAAGTGAAAGAGAAGAAAAAAAAACTTTAGATGGAACCGCAAACCCATTCCTAATCAGAAAACAAAGGATAAACCTCTATTTCATTTTCAAAAGACAGAAGGGAAGTGTGAATCAGGTGATAGGCGAATCTATTCACTCCTATTGAGGAAAAAAAAGTAAATTAAATTTAGGTGGAGACGTGAAAAATATGGAACTGAAATTGCATTTCAGAGAGAGATTTCTTTGTTGCTAAGTAATCACTCCACTGATAAAAGTCTTTTTTTTTCCTAATCTCTTGTTTGAAGTAGTGGAAAACTTAACTTAATTATGTCATTATTTTCTCGTCCATTTATATAGTCTATCCATTTTAGTTTAGTTGTTGCTTAGTTTAAAAGTCTTCATGTAAATTGATTCAAAATTCCTGAGATTTGATGCATTGCTTTTGCTATAAACTGTCAGGAACATTTGTTGATCCTCAGCATTTCCCATTTTTCTTCTCCGTTTTCTGCTAACGAGAAATGTTTCAGAGATGAATATGGTTGTTACTTACAACATGTAATAAATCTTGTTATTTAACACGTCTAAATATTTAAGATATAAGTTAAAATTCAACCCAGAACGTTACAAGTTGGAAGTGAACAATATTTAATGATTCACTCATTCACCAGATGACACACTGAGTTATAAACAAGTATAAGACAATAATCTAAACTTATTTTATAAATGGAACTTTGTCTCTTGTGTGTGTGTGTGTGTGTGTGTGTGTGTGTGTGTGTGTGTGTGTGTGTGTGTGTGTGTCCGTTACCTATAGACTCCGAAACAGCTGAACCGATTTCCTTGAAAATTTACACAGTTGTACTATAAGCGTCTGTGAGTGGTCTTAGCTAGGTTTTGTGTCGAGGTATCCCCGATAAATACCGAAAATCGATAATCGAAAAAATCGGGTTATAGAAGGAGTGATCCGATTTTAATTAAATTTGATACACTCATAGACAACGTCATAAGAAACGATATTCAGAAGTTTCAAAGTTGCAGTTCTTACAATAGAATAGAAAATCGATAATATATATACATATAAAAGGCAAGTTGTTTGTGTGTGTGTCTGTTTATCTGCCTGTATGTCTGTATATTTTTCAGCTCTTATTTTAGTTATTGCTTCGAGTTAGGCTTTAAGTAGATATAATTGTAGTTCTTAGTCTCAGCCACGATACCATTTACCCAGAGGACTTATTTAGCCTTCAAAATTCAGTTTACGACGAAAAAAACTTATTTGATATCGATAGCAGGAAATCAAAATTTGACTTACATCCATTCATTTTTATAATGTAGTTATTTATTATTATTTTTTTAAATAATGTAGTTACTTATTTCTAACCCACGTCACAACAGAATGTCGCACAAGGTCGAAATATTTAACGAGGATTGTTATTTGTTACTGTACTTTCTGTAGCACTAGTGAGAAAGATTCGAAGAGAGATTGTCCTCATCCATTCATTTTTCTTTCAGTCTACGGTTTCGATTGTCCTCATCCATTCATTTTTCTTTCAGTCTACGGCTTCCCTTTAACTGGACACAACTATTGCTTTTTAGTCTTTCGTGCTAACGTTCAAACTGTCTGAACTCCAGGACCATGAACGCTTTAAAACTTAAAGCTTTCATTCCCCCCGAGCCACGCCGGCCTATAGTGCTAGTATTATATAGTTTATTTAAGGAACAAATAATACGATTAGAAGAAAGTCATAGAAGGAAATGTCTAACAATAATATTTATATATACTGGATCAGAATATGTTAAATAATGTAGTTATTTATTTCTAACCCACGTCACAACAGAATGTCGCACAAGGTCGAAATATTTAACGAGGATTGTTATTTGTTACCATACCTTGTTTGAGATTCTGTAGCACTAGTGAGAAAGATTCGAAGAGAGATTGTCCTCACTGAAACCTACAGGATTAATTCACCCAATGCCATTTTTCATCATTGATCTACGAAAGCAATTATCTGCAGGTGAGAGTTTAGATATTTTGGTTACTAGCTGCCTTGCATGACATTCAAATGAAACTTCCGTCTGATGAGCCTACTCAAGATTATGAAACGAGTTTTAAAAGTTGTTAGCATTTCAGTGGAAGGATGTGCGTTGTGGTGCATTGAATATTGGCTCGGAACGAGAAATCAGGGAGCCGAGTTCGAATTCCAGCTGAATTCATCGCATTCACTTACGCGCAAATACCCTTGGGAAAGGTATTAATCCGTCTATTCCTTCCAGTTATAGGTTAAATAATAGGACAGATTGGGTTCTATAGCCTTGGTCGGCAACCAGTCTACCGCAGAAAGCAATGGCAATCTACTGCGGGATAATCTTCTGCCCAGTCAGTCATGTCTCTTTCGAGACATGATTGCCCAAGCGTGTAACACGTATGGCACTTAACTAACTGACTGTAATTATTTATTAATAGTATTATTATTAGTAGTAGTAGTTCTACTATCAATAGTCAGTCGGTTAAGTGCCATACATGATACACGCTTGGGCGATCATGTCTTGAGAGAGACATGATTGACTGGGTAGAAGATTATCCTGCAATAAGTTGCTATTATTTTCTGCTGTTGACTGTTTGCCGACTAAGGCTATAGTACCTTATCTGTCCTGTTATTTAACCTATAACTGGCGGGAAGAGACGGATTACCTTTGCACGTAAGAGAATGCAAGGATTTGGCTCCCCGATTTCTCGTTCCAAGCCTATATCCACTGCACTACAACGCACATCCTAGTGTCAGTGGTACTAATACTATTATGAATAATCTTATTAGCATTTTAGTAATAATTAATAATGCACTACAAATAATAATGTTGGTACTACTATTATTAATAGTAGTACTAATAAGAGTGCTGTTAATAATTGTATTAATATTAGTATCAAACGTATTGTTATTGGTGCTGGTATATCATAGTAGTAATACCATTGCTATGATTACTACTATTAGTTGTTAGTTAAATACCATAAGTTATAAACACTTGGCCGATCATGTCTCTTTCAGTCCATGACTTACTAGGCTGAAGATTATCCAGCAGTAGATTGGTATTTCTTTTTGCGGTAGACTGGTTGCCAAAGACGGCTATAGAACCGGGTATTTACGCGTAAGTAAAGGCAACTGGAATTCGAACTCGGCTCAACGATTTCTCATTCAGAACCCATATCTATTTGATTACAACGCATAGCACGTGTATTCGTAATTAGTAAATAATTGGTTGTTTTTGTCAATATCTTCTTCTTCTATGTTCCCTGTCCTTTCAGGGCGTAGGCAATCATGGCCCTCCACATTTCCCTATCCCTAGTGGTCCTTAGCATGCCTTCTCTTATTAAACCATGCAACCCCTGTTCTGTCATCCACCTACTCAAGCCCATAAATCTAGAATATAAATCTATAGAAACTAGCATGGCCACAAAATGAGGGATCAGTTTTTATATTGATTATAATATAGATTTGATCCCGCTCTTTATATCCACATTATAATTTCTTATAAACCGTTGGCATATATCTTCTTCTTCTTCTATGTGCCCTGTCCCTTCAGGACGTATGCGATCATGTCTTTCCACGTCAACCTATCCCTGTTAACTTTTAATATGCTTTCTCCTGTTACTCTATACAACCCCCACTCCGTCATTCACCTGATCAGACCCTTCAAATATGTTATCCGCTGCTTTCCTCTGTCTCTTTTTCCTTCTTTCTGGCCTGTCAGTATCCGAATCTCTAAGCCCTCCTTCCTCAATGCATGCTCCAGGAACTTCAGTTGTTTCTTCCTACTGATATCTAAACATATGTATGCAATTTTCTTTTTGAAATAATAATGGTTCGGTGATACAAGTCATAAAAATTAACTCATAGCTTGGGTAGAATATTTGATTCCATACCTTTCCCAAGGCAATTTGCGTGTAAGTTAATATAACGACCCTTACTGGAATTGAAGCTCAGCTTTCCGATTAACAATTCCGAAATTAAACCTCCTTCATATCTAAGCTTACAGAACCTGGTCACCAATCTAGATACTGACCAGGTTTGATGCTGCTTAACTTCGGTGATCGTACGGAAACCGGTGTTTTAACTTGATGTAGCAGTAAGCCTAGATCAATTAGTAATACATATGAGTAATAGTATTGTAATTCATATGAAAAGTACTGCATTATTATCATGCGCAGTAGTATATTTGTTTTGGATTCCGGGTGAGTAACCACACCAAATAATAAATAACAGAAACATAAATGGAGATAGAAAATATAAGTTATATTAAAAAAGATATACAAACTGGAACACAGGTTAGTCAATTCAGGAATATTATTAGTAGAAATCAATATATCCAGTCTTGCAGTGAAATAGTATGTCCAGGTAATGAGTCTATATTCAAACAACTCCAACTAACTCTGCACCAACTTACTGACCAACTAGGCAACTTTACAACGGCATTTAGTCACCTTCCCACTTAAGGAGAAATGTGATACAAACCCGGTCAAAAATATCTGTCTATCTTTCCCCAGCCGTGACTCTACCCTTCGGCGGAGCCTCGACTGGGTTATTGCTCTCTGCCTTCGGACAGAGAGCGCTCGCCACTGTCAATAGTAGCAGAGGCAACTCTACAACGGTACTTACCAACCAACACACGCAAGGCTAGATGTGACACAAGGTCTTTTTATTGTGGGTCTCCCGGCCATATAGCCAGGCCAAAAATATCTGTCTATTTTTCCCCAGTCGTGATTCTACCCTTCGGCGGAACCACGACTGGGTTAGGGCTCTCTGCTCGGAAGCAGAGAGCGCTCTCTACCCGAAGGTGGAGAGCTGACAGTGTCAGTAGTAGCTGGTTTGCAAGGCAAATCTACAACTACGGTATTTAACAACCTCCCACGCAAGATTAGATGTGACACAGGGTCATTTTATAGAGGGTCTTCCCGGCCATATAGCCGGAACAAAAATATGCCTGCCTATTTTTACCGAATCGTGATTCTACCCTTCGGCGGAACCACAACTGTGTTAGTACTCACTGCTCGGAAGCAGAGAGCGCTCTCTACCCGAAGGCAGAGGGCTGACAATGTCAGTAGTAAGAGGTTTGCAAGGCAAATCTACAACTACAATATTTAGTTGGCCCTCCCACTAAGGGCAACATGTAACACAAGGTTAGTTATAAGTGGATCTTCCGGGCTAAATGGCCCGGCCAAAAAATATGTCTATCTTTCCCCAGTCGCGACTCCACCCTTTGGCGGAACCACGACTGGGTCAGTGCTCTCTGCTCGAAAGCAAAGACCGCTCTCCACCCGAAGTCAGAGTGCTGACAGGGTCATAATAGCAGAGGCAACACTACAACTACAATATTTAGTTGGCCCTCCCACTAAGAGCAACATGTGACACAGGGTCAGTTATAAGTGGGTCATCCGGGCTATATGGCCCGGCCAAAAATACCTGTCTATTTTTACCCAGTCGTGATTCTACCCTTCAGCGGAACCACGACTGGGGTGGTGCTCCCTGCTCGGAAGCAAAGAGCGCTCTCCACCCGAAGGCAGGGGGCTGACAGTGTCATAGTAGCAGAGGCAACTCTACAACTACAATATTTAGTTGGCCCTCCCACTAAGGGCAACATGTAACACAAGGTCAGTTATAAGTGGGTCTTCCGGGCTAAATGGCCCGGCCAAAAAATATGTCTATCTTTCCCCAGTCGCGACTCCACCCTTTGGCGGAACCACGACTGGGTCAGTGCTCTCTGCTCGAAAGCAAAGACCGCTCTCCACCCGAAGTCAGAGTGCTGACAGGGTCATAATAGCAGAGGCAACACTACAACTACAATATTTAGTTGGCCCTCCTACTAAGAGCAACATGTGACACAGGGTCAGTTATAAGTGGGTCATCCGGGCTATATGGCCCGGCCAAAAATACCTGTCTATTTTTACCCAGTCGTGATTCTACCCTTCAGCGGAACCACGACTGGGGTGGTGCTCCCTGCTCGGAAGCAAAGAGCGCTCTCCACCCGAAGGCAGGGGGCTGACAGTGTCATAGTAGCAGAGGCAACTCTACAACTACAATATTTAGTTGGCCCTCCCACTAAGGGCAACATGTAACACAAGGTCAGTTATAAGTGGGTCTTCCGGGCTAAATGGCCCGGCCAAAAAATATGTCTATCTTTCCCCAGTCGCGACTCCACCCTTTGGCGGAACCACGACTGGGTCAGTGCTCTCTGCTCGAAAGCAAAGGGCGCTCTCCACCCGAAGGCAGAGAGCTGACAATGTCAGTAGTAGGAGGTTTGCAAGGCAAATGTACAGCTACAATATTTAGTTGGCCCTCCCACTAAGGGCAACATGTGACACAGGGTCAGTTATAAGTGGGTCTTCCGGGTTATATGGCCCAGCCAAAAAATACCTGTCTATTTTTACCCAGTCGTGATTCTACCCTTCAGCGGAACCACGACTGGGGTGGTGCTCTCTGCTCAGAAGCAGAGAGCGCCCTCTACCCGAAGGCAAAGTGTTGACAGTGTCATAGTAGCAGAGGTAACACTACAACTACAATACTTAGTTGACCCTCCCACTAAGAGCAACTTGTGACACAGGGTCAGTTATGAGAGGGTTTTTCGGGATATATAGCCGGGCCAAAAAATACCTGTCTATCTTTCCCTAGTCGCGACTCCACCCTTCGGCGGAACCACGACTGGGTCAGTGCTCTCTACTCGGAAGATCAAATTACCATAACAGAAAGCTTACAACTAGAGCTTTAACTCAATCGTGTATATTATCTACATATTACTTTTGTCGAGGTAGCCGTCTTCTACAACTAACTGAAGTATACGTGGAGAAGAAGCATGGGCGAATGTCGATCATGATGAATATAGACAGTCGGTCAGTCAGTCAATTGCCATACGTGATAAACACTTTAGCGATCATGTCTCTTCCAATCTATGACTGACTAGGCAGAAGATTTTTCCGCAGTAGGTCGCCATTTTTTTCTGCTGATGAAAAACAGATATCGACCAAAAATATTCACTTCAGAAAAGGAAAAATATCTTTCGTAGTTTTAGCAAATTGTGACAACACTTTTTACTGTAGTATAATATGTTCAAGGCAACTGTAGTATCAGCAACCCTAAAGGACGCTGTGTATTGCAGAAAACTGACGCCATTGGCGATCCTCAGCCAAGAAATTCAGGATGCATATGCCGCAATCCCACAAGACAATCTGATTGTCGTTGCACAAGCTGCTCGTCACACTAATTAAATGTCTGAAAACTAAAGGCCATCATTTTAAGCATCTCTTATGGTTGTAGAGTCCAGACGTAATTTGTATTAATCTCATGATGTCTGAATACTGTAAAGTAATCGACTGATGAGGAAACATTATTGAAAATTCCTTTTAAAAATTTAAAAGACCTCAACAATCAAAAATAAAATAGAAAACATTGGCAAGTTAAGAGCAAGAAAAGTTATTTTACGAACGTTACAATGAGAACTTAAACAAAATTTATAATGGAAAATGAATTGTCCAACAAAAGAATAAATTGATGTTGCGACATGTAAAAAATAAGAAAATAAAATAAAGAGAAAAGATCAACAATATGAAAAACATTGGCTAAAGTCCAAACAAAACAAGCCGCTAAGTTTAAGTAACGGTAATAGAAATTGTTATCTTAGTCTACAAGAAAATATTTGGCAGCATTCATTCTACTAAAACAATTTTTCAATTAAACAGACTTCTCAGCCCAGTAGAGTTTATTGCTATTTCCAGTATTGATAGGGGTTTTCCTTTGTAACCTTTTATTTGAAATGATGAGGAATTTCAGGATAACAGATTTCTCAAGACTAGTAGGTATTATTATTATTTCCTGTATTGATAGGGGGTTTATTTTCTAACCTTTTATTTGAAATAATGTGGAATTTCAGGAAAACAGATTTCTCAAGCATAGTAGCTGTTATTGCTATTTCAAGTATTGATAGGAGGTTTCCTTTCTAACCTTGCATTTGAGATAATGTGGAACTTCAGGAAAACAGATTTCTCAAACCCAGTAGCTGTTATTGTTATTTCCAGTATTGATAAGGTTTGTCCTTTCTAACCTTTTTTTTCCAATGATGTGGAACTTCGGGAAAACAGATTTTTCAAGCCCAGTAGCTGTTATTGCTATTTCCTGGATTGATAGGGGGTTTTCATTTCTAACCTTTAATTCAAAATGGCGTGTAATTTCATCATGTAATTATTTTCTTTTTATTTTATATATCCTATCTATTTTAGTTGCTGCTATTTTATAACGATAGATGTTATCTATCTATCTTACTCTATACATAATTATGTAATTTTCGTTATCCCTTCTAAAATTCAGCAGCAAGGTCTCTGTGTCGAGGTTGCGAGGAGCATGGCATCACCTCTTGATTGCTGTTGTTCCCAGATCCACCATGGCACGGAGTAGTATTACTTGTTATAGTCCCATCTATGGGCAAAGAGTTAACCCCCAAACTGAGGTAAAAAAACTCGGAAAGCATAGAAATAGACTTTTATAGAGGTTTTATAAAACAAATACATATTTTTAAGGAAACATTCTACCAACAATACATTTTTGAAAACAAAAATATTACCGTAACATATTTTTGAAGGAAAAAGAAATTATTGTCATGATATATTTTTGAAGGAAAAAACGTTATTTCCAGCAATACATTTTTGAAGGAAAAATTATTACCAGCAATACATTTTTTTAATACAAAACTAGAAGACATCTTCAGTTGTTTCAAATAAAAATTAAAAAATGTTTAAATTTTCATTGACTAAATCAACCTTCTCACTATAACTGAATATTAAAAAAAGATCCATAAAACACCAATTTTTTGGCATATCAACCAACTGAGGTTAATATGCCGTTAAACAAAACTCACACTCAACAACCTCTAAAACAGCCATGCATTGACTGGTCTAAATCAAATTTTAAGAAGAGAAACGGATCAGAAGATACAAAGTTCAGTTAGATTTACTAGGGTGCGTGGCTAAGTAAAATATATTTTGACTGATTTTTTGTGAAAATCTTTTTTTGTTATTTCAAATACAAAAACTCCCACTATTTTCAAAACAATTTAATGAATAAAAAAGCAAATACATATTTCATAAAAATCCAATAATTTTTTTTGCATATCTTTCCTTTAATTTTTTTATATACAAGAATTCAGTTTCCCGTTGGCCCTGCGTTTGCGAGAACTATGAACAAATCACAAGACCAAACGCTTCGAAAGTTGGAATTTGGTTTCAGAAAGAAATATATATGCATGCTTAATTGCATGTTGCATGCTTATGAGTAAGAAATCCTAAGAATTTATTCTTCGCTGTTAAAAAGGAAAAATTTCTAAGTAATATTGTTTCATATAAAGTCTTATTAAATTAAAGAAATTATTAAAATGAGAGGTAGGTTTTTTTATCAATCAGTCAGTTAACTGCCATACGTGAAACACGCTTGGACGATCATGTATCGAAAGAGACGTAACTGACTGTGCAGAAGATTATCCCGCAGTAGGTTACCATTGCTTTCTGCGGTAGACTAGTTGCAGACCAAGAGCTATAGAAGCCAATCTGTCCTGTTATTTAAACCATAACTGGAAGGAAGAGACGGATTAATACCTTTCCCAACGAATTCAACTGGAATTCGAACTCGGCTCCCCGACTTCTCGTTCCGAGCCGATATCCACTGCACCACAACGCACATCCATTTTATTAATCAGCTTGTTCAAATTTCATTGGATGATTTGCTAAATTGAACAAAACGTAGAGTTTGTAAATCTCGACAGAAATATTGGTGATAACTTCAGGCATAGTAAATACTACGAGGATATTAACGTGTATTAACGTGTTGCAAAATATTCTAGTGAGGTACAACTGACAAAATATTTTGCTCATATAAAATTGCAAGTTTATCCTGAGGAAAATGGCGCAGGAATAAGAAAAGAAATATATTCTGGATTTGGTTGAATCTTTAAAAGAAGAAAGAAAGATTAATGAACAAAAATGAAAAGAGAGAAAGAAGAAGAAGAAGAAGAAGAAGAAGAAGAAGAAGAAGTGGATAAAGGTAAGAGAAAGAAAAATTTCAATGATGCACTAAAAATCATTTAATATATTATTACTACAAATAGATTTCTGAAAAGTGAGAGAAAGAAAAACAGACAGGAAAGATGATAATAAAGAAAAAGAAGAAAAAAGCTACACTCGTAATAAATTTCGTTAAGTGTTGATTGGTTGCTTTTGGTATAGATGGCCTCAAGCATTTGATGTACGTATTTAATTTCACGATAAAGTATATTGGTGTTGTCAACAGGTATGTTTTTTTATTGTGAAGGTGGACAGAAATATATTTTTAAAAGGTGTTCAATAGGAATTGTATCCGACAAATGACGTGTAAAACACATTGAAAATATTATGGTGCTTTTTTGTCAGAGATACAATCTACCATAAACATTTAAACTGATATACAATGTTGGTCTTTTTTTAAAAAAACTAGTTGACAGAGAAGAGTTATTGTGTATGATTACGTTTGGTTGTGTTAATGTTAGTATAATTTATAATCATTTTTTTCACTGCGATTAGTGAAGAATATATTAGTACTTATGAGATTTCTTAGGACTTTTTCAACTTGTTTATAGTTAGAATGTATTTGATTACGGTATCGTAGATTGATATGTTTATGTTTATTTGAGGAAGTATTTTGTTCTTTTTTAATTATGTTGTTGCGGATATGCGAAGCTATCCTGGCCAAGGTATCAGCAGCCACTTGTTACCCCTCCCCGCTATGGTCTGTTCTTTAAATTCAAATTTACCAAGCAGCTTAACTCGATGTTGATTTTTGGGAAAAGCAAGAATTGAAGAGTGAAACTTTCTTAATTCAAATTTCCTGTCTTAAACTGTGAGGTATGTTACGAATTGATGCTTAAATCTGTATTTTTTTTCCTCACTTTTTGGAGTTCATGCTTCATTTGGAAAAAAAAAGTTTGGGATTTTTATTTATTTATTCTGTTATGCAAAGCTATCCTGGCCAAGGTATCAGCAGCCACTTGTTACCCCTCCCCGCTATGGTCTGTTCTTTGAATACAAACTTACCAAGCAGCTTAACTCGCCACAGATTCTCATCCAACTCCACATTCGACTCGTCCGGAGTACACCCACCCGACTTCCCTATTAGAACTAAGGACAAACTGCACGACGTATATATTACCCCGACAGTAGTATCCAGAGTAATCTCAAAACTCGACCCCCATAAGGCGTGTGGAGACGATGGAATCCCGGTGATAGTCCTTAAGAGGTGTGCTCCTGAACTTTCCCCTGTCCTCTCTAAACTATTTAACTACTGCCTTTCTGCTTCCTGCTTTCCTGCATGCTAGAAGTTCTCTTCAGTCGTTCCTGTATTTAAGAATTGTGGTGAACCCTCGGACCCATCCAACTATCGCCCTTTCAGTCTTCTACCGATATTCGGGAAAGTATTTGAGGCTATAATCAATGCTGAAATAGTTCATCATCTCACTGCCCACAAACACTTCTCCGACAGGCAATATGAATTCCGCTTTGCCAGGTCCACGGCCGACCTGCTAACAAACGTAATGGAGTACATGCTACAGGCCCTTGATGAGTCTGACGAGGCTCGTGCGGTTGCTCTGGACATCTCCAAGGCTTTCGACAGGGTTTGGCACTCTGGCCTCCTATGCAAACTACGCGGGTATGGTATTACCGGTCGCCTGCTTGACCTAATCCAATCTTTCTTAAATAACCGCAAAATGAAGGTCGTTCTGAATGGGCGTGCCTCTTCGTCCTACAGCATGAATGCTGGTGTCCCACAGGGCTCTATCCTGGGCCCGACGCTCTTCCTTATTTTCATCAACGACCTCCCAGATGAGATCAAGTCCCAAGTAGGCATCTACGCAGATGACACTACAATATACTCCCGCACCAGTAAGAAAACTGTCGTGGCGGACAGACATAATCTCGCTGCTGACCTTTAACGGGATCTACACTCTGTAGTGAACTGGGGCAAGAAGTGGCTTGTCAACTTCAATTCATCTAAGACCAAGCTGTTGTCTGTCAACCATTACAGGCAACCTCTCCTGCCTCCCATAAGCATGGACCAAGCAATTCTCCCGGAGAGTAATACACTACGCCTCCTCGGACTTACCCTGTCCTCAGACTTCAAATGGAACCACTATATTGAATCCATAGCAAAATTTACTGCTAAGAAGGTTGGGTCACTATGTCGATCCAGAATGTTTTTTCCACCTGAATCCATCCTACATATATACAAGTCAACCATCCGTCCGTGCATGGAGTACTGCTGCCATTTATGGTCAGGTGCCCCTGCCGTTCTACTCAGTGTTCTTGACAGGCTCCAAAAGAGAGTCTGTAATGTGATAGGTACTGATCTGGTGGCTCGACTGCAGCCACTTCCCCATCGTCGAAATGTGGCCTCCCTTTGTCTGTTCTATAAATACTTTCATGGCTTCTGCTCAGACGAACTTAAGTCACTGATGCCTCCCCAGCAGATGTTTACTCGCGCAACCATACTGGCAACTGGGTCCCACCCATTCACCGTCAGGTTAGCCAAATGCAGACGACAATTCTACTCCTGCCGCTTCTTCTCTCGCACTTCTCGCCTGTGGAACTCGCTCCCGTATTCTTGCTTTCCTGACGGCTACAACCTCCAGAAATTTAAATGCAAAGTCAATACTCATCTACTAACCACTGGACTGTAGCTCTCTCCTCAACCCCGTATAACCTTCCCTTTCTCTCCACCTATGTATCTGTCATCGCACCTGCTTTCTCAGCTTTCTATTGTTCTTTTCTAACTAGTTTGTACTCCTCACTCTTTTCTAATTAATCTTTTTACACTTATATAGCCCCCTGCACATCAGTGGCGTTTCCGCCTTGCTCGGGGTGAAACGATTAAAAAAAAAAATAATATCATAGTTTTATTGTATTTTTTATTCTACTCTCCGGAGTAGATTTACGGAAAAAAGGCCAAGCGTTTGAAAAAATATAGAGATGGTAAATCATTCCCCATGAGTCCTGCGTTTAACTAATAAAACAAATTTTGCCTACAATTTTTTTCATGAATTTAAGTGGAGAGATGATAACATGTAAAAAAAATATTTTTGCTAAGATTGTCCACATATAACAATTTCAAAAATAATTTAATTCATTTGTGAATAATTTCTGAAAATTTCGTTAAAATCTGATAATTACTTGATTTTTGCAAGAATTTTCAAATTAATGTGTTTTTAATCGGAAAAAAGAAGTACGTAATTACATTACCCACTTTTAATGATTTGGTTACCCGCTGAAAAAAAGAAGTACGTAATTACCCGCTTTTAATGATTTGGTTACCCGCTGAAAAAAAGAAGTACGTAATTACATTACCCACTTTTAATGATTTGGTTACCCGCTGAAAAAAAGAAGTACGTAATTACATTACCCACTTTTAATGATTTGGTTACCCGCTGAAAAAAAGAAGTACGTAATTACATTACCCACTTTTAATGATTTGGTTACCCGCTGAAAAAAAAACCAAAACAAGAGTTTTACTAAAATTTCGAACGTGTTACGATGGATTAAAATTTTAAAAAATAATTTTTAAAATCCTTTGATCTTTACTCTTATTGAACAGGTTAAGTGGCTCATCCCTTGTTCCCTGTTTAGGATGTGGTTTCCGGCTTTCTCTTTTCCAATCTTCTCTCTTTGTTTTTTTTTTTCAATTGGAGTTGATAGATCTATCTATCGCCCGGTTCACACTCCACCCACGTCTATTGAACAGGTTAAGAGGCTCATCCCTTTTTTCCTGTTTAGGATGTGGTTTCCGGCTTTCTCTTTTCCAATCTTCTCACTATTACGTACCCCCCTGCACATCAGTGGCGTTACCGCCTTGCTCGGGGTGATACGATTAAAAAAAAAATAGAAATTAATTAAAATCAACTTTCTTCACGTTTACAAAAAATTACAACGATTTGCGAAATCCTTGTTTTCCCAAATAGAAAAAAGATTGACTATCTGCTTAAAGAAAAAGTCGAAACCAGATTTCGAAAGGAGGTGTTAAAATGACTTTTGAGCAATGGTGGCGACTTGTAAGACTTGGAAGGACTTGGCACTCCAGTGCGAAATTCAAAAGGACATATAAATGTCTCCGCAGCGTCAGAGACTCAGATGGGAGCCGAGAGACGAAAGAACTAATATGTAACGTCAACTCCAAATCGATCCGGGGATAAGGTCAGGTCACACCTTGTTCTCTTTCTCTTTCTTCTTAACTCTTTCAGCAATTATTACCATGAACATTTTGTACGAAATCTCGATACCCATAACTCAACTTTATCATTGAACTCGATTTCTACCCATAATTTTTTAATAACGTTTCTATTTGAACATTAATTTCTACGAATTCTTGTTATCCCTCTTTTTAATAAATTTATATTTTAACATTCAAAATGTATATTTTATCTAATTATTCCGCTCTTGCACATTAATCCACACATTCCAACCGGCCGACAACCAACCTTCTGATGAAAACCTTCTGATAATAATTCCGATGATAATTCTGCATAAAACTTATAAACTGTAGGGAGTTCGGTTAAGTCTGACACAAGGCCAAATCAAAGAAACATTAACCAGCTCCCTACGGCTACAATGTCAATATTTTGAATAGTTTAATACTGGAAATAAGGAAACAAACTTCTGGGTTTGAGAAACATATTTCTCTTAACCCTCTAGGGCCATTCGTGTCATATTTGATACAGTATGAAAACAAGCCTTGAAAGAAATATTTTCCTGAAAAATTTTTTAAGAGAAATATTTTATAAATTTCAAATGAAAGCAGTACTGACTGCTCAGTCAATGAATACTAAATGTTTCCTTATAGGGAAATACTGTATCAAATATGATACGAATGGCCCTAGAGGGTTAAGAGAAATATTTTATAAATTTCAAATGAAAGCAGTACTGACTGCTCAGTCAATGAATACTAAATGTTTCCTTATAGGGAAATACCAAATGTTTCCTTATAGGGAAATACTGTATCAAATATGATACGAATGGCCCTAGAGGGTTAAGAGAAATATTTTATAAATTTCAAATGAAAGCAGTACTGACTGATCAGTCAATGAATACCAAATGTTTCCTTATAGGGAAATACCAAATGCTTCCTTATAGGGAAATACTGTATCAAATATGATACGAATGGCCCTAGAGGGTTAAACATTGTTTCAGTATGTTATTTTTTTTAATATATGTCCGTTTTTACAGGCAGATAGCCGGGTTGATATTTAACCAGTTGCTCATTGGAAATAGTTTCATGCCTTTTCCATGGACCATAAGTCCTCAAGTGAACCCAGCAGACAATGCCTGAATTTGAACTCGGGCCCTCCGATTCCACTTCCCTCGCAGATAACCCTAATGCTAACCTCACACACGATTATGCATATACAAGCTCTACCTACGAGAAACTAGATTAGCAACTAGATCCCACCCTTTTACAGTGAAACCAATAAAATGCAACCGCAATTTCTACTCCAACTTTTCTTTTCTCCACTTCCCGACTGTGGAATTCCCTTCCACATGATTGCTTCCCCGACGGCTACAATCTCCAGGAGTTTAAATGTAAGGTCAGTAGACACCTAACACACTAACTCGCTCCCATTCTTTCAAACACTCTTCCCATCTGCCCAACCCTCATCCTCGGTATCCTTACCCATCTATAACCTTCCTTCTGACATTTCCTACACCTAACCACTCCTCCTCTTTACCTTCCCCTATGTAGCCCCATGTGCAATAGTGGCAATGGAATGCCTTGCTTGGGGTGAAATGATTAAAAAAAAACATATATGTAGGTTACAGATATTGACTGAACCTTTTGTTCGTAATCTTGATGTTATTAATACAGTATTTTGATTCATCCATTCTTGAACCGTCATCCATTCTTGAGCCGTCATTCATTCTTGAGCCGTCATCCATTCTTGAGCCGTCATCCATTCTTGAGCCCGTGATAAAAAGATCTTTAAGAAGTACATCAGTCAGATCAATTCGTTGGGAGTGAGCATTATACTGCCGCTCAAGTATATAGTCGATTTCAAAATGTATCGTAAACCGTTTTTGTTTTATATAAAGCTTATTAGTGCTGAATAGCCGATCACCGATTAGTATGTTTTTGCGTCTCGGATTGTTATTAACCCATTTAAACCCAGTGTCCTCAGGTTTTAGATCATTAAATTCACTTACAAATCACAAGAATTTTTTTCAACAGGGCAATATTTGGAAGGTAATTTTATTGATGAATCAATATGTTCTCACTACCTATATACAATAATGGTTTTATATAATGACTAGCAGTATAGGTCGGCGTTGCTCGGGTGTAATGAAAGCTTTAAAACTAATCCATGGTCCTGGAGCTCAGACTCTTTGGATGTTGCCACGAAAGACTAAAAAGCGATATCGGGGAAAATGCATAGCTGAGATCTACTAATGTTTAAGTTTAAAAATTATAATTTTACCAAGTTAGAGTCAGATTCTGCAACAAGAACCACGATAAAAGGGCTGAAATCCTAATCTTGATCAGACTTGATTGGATATCGAGATATGGAGTTCCAATATCAGGGAGAAATTGGAAAAAATAAGTCGCTCATGACCTGACCAGAAGCCTAATGAATATTTGTGTGAAGTCTGGTGAGAATCGGATAAAAATTGTGGATTTGTATAAAGGATATACAGACAGATTAACAGACACACACAAACATCTTGCCTTATATATATATATTATCGATTTTATGCACTGTTGTAAGAACTGCAACCTTGAAACTTCTGAATATCGTTTCTTATCTCTTTGTCTATGAGTGTATCAAATTTGATTAAAACCGGACCAAGACTTTTATAACCCGATTTTTTCGATTATCGATTTTCGATATTTATCGGGGGTACCTCGACACAAAACCTAGCTAAGAACACTCGCAGACGCTTATAGTACAACTGTGTAAATTTTCAAGAAAATTGGTTCAGCCGTTTCGGAGTCTATAGGTAACGGACACACACACACACACACACACACACACACACAGAGAAAGTTCATTTTATAAATAAGTTTTTATATATATATATATATATTATCGATCTTCTGCACTATTGTAAGAACTGCAACCTTGAAACTTCTGAATATCGTTTCTTATGTCTTTGTCTATGAGTGTATCAAATGTGATTAAAATTTTGACCGACTATCGCATATTTTGAACCTACATATGACATGTAAAAGGCAGGGTAATTTTAAAACATATATTTAGTAAAACAAAGTGCGACTTATATGCCGTCAAATACATGACGTTAAATGGAAAATATTTTGTGTGTGTATTTGTGTTCTTGTGTGTTTCTGTGTTGCACGCGAAGATACGTTAGAAACACCAAAAAATATTAGTAGGATATTTAATATGATGGTGTTACTGAAATAAAAAGTACAGAACGAATCTTTTTAGCAAGCATAAACTCACGTACATGTAAAATCTACAACATTTATTTATTTTTATTTTTATTTTACTTATATTCAACCAATACAAAGCGTTAAAAGCTACTCAAGCTAGAGGGTTACTGTATGGTGTTGTATGAGCATAATAAGGGGCAAGTGTTGAAGATCATGTTGTTATGCAGAAAATATATGGTTAGCTCTAGCACCCCAAAATGTCAAGATTGTAGTGATTGGGAAAAATATAAATAAATGAACAGACTTTAGAAATAGCCGAAAACCCAGTTCTAAACAGGAATAAAAAAAAATAGACCTCTAATACTGTTTTAAAAAAAACGGGGAGGAATGTGAACGGGACGATAGGACTACCTATCTTCTCTTATTGAGTGAAAATAATAAATAATTAATAAATAATATTCCAGAGTTCAAGTGAGAACGTTAGAAGTAAAGAAGTAACCGGAAACAAAATTCTGAACAGAAAACAAGACATAAACCTCTGCGCTAATTCAAAAGTCGAGGAAAGAGTGTGAACCGACCAATGGGCGAATGCATTTATTCCTTTTGAGAAAGAGAAGATAAAAATAAAATAATTAGTACGTAAAATTTCAGAGTTCAAGTGGAAACACTAGGAGTATAGAGTTGAACAGTAGACTAAAAAGAACTGGAACTCAAATCTCTACTCGTGTTTAAAAGAATTGGGAGGGGTGTGAATCGGACGATTGGCGAACCTATTTACTCCTAATACAGAAATTAGGC
>JBBBDQ010001830.1:3897500-4042500 GCA_037127315.1 Ascarosepion bandense
CAGATCTGTTTCGCTGTATCACAGCTCATCAGTACGGTTAGACATCCAAATTGCTTTTTGCCCAGGATTGAAACCCGATATATATATATATATATATATATATATATAGGGGGGCGCCAGAATTAATATTTTTATAATTCGGTTTGTCTTTGCGATCGAAAAGTTTAAGTCTTCTCTGAGCGTTCACAAAAATAATGGAAATATTTCCGTACCATTTCCGACCTTCTGACATGAATTTCGTATCACGTCGAACGTTCATTGACCACATGAGCGGCTCCCCGCAAAAGGTGGGCTTCATTCTACATATACCGGAAGAGTTGACCGGTGATTTACCGCTGACTTTTTGCAACTTCCGCTCCGTTCTTGCAATATCACTCGAATCGCTAGCAGCCCGCGACCAGGACAAACAAGGTCATCAGCAGTTTCCGGGATCGAGTTTATTCTTAAAGTGGCCTCTCAAATCTCGACATAGACGCGTTCTTCCTTCCGCTGTGATCATTTCTAATCTTGACACTCCGTGTGGTTTGATGATTTCAACATTGATAAATTTGTTTTATTGATTTATTTTAAGTCTGCGTTAGTCACATCGGATTTCTGAAAATGGATAATCTCCTTGGTGTGCCTACACAAACTTACAAAAATTGCTTATAGTTAAGTTTGTTTGTTTTGTTTCATTTTGTTTTACAGCGTATCAACCCATCTTAAGCCATTTAAAGCCGAATCAAATTATTAAAAATTGAACAAAAAGTTAGCAATTTCAAGAAGTTTATATGTTTAACAAATCAATTTATATAACAAATTCATACATTTAACAAATTTATGTATTTTACACATTTTTTTTTAATCATTTCACCCCAAGCAAGGCACTCCAATGCCACTATTGCGCAGGGGGCTACATGAGAAAGGTGAAGAGAAAGAGAGGTTAGATATAGGAAATGTCAGAAGGAGGGTGATAGACGGATAAGGATACCGAGGCTGAGGGTTGGGCAGATGGGAAGAGTGTTTGAGAGAATGAATGCGAGTTAGTGTGTTAGGAAGTGTCTGTTGACCTTACATTTAAACTCCTGGAGATTGTAGCTGTCGGGGAAGTAATCATGTGGAAGGGAATTCCACAGGCGGGAAGTGCTAGAAAAGAAACTGTTGGAGTAGAAGTTGCGGTTACATTTTATCGGTTTCACTGTAAAAGGGTGGGACCTAGTTGCTAATTGAGTATCTTGTGCAAATTCGTACCTAGAGGGCACCAGTGATCTAAGTTCATCGGAGCAGAAGCCATGAAAGTATTTATAGAAGAGGCACAGGGAGGCCACGTCACGCCGGTGAGAGAATAACTGCAGCCGGTCTGCCAAGTCGGTATCGATCACATTACATATTCTCCGCTGCATTTTGTCAAGAACCCCGAGGAGAATTGCAGGGACACCCGACCAGTTAGTAAAATATTGTCGTACTAATGTAAAAAAATATAATATAACAGGCAATCTCCGATAAAATACATATTAAATCAGAACTTGAACGGAAGAACTGATTATTTATTGAAATATGTTTGTTGCGTAAACGTATGTTGAAATTGTAGATTGTACAGAGAAAAGTGTTAATCTTCAAAAATAACCACAAAAGTTTTTCTTGAATGGAAAGATACAATATTACCCAGACTTATACTTGCAAGATTGAAAGAGAAATAATAATAATGATTTTTTTCTCTTTCAATCTTGCAATTTTAATAATAATAATAATAATAATAATAATAATAATAATAATAATAATAAAATACAAGTGAAGGCACAAAGAATGAGATGCTATGAGAAAAGATCAAGATTTTACAGACAAAACAAGATTTTTCAAACCGATGCATAAAGATTTTACAGGGAAATAGGTAAAAAAGAATTGAAGTGACAGTCCCCACCCCCCAGAATGGAAGAAGTTACACAGTTCTGGGAAAAGATATGGGCTTGCCCTAAAGAACATAGCAAGGAAGTAGATTGGATTGCACAAGAGATAGAATGAATGAAAAATAAACCAGAACAGACATGGGCTGGAATTACAGAAGAGGATGTTAAATTTGCACTAAAAAAAGCACACAATTGGACATTCCCATGTATAGATAAAATTCCTAACTTTTGCCTATATTATTTGAATACAGCACATAAAAAACTAACCAAACACTTCAAGAAATGGTTAACTATCCCACTAAAATTAATGCATGGATGACTAAAGGAATTAAATTTCTTTACCCAAGAATAGTGACACAAATAAGCCAAAAAACTACAGACCTGTTATATGCATTCTGACAACATACAAGCTATTAACATCTGTTTTAACAAAACAGACATATTTATTCTTAGAAAGAAATGACATGATACCGCTTGAACAAAAAGGGTGAAAACGTGGCTGTTATGGATGTAAAGACCAATTATTTATTAACAGGATGATCCTGAAAAACTGCTAGAATGCAAAGAAAAATCTTAGTACTACCTGGATAGATTATCGTAAGACATTCGATAGAGTACCACATTCCTGGATCTTAAAGATTTTAAATATATACAAGGTATCACCCGTCATCATCAATTTTATCAAACAATGTATGTCGATATGGAAAACAACCCTTTACCTCAATCATATAAATAGAACCTATAAGTCTGGTGAAATTAACATCAAAAGAGGTATATTTCAAGGTGACTCTTTGTCTCCCTTACTATTCTGCATAAAATTAATAGCACTAACCAGTCAACTTAACAAAGCAGAATGTGGTTATAAAATAGCTCGAAATAAAATAACCTATTTATTTTACATGAATGACTTAAAATTGTATGCTAAGAATGATAATCAGCTGGAAGGTCTTAAGAATATTGTAGAACGCTTCAGCGAAGACATTGAAATGAAATTCAACTAGAATAAATGTGCTAAAGCTACACTTTTACGTGGATCACTATAACAAACATCCTCAATTAGCTTAGACCCTGCTGTAACAATAAAAGATTCAGGGCCAGAAAAAGCTTATAAATTAGAGTGAAAAAATTCACCATAAAAAAAATGAAAAAATAGTGCGTAAAGAGCACTATAGAAGGCTACGACTGATATTAAAAACTGAATTGAATTCTCAGAAAAGAATTATGGCCATTAATAGCCTTGCCATCCCAGTGGTCCAATATAGTTTCAATATCTTGGACTGGACTCTAAACGACATCAGGCGAATGGATTCTAAAACAAGAAAGCTTCTTTCTAAGCAGAAGGTGCATCATCCAAAGGTTGATGTAGACCGTCTATACATACCCCGTAAAGAAGGTGGAAGAAGTCTTATCCAGCTAGAATTCTTATACAAGACAACAACTATTGGCTTACTAACATGCATAGAAACAACATAGAACTGGATGATACAATTATGCAAACAACATGAAAACAGAAAGAAAAATATTCAATAATAAAAGAAGGCAGTAAGTACAAACAAGATTTACATTTAGTAGATTCTGTAGAAAAGCAAAACAGTAGCCAAGAAGCAACTGTAACGGCAAAAAATATGAAAATGAAAGCCAAGGATAAAGCTCTTGAACAAATAAAACAACGCTGGCAAGACAAACATCTGCATGGCCAATATCCAGAACGTGCCAATAAATTAAATGTTAATAAAGTTAATACTTATCGATGGTTATGTGCATCTGGATTAAAATCTGAGACTAACGGTTGTATTCCTGCAGCACAAGATCAAAGTCTTTTCATTAGGAACTTTCAGGCAAATATTATACATAATAATGTGGATCCAAAATACAAGTTCTGTGATAAATACCAATAAACAATAGACCATCTAATCTTAGGATGTTCTGTACTCGCCCCAAATGAATATACAAATCGTCACGATAGAGTGGGGCAATATTTACATTGGACAATGAGCAAGCACGATGGAAAATATGCAAACAAACGCTGGTATGAACACCACCCAGCTCCAGTGACAAAAATAGAAGATGTCACCATTCTATGGGACTACACTATCTACAGAGACAGAAAAATTGAAGCATATAGGCCGGACATTATTGTTAAAACCCAGAAAGAAAAACTTCCCCATGAATTGATAGGGCTTGTCCAGCGGATTGTAACATAGCAACCAGGGAATTCGAAAAACTGTCAAAATATAAAGACCTGGAAATTGAAACAGAAACAATGTTGACATTGAAAACAAGAATAGGTGCACTTGGAACTATACAAAATGGAACAAAACAACACATTGAAAGAACCTTTGGAAACCCCAGCTTAAGCGATATCCAAAAAAATGTCTTGCTAAGTACAGCCCACACACTAAGGAGAACTTTGTCTATGTAACGCTAGGGATTTTAGGGGAGATAGAAAAAACATGAAATGGAGCCATAACAGCACACCACGACCTGCCTTAGGTCTTCCCGCAGACTTGGTTGGTAGTGCAATCATAGCAGAAATCGAAATATGATGAAAAATGACAAAATAAACATGATAATAATAATAATAATAATAATAATAATAATAATAATAATAATAATAATAATAGCAACCAAGGAATTCGAAAAACTGTCAAAATATAAAGACCTGGAAATTGAAATAGAAAAAATGTGGAAATTGAAAACAAGAATTGTGCCAGTGGTAGTAGGTGCACTTGGAATGATACAAAATGGAACAAAACAACACATTGAAAGAATCCCAGGAAACCCCAGCTTAAGAGATATACAAAAATTGTCTTGTCAAGTACAGCCCACACAATAAGGAGAACTTTGTCTATGTAACGCTAGGGATGATAGGGGAGATAGAAAAAACATGAAATGGAGCCATATCAACACACCACGACCTGCCTTGGGTCTTCCCGCAGACTTGGTTGGTAGTGCAACCATAGCAGCCAGCAAAATATGATGAAAAATGACAACATAATAATAATAATAATAATAATAATAATAATAATAATAATAATAATCAAAATAAAAAAATAATAATAAAAAATAACGTCCCAGGCAATCTAGGTTACAATAGACATTACATTTTTAACTTGAACAGAACGTATAATTATTCATTGAAATAAATTTGTTGCATAAACAGTATGTTGAAAATTGTACATGAAAGACAAGAACACAATACATTAAAGCAAAGTATTATTCTTCACAAACAACACGAACATATGTCCATGAAAAAAAAGAAATTACATCAGGTATACTTAAAATTACAGAGTATTAAAAAGCATTAAAATATATTAGAATAATAAAAAGCATAGATAAATATGGGTGAGTGTGTGTGTGTGCGTGGGTGTGTGTGCGTGAGCATTAATTTTAATAATATTTTTGAGTAAATATGTCGGTTAATTCATTTCGTAACTTTATGGGTATAAACGCATATACACATATATATATATATAAAGATATCTTTCTGGCGTGAATAGAACAGTGTTCAATGTTATATAACAGAGCTAATAAGCAGATATTAATAAATATACATATTATCTTACGTCTATAGCATGACTCGGAGTTTCATGCCCTATGCAATCATCATGTGCATATTATTATGATTTCATAATATGTACATTATTCTTGCATAATGCATGATTCTCAGTCATGCTATATACGTAGGTTAATATATATATATATATATATATATATATATATATATACTATAGTCATCCGCACGATATATATATATATCGATGTAGAATATATATATCGATGTAGATATATATATATATATATATATATATATATATATATATATATATATGATGTAGAATTCTTGGTATACTAGTATATTAGTCAGGTATATTGCGATAGAGACGAACCCAAAAGAACTCAATGTTAAATTTATTTATTTGATTTAACTGAGTAACATAATATAGAAATTTTTTTAGATATTCTACAATTTCATGTGTAATACGTATTTCGTGGCTGAACTTGCTGCTCGTCAGACCAAATCTTTTTTGGGTCTGACGAGCAAGGTCAGCCACGAAATACGTATTAGACATGAAATCGTAGAATATCTAAAATATTTTCTAAATACACACACACACACACACACACACACACACACACACACACACATATATATATATATATATATATATATATATATATATATATATATATACTATCGTCATCCGCAGATAGATCTGTTTCTCTGTATCACAGGTCATCCTGTACGGTTAGACTCCGATCGCTTCCCATATATATATATATATATATATATATATATATATATATATATATATAAAAATTTCTTTCTTTTCTTTTCTTTTCTTTTTCCCTCCCTTCCTTCCTTTATCTTTCTTATCTCCCACCTTTTTTCCGTGTTGCTTAACCTTACATCAATTCAACACGGCTGTCTGTTAATTTTTAAGTTACAATTCTGTTTTCTTTTTTTGTGAACCCAGACGATGTCAATTTTTTCTTTTCTTGTTTATTTGTTTTTATTTTGTTTTATCTTTTTCATTTTTTCTTTTTCTTTTTGCTTTTCTTTTTTAATTTCTTTGCAAATCTATCTAAAAAGGAAAATTAGACTGATTTTTCTCCAGTTTCTGAAAGGATTTTTCGGTTGCTAAGGTGATGTGTTATCCCCCGTGGGGATTTTCATATCGAAATGGTCAATCAACATCACTGAATTAATCCTTTTTTTAATTTATATATATATATATATATATATATATATATATATATATATATATATATATATATATTGCATTAAGAGTTATAAGTTTTACGTTAGCGGGCATAATGAGGATAAATATACATATATATAAAGAAAACAACCTGTTTCGCTCCATCTTGTCAAACCTTTTCAATTGGGAGAACTGAACGTAAAATGTAAGAATTGTGAAAATGAAATGGTCAATGATGTGCCGTTAAGATAGACGATGATACATTGTGCTTATTTCATGTTGAAGCTGAGGCTGATCAATTTCTCTCCTCCCTTAATAATCCAATCTAACGGTACACAATGGACCATTTCATTTTTCACAATCTTACATTTTACGTTCAGTTCTTCCAATAAAAAAAAAACTTTGACAAGTGGAAGCAAAACCAGTTGTTGTCTTTGTTTTTTATTTTATCCTTCTAACACAAAAATTGTAACTCTTAATGCAATATTCCAGTTCTGTACCACAAAGATATATAGTCTTCCACAGACAGATCTGTTTCTCAGTTCATCATTTCGGTTAGACATCCGATTGCTTTTACACAAAATTGAAACCCGACCAAATTAGCGTGAGTCGGGGATTCTACCTCTGAGCCATGGGCACTCAGTAAAAGGAGGCAGATTTTAGCGTGTTATATACTATGTATACATACGCCAGTAGTTAAAATGTTCTAATTCATTACTGAATAAACGATGCATAGATGTTAGAGTAGCTACTGTTTTTTCCAAAGTCTACAATTCTTCTGGAGTGCTGAATCAGGGTGTGAGAGCGTAAATATTCATCCGCAGACATATCTGTTTCGCTGTATCACAGCTCCTCAGTACGCTTAGACATCCGATTGCTTTTGCATAGAACTGAAACCGAATTGGCGCCAGTCGGCGATTCTACCTCAAGCTATGGGCGCTTGATAGAAAAAGGCAAACTTTTAGCGTGTGTTATATCATGTATTCATACGCCAGTAACTGTGAGTGTTCTAATTCATTACTGAGTGAACGATGCGTAGATGCTATAGTAGCTACTGTTTTTTTTTTCAAAGTCTACCAGTCATCTGCAGACAGATTTGTTTCGCTGTATCACAGCTCATGTAATCTTTTTACCCCAGGCAGGTAGTACTGTCTCTGGTGCGCAGAGGGCTACTTAAGAGGAGAGTCAAGAGAAAGAGGAATCGGTAACAAGGGGTGTCAGAGAATGGGTAAGATGAGGATTGGAATTCTGGTGTGAAGAGAGTTGCATGAGAGTAGACTGAAAAGGGAAAACAAGATACATTGGGTGTCTGGGAAAAGATAAGAGAAAGATGGCAGTCAAGAGGATAAGAGATGTAATATAACGTTGCACTTAAACTTTTGGATATTGTAGATATCAAGGAAGCAAGCATACGGAAGGGAATTCCATTGGCGGAAAGTGCGAGAAATTAAGCTTGAGTAAAAGTAGCGGCTGCATTTTGTTGTTTTGACCGCAAAAGGGTGGGACCTTGTTTCCAGTCTGGTTGTTCGAGTAAATTCTTGTGGAGGCGGAACCAGGGAGCTAAGCACGTCGGAAGAGTAACCAAGAGAATATATGTACAAGAGACAGAGGGATGTCACATTCCGTCGGTACGAAAGTGATTAGAGTTGAGCTGCCAAGTCGGGATCAATTACCTTGCATATTCTTCTCTGGATCCTATCGAGAACCCCGAGACAAACTGCAGGGATGCTCCACTAGACATGACAACAGTATTCAGTGCATGGGCGGATGATTGATTTGTATATATGTAAGATAGTTTGAAGCGAGAAAAACTTCCTGACCTTACACAGTGACCCAACGTTACTAGCAATAGATTTAGCTATTGATTCAATGTAGTCGTCCCACTCGAGGCCGACTGAGAGGTTGAGGCCGAAGAGGCACAGTGTGTTGCTTTCGGGGAGACTAGCTTGTTCCATGATGATGGGGGCCAGGAAGGACTGTCTATAGTGGTTGACGGATTTCGTTTTTGAATCTGTTAAGTTTATAAACCATTTGTTACCACAGTCCACAACAGATTAGGGGTCCTTCTAAATACCAGCAGCGAAATTGTCTTTGTCTGCCTTTACAGATTCTTTAAATGAATCAGGAGTAAATGGTGGTGTCGTCAGTGTAACCGCCTACTTAGGATTTGATTACATCAGGGAGATCGTTGATAAAGATCAGAAAGAGCGTTGTACCTCGAATAGAACCCTGGGAGACACCCACGTCCGTGTGATAGGATCTGGAGGCATGCCCGTTGAAGTTAACCTTCATTATGCGGTTTGATAGGAAAGATTGAATCAAAACAAATACGCGTCTAGTGATATATATATATATATATATATATATATATATATATATATATATATATAGTTACTTAGTTACTTAAAATTACACTAGTACAAAATTGTATTTGTTCAATACAGATATATTGTAAAACTTTTTAATATTCTTCATTTATAAACGAGTTATTACGCAATCTATCTTTCTACCATGTGGTATTTTCAGGCGATTTGCATATATATATATATATATATATATATATATATTCGAAATTTTTTAAAATATTCTACAATTTCATGGGTAATACGTATTTCGCCGCTGCTGACCTTCCGGCTCGTCAGACCCAAATGACACAACAGTTAATCTTCCAAATATTCGCAAAAATCATTACACACAGACGCTCACATTATCCGTTTTGAGAGTAGACATTTGTAATGGTAATTTACAATAAACAATTCCTCGCTCATTCAAAAAGAACCCCAAAAAGAGAAAAAAGGAAAACCATAGATAATTGATAAATGGAAAGAATAGAAAGAAAAAGAAAGAAATAGAGATGGAAAGAGAACGAACAGAACACAGAGAAATTATATATTTGTGGTAAAAAAATTGTAAATTATAATTTTGAAAACAAATTAAAATATAACCACTATTAGTATTATTTCATAATTACAGTTAAAATAATTAAAACTTATAAAAGAAAACAAAATATCTATAAAATTTTCTAAATTATATTTCTGTGTTAAATTAAATAAATGAATTTAACATTGAGTACTTTTGAGTTCGTCTCTATCTGAATTTACCTGACTAATATACCAAGTATTCTACGTTATGATATATATATATATATATATCTGCATAAATCTAAGTAAGAGCCAACAGACCTACCTAGGTTTCACCTAACAGCTCGTCAGGGTAAGTCGACTCGTCAGGGTAAGTCGCCGACTTAGCATCACGAGCCGTTAGGTGAAACCTAGGTAGGTCTGTTGGCTCTTACTTAGATTTATACTGATATATATATATATATATATATATATATATATATATATATATATATATATAGGTAGGTCTGTTGGTAGGTCTGTTGGGCCTTAGATTTATTCTTATTTGTTGCTCTACTATTGTATTGAGCGCTTTAGTGTTAGGGTTCACGTCTCGGGGTTTTTTCTTTTCTACGAGTATTTTGACGTATGTTCAAGTACTTAGTTTGTTTCGTTTATATATATATATATATATATATATATATATATAGTACCGGTCATAATTATTAGGCCACCCCATTTTTTTTTAATGATGTATTTCATAATATTTTAGTATTTACTGCCAAGGGGTTAATTCTAATAAAAATAGAATGGTTCTTTGGATGAGTGACAACCAGAATGTTTTTGCTTCGGCCAGCAAATAAGAAAATGAGACTAGCATATGGAAGAGAGCAAAACACTGGACACCAGAACAGTGGTAAAAGTGTTGTGGACCGATGAGTCGAACAGTTCGAACTGTTTTGGAGTAAAATGAGGGTGTACGTGCGGAGGAGTGAAAGATGAGTCTGTACAGTCATCGATGAAACATCGTGGTAGATCCTGCATGGTTTGGGGCTGTTTTGCAGGCATGAGTTCAGGTGACTTGGTTGAAGTAAGGGAGACTACAAAGAAAGAACAGAACCATTCAGACTAACAGATATGCAATTCCATCTGGATTGCATATTGTGGATTAAAATCTCATCCTCCACCAGGATAAGTACCCAAAACATACTTTTGAATTGTGCCAAAACTTTTTAAAATTAAAAGAAATTGCTAGAGTGTTGAAAGTTATGTGTTGACCACCTCAGTCACCAGACCTCTCACCAACGGAACTTGCATGGGAAGAGCTGAACAGGAGAAGTAAGAAGAAACAGGCGAGTAATGTTTGGAATATAGTTACGTTTCTAAAGGATACCTGGAGTGAGTTGTCGGAGGATTATTTTAAAAAACTTGTGGCAAGAATATGCAGAGTGTGTGCAGCCATTGTGAAGGCAAAAGGAGGTTATTTTGATAAAACTGCAATATAGGTAATTATTAAAGTCTCTGTAAATACAGTGAAGCGAAGGCTTCGGCCAGCCAATAAGAAAAAGAAACTAGCATGTCAAGAGAACATAAAAACTAGACACCAGAACAGTGTTCAAAGGTGTTGTGGACTGAAGAGTGTAAGTTCGAACTGTTTGGGAGTAAAATGTTGATGTACGTGCGGAGTAGTGTTGGGGAGTGAGTGAAAGATGAGTGTGTACGGTCATTGATGAAACAACGTGGTAGATCCTGCTTGTTTTGCGGGCACGAGTTCAGGTGACTTGGTTGGAGTAAAGGGGACTATGAAGAAAGAACACTACCATTCGATCTTACAGAGATATGCAATTCTATTTGGATTGCATATTGAGGGTCAAAATTTCATTCTCCAGCTACAGGATAACAACCCAAAACATACTTTTAAATTGTGCCAAAATTATTTAAAATCAAAAGAAACTGCTGGAGTGTTAAAAGATATGTGTTGTCACCAGACATCTCATCAAGTGAATTCGTATGGGATGAGTTGGACAGGAGAAGTAAGAAGAAACATCCCAGCAATATTCGAGATTTAGTTAGGTGTCTAAAGGTGTGAGATGTCAAAGGATTGTTTTAAAAAATATGTGGCAAGGATACCAAGAGTGTGAGCAGGCATTGTGAAGACAAAAAGAGGTTATTTTGATGAAAGTGCAATACAGTAATTATTAAATATGTATAGATTCATTTAAAGCGCAACTTATTGTGCAGTATTAAAAAAAGGACAATTCCATTTTCATTTACAATTATTCCCTTGGAAATAAATACTTAAACATAGTATGAAATACACCTTTTTTTTTAAACACAGTGTGACCTAACAATTATGGCCGGTGGTGTATATATATATATATTGTTATGGGGAAACACACCTATTCTTCAGATAATGAACACTCCCTCCTATATTAATAAGAGTTAACAGGAAGTTCTTGGGTAGTATTAGGAGTTCTTTAAACTTCTATCTGAGTTCAGTAGAACTACTAGGCAGTTGATATTAGTCGGTAGTTAGCCGAATACTAAGGAGTCAGCTTTCTGTAAAAGATTACCAAGTTCCTAACATTTTGGGTACGTTAAATCGATTAGCAACCGCCATAGCACAATTATAACCTTCAGTGAAAAAACTACTCCACAACACACACACACATCACACACACACACACACGTATATGTATATATATTTAGTGTATCGAGGCAGCAAATAATTTTCTAAACATATACTGTTAAATATTTTCAACTTTTATTTTCAACTGAAATTAAAGCCAAAATACGAGGTTTAGAACTGCTCATGATTAAACATAATAGACATTTATTGCCTCTTATATTTAACAGTATATGTTTAGAATATATATATATATATATATTTGCAAAGACTCACAATCTTGCCACATCTGCGCAAGAGAATGTGGAACCCAATAAGGATTGAAACCCACAACATCACCATCCTTCGACTTCAATCAATGTTTGGTCTGAAATCCATCAACAATCTCACCCTACACAGTACGGTCAAGCATTGCTGTACTCAAATCCTGGTGCTGTGAGTAGGCATCATGGACCTCTTTCAATGTTTCATACAGACGTGGGTCACCAGCCCTACATCGGGGTGTTTATTACGAGACACCATCTCAAGGAAATTTGTCAACCAAGGCTCAAGATTTCTGCCCAGACATAGGGGGCTTAACTAATTTTTTCGCAGTTGGTTGTCAGTTCTTACTGCGGATGACTTCGCTAAAGAGAACCAATTCTGTCATGTTATTCATCCATAGCTGAGGGAGAAGAGATGTATTCACAACTTTCCTAAAGATATTAGCTCATAAGTGAATGTAATGAATTCAACTGGAATTCAAACTCTTCCATTCTACAATCCGATCCGCTATCCATTATTCGACCTTGCTTCCCCGCTAAAAGCCATGCCCACCCTGTCTATATTTAAGGGTGTGGGAAGTGATTGCATTTCTAGACAAAAAGTGTGTTCCCCGGTAGAGATCGAATTTGGGTTGAAGATGAATCACTTTCTTTAAAAAGCGGCTATAGAATTTTGCTTGGTGAGACGTGGCTGAGCGGTAAAACACACTGAATCAAACCACACTACAAAGTGAGACGAGGGTTCGATAGACGTAGTATACTCTGTTCAATAAATATAAAACAAGGCTCTACACGCATTCATAAGACAAACTAAATACATGACACTCTCTCTCTTTATGTAGACATATACTGTTTCTTCTATTATACTAACGCAATTTATTCTCTGTACTGTAAATGACAAAAATACTTTTCTGAGACAATTACTCGATACTGGGTTTCTTGTATATACTGCTTCTTTAACTTGTACAATCAGGTTTTTAATTGGGTTCAGATCAGGGCTCTGACTAGGACATTCCAAGAGTTGACATTTCTTTTTTCGAAGCTATTTTTGGTGGATTTTGGTGATTCAAATAAATTTCCTGTTGGAAGATCAAGTCCCAATCGAAATCCAACATTCAAACTTTCTCTTTATTCTGTTCCCCCCAAAAGTTTGTTTGGTCCTGCAAAAGCCTTCACTATACTCATGGTCAGTGGAAAGATAGTCGAGACGAGTTCGCAATTTACTCAAAATTTTCGCAAAAATGAACGCGAAACACAAATCTGGATTTTGAAAGTTTAGAATACGCTCACCAATTCTACATGCTCGTATCAAAGTATGAATTTATAAAATTCTTCCGTATAACCACTGGGCTGTTCCGGGAACATAAAGAAAATTCAAACTGTTATTGAAAAAGTTGTGAAAACAACGTGTCTGTATAAATTTAAACGTATAACTGTATAACTTTATAATGTACGTCTTCTGAAAAAGAAATTAGCCACTTAGTATTTAGAAGTACGTGATTAAGAAATGAAAGTGACCCTTGCACCCGTCTGACTGGCCTCTCAGGGGAATATGGAAAGTGGTGACCACGTGTGGAGGCCTGGGGTGGGAACGGCGTCTAGATCTTTTTACCATTCGACGTTCCCGATTCTTTCTTCTTTGATGTGCCGTCTCTTCTGGACGTAAGTGATCATAACCCTCCACATCTTCGTGTTCTTGGGAGCTCTTAATATTTGTCTTTATCTTATTTCTTCAAAACCCCATTCTACCATCAATTTACACAAGTTCAGCTTTCTTTTGTTTTCATTTCCCTCAGTCTGCCTTTTGAGTATGTGATTCTCCAAGCCCTCTTTCCTCATTACGAGCCCCAGAAATTTCAACTGCTTCTTCCCGATGTTAAGTTTTTCATTTTTCCATTTTATCTAAAATCTCGTTGCTGCTTATATGTTTGGTCAATGATATCCTCAGTATCTTTCTGTACATTTCGGTTGCTTTAATCTCTTCGTTATCTTTCAGAAAATTGTCCAACAGTCGCTGCTATACAGAAGGACAGATATCACGTAACAGTTCAATTCTCTTTTATTTGTTTCTAGTAGTATTAGGATATGTCATCCGTTGTGTTTTGGGTACATTTGTTAATGCCGGTGTGTCGGGGACGTCGTGTGGTAAAAGGAACTAGACGCCGTTTCCGTCCCAGGCCTCCACACGTGATCACCGCTTTCCATTTTCCCCTGAGTGGCCAGTCAGTCTGATGCAAGGGTTACTTTCATTTCCCAATCACGTACTTCTAAATTTTAAGTGGCTACTTTTTTTCAGAAGACGTACGTTCTAAAATCCCGCATTCTGACGCAGAAACACTTTGAATGACGTGTGTCCGCCTAACTTCTTTAAAGTTATACAGACTCGTGATTCTCACGACTCTCTCAGCATCAGTTTGAGTATTCGTGGTGTTCCCGGAATATAGCACAGTGGTTATGCGGAAGAATGGTGTCCGAGAGAGGAAGGAGTTATACTACTCTCACAAAAATTTGTACAAAGTCGATAAGCCATAAATTTCTATGAATTTATACTTTGATACGAACAACGTATATATATATATATATATATATATATATATACTAATCAGTAATTTGAAAGTTCGCTAATTCTACAACATGTGCTTTTTTCTTCTTTTATGCGCCGTTTCTCTCCTGGACATAGATGTTCATGGCCCTCCACATCTTCGTGTTCTTGGTAGCTCTTAATATTTGTCTTTATCTTCATTTACCTAGCAGGCCGACTCTCGCCGTTAACTCTTGGGAAAAGCAAAAATTGAAGAATGAATCTTCAATTCAAATTTCTGTATTAAACTGAGAGATATTTTCCGTTTGTTTGTTTTGTTTGTTTTTTATTTTTTTGTTTTTATATATATCTGTGTTTTTGTCCCCCCCCTTTTTCGGAGTTCATGCTTCATTTGGGGAGGAAAAAAAAAAAAAATTTTGAAATTTATATTTATTCTGCCTTGCGAAGCTACTTTGGCCGAGTTATCAGCAGCCATTACAGCTCCATGCCACGTGCTGTTCTTTGAATGGGAATTTACCTAGCGAGCCGACTCGCCGTTAACTCTTGGGAAAAGCAAGAATTGAAGAATGAATCTTCAATTCAAATTTCCTGTGTTAAACTGAGAGGTATTTTCCGTTTGTTTGTTTTTGTTTGTTTTTTTTATTTTTTTGTTTTTATATATATCTGTGTTTTTGTCCCCCCTTTTTCGGAGTTCATGCTTCATTTGGGGAGGAAAAAAAAAAAATTTTGAAATTTATATTTATTCTTTTCTTCTGAAACTACTTTGGCCGAGTTATCAGCAGCCATTACGGCTCCATGCCACGTGCTGCTTCTTTGAATGGGAATTTACCTAGCAGGCCGACTCGCCGTTAACTCTTGGGAAAAGCAAGAATTGAAGAATGAATCTTCAATTCAAATTTCCTGTGTTAAACTAGGAGGTATTTTCCGTTTGTTTGTTGTTGTTTTTTTTTTTTGTTTTTATATATATCTGTGTTTTTGTCCCCCCCACTTTTTCGGAGTTCATGCTTCATTTGGAGGAAAAAAAAAAAAAAAAAATTTTGAAATTTATATTTATTCTGCTATGCGAAGCTACTTTGGCCGAGTTATCAGCAGCCATTACAGCTCCATGCCACGTGCTGTTCTTTGAATGGGAATTTACCTAGCAGGCCGACTCGCCGTTAACTCTTGGGAAAAGCAAGAATTGAAGAATGAATCTTCAATTCAAATTTCCTGTGTTAAACTGAGAGAGTATTTTCCGTTTGTTTGTTTTGTTTGTTTTTTGTTTTTATATATATCTGTGTTTTGTCCCCCCTTTTTCGGGTTCGGCAAGCTACATTTTGGAGGAAAAAAAAAAAAAAATTGCAGAAATTTATATTCTCCTATGCGAAGCTACTTTAGTAATAGAAGTTATCAGCAGCCAATGCAAGCTCCATGCCACGTGCTGTTCTTTGAATGGGAATTTACCTAGCAGGCCGACTCGCCGTTAACTCTTGGGAAAAGCAAGAATTGAAGAATGAATCTTCAATTCAAATTTCCTGTGTTAAACTGAGAGGTATTTTCCCGTTGTTTGTTTTGTTTTTTTTTTTTTTGTTTTTATATATATATCTGTGTTTTTGTCCCCCCCCCCCCCCCTTTTTCGGAGTTCATGCTTCATTTGGGAGGAAAAAAAAAAAATTTAAATTATATTTATTATTCTGCTATGCGAAGCTACTTTGGCCGAGTTATCAGCAGCCATTACAGCTCCATGCCACGTGCTGTTCTTTGAATAGAATTTACCTAGCAGGCCGACTCGCCGTTAACTCTTGGGAAAAGCAAGAATTGAAGAATGAATCTTCAATTCAAATTTCCTGTGTTAAACTGAGAGGTATTTTCCGTTTGTTTGTTTTGTTTGTTTTTTTTATTTTTTTGTTTTTATATATCATCATTTTTTGTCCCCCCCTTTTCGGAGTTCCGCTTCATTTGGGAGGAAAAAAAAAAAAATTTTGAAATTTATATTTATTCTGCTGTAAAGCTACTTTTAGCCGAGTTATCAGCAACCATTACAGCTCCATGCCACGTGCTGTTCTTTGAATGGGAATTTACCTAGCAGGCCGACTCGCCGTTAACTCTTGGGAAAAGCAAAAATTGAAGAATGAATCTTCAATTCAATTTCCTGTGTTAAACTGAGAAATTTTCCGTTTTGTTTGTTTTGTTTTGTTTTTTATTTTTTTGTTTTTATATATATCTGTTTTTGTCCCCACTTTTTCGGAGTTCTGTACTTCATTTGGGAGGAAAAAAAAAATTTTGAAATTTATGTATTTATTCTGCTATTAAACTACTTTGGCCGAGTTATCAGCCATTACAGCTCCATGCCACGTGCTGTTCTTTGAATGGGAATTTACCTAGCAGGCTGACTCGCCGTTAACTCTTGGGAAAAGCAAGAATTGAAGAATAGATCTTCAATTCAAAATTTCTGTGTTCGACTGAGAGGTATTTTCCGTTTGTTTGTTTTGTTTGTTTTTTTTATTTTTTTTTTTGTTTTTATATCTAATATTTTTGTCCCCCCCTTTTTCGGAGTTCGTAAACTACATTTGGGAGGAAAAAAAAAAAAAAATTTTGAAATTTATATTTATTCTACTATGCGAAGCTACTTGTCCGAGTTATCGGCAGCCATTACGAAAACCATGCCACGTGCTGTTCTTTGAATGAATTTACCTAGCAGGCCGACTCGCCGTTGCTCTTGAGAAAAACAAGAATTGAAGAATGAATCTTCTTCATTCAAATTTCCTATCGTTAAACTGAGAGGTATTTTCCGTTTGTTGTTTTGTTTGTTTTTTTTTTTTGTTTTTATATATATCTGTGTTTTTGTCCCCCCCCCCCTTTTTCGGGTTCATGCTTCATTTGGGAGGAAAAAAAAAATTTTTTTGAAATTTATGAGCTATTCTGCTATGCGAAGCTATGACGGAGGTTATCAGCAGCCATTACCGTCTGTGCCATTGCTGTTCTTTTGAATGATTTTCTAGCAGGCCGACTCGCCGTTAACTCTTGGGAAAAGCAAGAAATTGAAGAATGAATCTTCAATTCAAATTTTCTGTGTTAAACTGAAGGTATTTTCCGTTGTTTTGTTTTGTTTTGTTTTTTATTTTTTTGTTTTTATATATATCTGTGTTTGTCACCCCCCCCCCTTTTTCGGAGTTCATGCTTCATTTGGGAGGAAAAAAAAAAAAAATTTTTTTGAAATTTATGTTATTCTGCTATGCGAAGCTACTTTGGCCGAGTTATCAGCAGCCATTACAGCTCCATGCCATTGCTGTTCTTTGAATGGGAATTTACCTAGCAGGCCGACTCGCCGTTAACTCTTGGGCGTAAATTGAAGATGATCCTGCAATTCAAATTTCCTGTATTAAACTGGGAGGTATTTTTTCCGTTTGTTTGTTTGTTTGTTTTGTTTTTATATATATCTGTGTTTTTGTCCCCCCCCCTTTTTCGGAGTTTATTGTTGTTTGGGAGGAAAAAAAAAAAAATTTTGAAATTTATTCTCCTATGCGAAACTACTTTGGCCGAGTTATCAGCAGCTGTTACAGCTCCGCGCACGTGCTGTTCTTTGAATGGGAATTTACCTGGCAGGCCGACTCGCCGTTAACCTCTTGGGAAAAGCAAGAATTGAAGAATGAATCCACAATTCATTCCTATGTTAAACTGAGAGGTATTTTCCGTTTGTTTGTTTTGTTTTTTTTTTTTTTTTGTTTTTATATCTGTGTTTTTGTCCCACTTTTCGAGGTTCATGCTTCATTTTGGGAGGAAAAAAAAATTTTGAAATTTATATTTATTCTGCTATGCGACTACTTTGGCCGAGTTATCAGCAGCCATTACAGCTCCATGCCACGTGCTGTTCTTTGAATGGGAATTTACCTAGCGGGCCGACTCGCCGTTAACTCTTGGGAAAAGCAAGAATTGAAGAATGAATCTTCAATTCAAATTTCCTGTGTTAAACTGAGAGGTATTTTCCGTTTGTTTTGTTTGTTTTTTTTATTTTTGTTTTTATATATATCTGTGTGTTTTTTAATACCCCTTTTTCAAATTCGTAAGCGCGAAATTTGGGAAAAAAAAAAAAATTTTGAAATTTATATTTATTCTGCTATGCGAGAAGCTATTTTGGCGAGTTATCAGCAGCCATTACAGCTCCATGCACACGTGCTGTTCTTTGAATGGGAATTTACCTAGCAGGCCGACTCGCCGTTAACTCTTGGGAAAAGCAAGAAATTGAAGAATAGATCTTCCAATTCAAATTTCCTGTGTTAAACTGAGAGGTATTTTCCGTTTGTTTGTTTTTGTTTGTTTTTTTTTGTTTTTATATATATCTGTGTTTTTGTCCCCCCCTTTTCGGAGTTCGTAGCTTCATTTGGAGGAAAAAAAAAATTTTAGAGTACATATTTATTCTGCTATGCGAAGCTACTTTGGCCGAGTTATCAGCAGCGTTTTCAGCTCCATGCCACGTGCTGTTCTTTGAATGGGAATTTACCTAGCAGGCCGACTCGCCGTTAACTCTTGGGAAAAACGAGGTGAAGAATGAATCTTCAATTCAAATTTCCTGCTGTTAAACTGAGAGGTATTTTCCGTTTGTTTGTTTGTTTGTTTTTTTTTTTTTTTTTTTGGTACTTATATATATCTGTGTTTGTCCCCCCCCCCTTTTTAGAGTTCATGCTTCATTTGGGAGGAAAAAAAATTTTAAGGGTATATTTATTCTGCTATGCGAAGCTACTGCGGCCGAGTTATCAGCGGCCATTTAGCGCCATGCCACGTGCTGTTCTTTAAGATAGGAATTTACCTAGCAGGCCGATAGCCATTAACTCTTGGGAAAAGCAAGAATTGAAGAATGAATCTTCATTCAATTTCCTGTGTTAACTGAGAATGACACTTTCCGTTGTTTTGTTTTGTTTGTTTTTTGTTTTTATATATCTGTGTTTTTGTCCCCCCCTTTTTCGGAGTTCATGCTTCATTTGGGAGAAAAAAAAAAAATTCAGAAATTTTATATTTATTCTCCTACCGAGCTACTTTGGCCGATTATCGGCAGCCATTGCAGCTCCATGCCACGTGCTGTTCTTTGAATGGGAATTTACCTGAGGCCGACTCGCCGTTGACGCTACTAGAGGAAAAGCAAAGATTGAAGAATGAATCTTCAATTCAAATTTCTATATCATTAAACTAGGAGAGTATTTTCCGTTTGTTTGTTTTGTTTATTTTTTTTTTTTTTTTGTTTTTATATATCTGTGTTTTTGTCCCCCCCCCTTTTTCGGAGTTCATGCTTCATTTGGGAGAAAAAAAAAATTCAAGAAATTATATTTATTCTGCTATGCGAAGCTACTTTGGCCGAGTTATCAGCAGCCATTACAGCTCCATACCACGTGCTGTTCTTTGAATGAGAATTTACAGGCCGACTCGCCGTTAACAGGAAAAGCAAGAATTGAAGAATGAATCTTCAATTCAAATTTCCTGTGTTAAAAAACTGAGGTATTTTCCGTTTGTTTGTTTGTTTGTTTTGTTTCCCATATCATATCTGTTGTTTTTGTCCCCCCCCCTTTTTCGGAGTTCTTGCTTCATTTGGGGAGGAAAAAAAATTTTGAAATTTTACTGTTTATTCTCCTTGCGAGAAAGCTACTTTGGCCGAGTTATCAGCAGCCATTACAGCTCCATGCGTGCTGTTCTTTGAATGGGAATTTACCTAGCAGGCCAGACTCGCCGTTAACTCTTGGGAAAAGCAAGAATTGAAGAGAATGAATCTTCAATTCAAATTTCCTGTGTTAAACTGAGAGGTATTTGCCCGTTTGTTTGTTTGTTTGTTTTTTTTTTTTTGTTTTATATATATCTGTGTTTTGTCCCCCCTTTTTCGGAGTTCATACTTCATTTGGGAGGAAAAAAAAAAAAATTTTGAAATTTATATTTATTCTGCTGCTCGAAGCTACTTTGGCAAGATTATCAGCAGCCATTTTGACTCCATGCCACGTGCTGTTCTTTGAATGGGGAGCTACCTGAGCCTGAAGCTCGCCGTTAACTCTTGGGAAAAACCGAAATTGAAGAATGAATCTTCAATTCAAATTTCCTGTCGTAAACTGAGAGATACTCCGTTTGTTTGTTTTGTTTTATTTTTTTATTTTTTGTTTTTATATATATCTGTGTTTTTGTCCCCCTTTTTCGGGTTCTTAAGCTACATTTGGGAGGAAAAAAAAAAAATTTGAAATTTATATTTATTCTGCTATGCGAAATACTTTGGCCAAAAAGGTTTATCAGCGTATTCTGACTCATGCACCACGTGCTGTTCTTTGAATAGGAATTTACCTAGCAGGCCGACTCGCCGTTAACTTGGGAAAGAAAGCAAAATTGAAAAATTGATCACAAAAGTTTTCAAATTTCCTGTGTTAAACTGAAGTATTTTCCGTTTGTTTTTGTTTTGTTTGTTTTTTTTTTTTTGTTTTTATATATCTGTGTTTTTGTCCCCTTTTTCAGGTTCTTGTTTGGAGGAAAAAAAAAGTGCAAATTTATGTTATTCTGCTAGCAAAGCTACTTGCAGCTGATTATCAGCAGCCATTGACAGCTCCTTGCCACATGCTGTTCTTTGAATGAGGTACCTAGCAGGGCCGACTCATACAATTAACTCTTGGAAAAACAAAAATTGAAGAATGAATCTTCAGTCAAATTTCCTGTGTTAAACTGAGAGGTATTTTCCGTTTGTTTGTTTGTTTGTTTTTGTTTTTATATATATCTGTGTTTTTGTCCCCCCTTTTCGGAGTTCACGTGGCTACCATTTGGGAGGAAAAAAAAAAATTTTAAAATTTATATTTATTCTCTGTGGCTTCTTTTGTGAAGTTATCAGCAGCCATTACAGCTCCATGCAAATGCTGTTCTTTGAATGGGAATTTACCAACGAATGACTCGCCGTTAACTCTTGGGAAAAGCAAAAGAATTGAAGAATGAATCTTTCAATTCAAATTTCCTGTGTTAAACTGAGAGGTATTTTCCGTTGTTTATTTATTTGTTTTTTTGTTTTTATATATATCTGTGTTTTTTGTCCCCCCCTTTTTTCAGGTTCATGCTTCATTTGGGAGGAAAAAAAAATTTTGAAATTTATATTTATTCTGCTATGCAGAAACTACTTTGGCGAAGTTATCAGCAGCCATTACAGCTCCATGCCACGTGCTGTTCTTTGAATGGGAATTTACCTAACTTGACCGACTCTTAATTATGCAGGAAAAGCAAAAATTGAAGAATGAATCAACACAATTCAAATTTTACTGTGTTAAACTGAGAGGTATTTTCCGTTTGTTTGTTTTTGTTTGTTTTTGTTTTTATATATATCTGTGTTTTTGTCCCCCCCCCTTTTCAGGTTAGTAACTTCATTGGGAGGGAAAAAAAAAATTTGAAATTTATATTTATTCTCCTATGCGAAGCTACTTTAGCCGAGTTATCGGCAGCCATTACGGCTCATCACCACGTCCTTTGTTCTTTGAATGGGAATTTACCTAGCAGGCTGACTCGCCGTTAACTCAGGAAAAGCAAGAATTGAAGAATGAATCTTCAATTCAAATTTCCTGTGTTAAACTGAGAGGAGTATTTTCCGTTTGTTTGTTTTGTTTGTTTTTTTTTTTGTTTTTATATATATCTGTGTTTTTGTCCCCCCCCCAACATAAGGTTCATGCTTCATTTGGGAGGAAAAAAAAAAAAAAAAAAATTTTGAAATTTATATTTATTCTATACGAAGCACTTTAGCCGAGTTATCAGCAGCCATTACAGCTCCATGCCACGTGCTATTCTTTGAATGGGTACATAGCAGGCCAAATATACCGTTAACTCTTGGGAAAAGCAAGAATTGAAGAATGAATCTTCAATTCAAATTTCCTGTGTTAAACCCGAAGGTATTTTCGTTGTTTGTTTTGTTGTTTTTTTTGTTTTTTTATATATATCTGTGTTTTTTGTCCCCCCCCCTTTTTCGGAGTTCATACTTCATTTGGGAGGAAAAAAAAAAAAAAAAATTTTGAGAATTTATATTATTCTGCTATGCAAGCTTCTTTTGACAGTTATCTTAATGACCATTACAGCTCCATGCACCACGTGCTGTTCTGAATGAATTACCCACAGGCTGACTCGCCGTTAACTCTTGGGAAAAGCAAGAATTGAAGAATGAATCTTCAAGATGGTACCATATTCCGACAGAGGTATTTTCCGTTTGTTTGTTTTGTTTTTTGTTTTTTTGTTTTTTTATATATATCTGTGTTTTTATCCCCCCCTTTTTCGGAGTTCGTACTTCGTTGGGAGGAAAAAAAAAATTTTTGAAATTTATATTTATTCTATTTCTGCAAGCTACTTGCAATAGAGTTATCGGCGTATTGCAGCTCCATGCCACGTGCTGTTCTTTGAATGAGGTACCTAGCAGGCCGACTCGCCGTTGCTCTTGGAAGAAAAGCTTCAAGAATTGAAGAATGAATCTTCAATTCATTCTCATCATCCCAAACTGAGAGGTATTTTCCGTTTGTTTGTTTTGTTTGTTTTTTGTTTTTATATATATCTGTGTTTTTGTCCCCCCCCCCGGCACTTTTTTTCGGAGTTCATGCTTCCATTTTGGGAGGAAAAAAAAAAAAATTTTAATTTATATTTATTCTGCTGGCTTCTTTAGTAAGTTATCAGCAGCCATTACAGCTCCATGCCACGTGCTGTTCTTTGAATGAAATTTCCCTGCTTGAGCCGACTCGCCGTTAACTCTTGGGAAAAGCAAGAATTGAAGAATGAATCTTCAATTCAAATTTTCCTGTGTATTAAACTGAGAGTATTTTCCGTTTGTTTGTTTTTGTTTTGTTTTTTTTTGTTTTATATATATCTGTGTTTTTGTCCCCCCCCCCCCCCTTTTTCGGAGTTCTGTACTTCATTTGGGAGGAAAAAAAAAAAATTTTGAAATTTATATTTATTCTGCTATGTGGCTCACCACAGCCGAGTTGCTCAACTAGCCATTAAGCTCCATGCCACGTGCTGTTCTTTGAATGGGAATTTACCTATGCTGAGCCGACTCGCCGTTAACTCTTGGGAAAAGCAAGAATTGAAGAATGAATCTCACAATTCAAATTTCCTGTGAGTAAACTGAGGGTATTTTCGTTTTGTTTGTTTTGTTTTGTTTTTTGTTTTTATATATATCTGTGTTTTTTGTCCCCCCCCTTTTTCGGAGTTCGTGCTGCTTGTTTTTGGGAGAAAAAAAAAATTTTAATTGCATATTTTATTCTCTCTTCTGAAGCTTCTTTTGGTAAAGTTATCCAGCATACATTACAGCTCCATGCCACGTGCTGTTCTTTGAATGGGAATTTACCTAGCAGAGCAGCTCATACAATTAACTCTTGGGAAAAGCAAGAATTGAAAGAATGAATCTTCAATTCAAATTTCCTGTGGTTAAACAGGAAATTATTTTCCGTTTTGTTTGTTTTGTTTGTTTTTTTTTTTGTTTTTATATATCTGTGTTTTTGTCCCCCCCACCATGGAATTTATTTGTTGTTTAGGAGGAAAAAAAAAAAAAATTTTGAAATTTATATTTATTCTGCCCTATTTTGAGCTACTTTAGTAGTTATCAGCAGCCATTACAGCTCCATGCCACGTGCTGTTCACTGGATAAATTTACCTGGCCAGGCCGACTCGCCGTTAACTCTTGGAAAAGCAAAATTGAAGAATGAATCTTCAATTCAAATTTCCTGTGTTAAACTGAGAAGTCCTTTTTCCGTTTGTTTGTTTTGTTTGTTTTTTTTTTTTGTTTTTATATATATCTGTGTTTTTGTCCCCCCCCCCCCCCTTTCGGAGTTCATGCTTCTTTTGGGAGGAAAAAAAAAAATTTTGAAATTTATATTTATTCTACATAAGCTACTTTGGCCGAGTTATTTGTGCGTTTGCCATTACAGCTCCATGCCACGTGCTGTTCTTTGAATGGGAATTTACCCAGCAGGTCGACTCGCCGTTAACTCTTGGGAAGCAAGAATTGAAGAATGAATCTTCAATTCAAATTTCCTGTGTTAAACTGAGAGGTATTTTCCGTTTGTTTGTTTTGTTTGTTTTTTTTTGTTTTTATATATATCTGTGTTTTTGTCCCCCCCCCTTTTTTCGGAGTTCATGCTTCATTTGGGAGGAAAAAAAAAAAATTTTGAAATTATATTGTATTCTGCTATGCGAAGCTACTTGGCCGAGTTATCAGCAGCCATTACAGCTCCATGCCACGTGCTGCTCTTTGAATGGGAATTTACCTAGCAGGTCGACTCGCCGTTAACTTGAAAAGCAAGAATTAAAGAATGAATCTGGAATTCAAATTTCCTACAAACTGAGAGGTATTTTCCGTTTGTTTGTTTTGTTTGTTTTTTTTTTTTTTGTTTTTATATATCTGTGTTTTTGTCCCCCCCTTTTCGGAGTTCATGCTTCATTTGGGATAAATTTTGAAATTTATATTTATTCTGCTATGCGAAGCTACTTTGGCCGAGTTATCAGCAGCCATTACAGCTCCATGCCACGTGCTGCTCTTTTGAATGGAACTTACCTAGCAGGCCGACTCGCCGTTAACTCTTGTAGGTAAAGCAAGAATTGAAGAACGAATCTTCAATTCAAATTTCCTGTGTTAAACTGAGAGGTATTTTCCTTGTTTGTTTGTTTTGTTTGCTTTTTTTTTTTTTTTGTTTTTTATATATAATCACGGTGCTTTTGTCCCCCCCCCTTTTTTCGGAGTTCATGCTTCATTTGGGAGGAAAAAAAAAAAAATTTTGAAATTTATATTTATTCTGCTATGCGAAGCTACTTTGGCCGAGTTATCAGCAGCCAATACAGCTCCATGCCACGTGCTGTTCTTTGAATGGGAATTTACCTAGCAGGCTGACTCGCCGTTAACTCTTGGGAGTTACACCGAAGAATGAATCTCTCAATTCAAATTTCCTGTAATACAAATTGAGAGGTAGCTTCTTCGTTTGTTTGTTTTGTTTGTTTTTTTTTTTTGTTTTTATATATATCTGTGTTTTTGTCCCCCCTTTTTTCGGAGTTCATGCTTTCCATCAGATAAAAAAAAAAAATTCTGAAATTTATATTTATTCTGCTATGCGAAGCTACTTGGCCGAGTTACTCACAGCCATTACAGCTCCATGCCACGTGCTGTTCTTTGAATGGAATTCTATCTTGACAGTCGATCCGCCGTTAACTCTTGGAAAAGCAAAGAATCAGCATTGAATCTTCAATTCAAATTTCCTCGTGTTAAACTGAGAGGTATTTCCATTTGTTTGTTTTGTTTGTTTTTTTTTTTTTTGTTTTTATATATATCTGTGTTTTTGTCCCCCCCCCCCTTTTCGAGTTCATGCTTCATTTGGGAGGAAAAAAAAAAAATTTTGAAATTTATATTTATTCTGCTATGTGCGAAGCTACTTTGGCCGAGTTATCAGCAGCTATTGCCAGCCTCATGCCACGTGCTGTTCTTTGAATGGGAATTTACCTAGCAGGCCGACTCCGCGTTAACTCTTGGGAGTGCCAAGAACGAAGAGCCCAAATCTTTCAATTCAAATTTCCGTGTTAAACTGAGAGGTATTTTCCATTTGTTTGTTTTGTTTGTTTTTTTTTTTGTTTTTATATATATCTGTGTTTTGTCCCCCCCTTTTCAGAGTTCACAAGCCCATTTGGAGTGAAAAAAAAAAAATTTTTAAAATTTATATTTATTCTGCTATGCGAAGCTACTTTGGCCGAGTTGGCCTACAAAGCCATTGTAGCTCCTACTACGTGCTGTTCTTTGAAATGGGAATCACCTAGCAGGCTTGATCACAGCAACTTGGGAAAGCAAGAATTGAAGAATGAATCTTCAATTCAAATTTCCTGTGTTAAAACTGGAGGTATTTTCCGTTTGTTTGTTTTATTTGTTTTTTTTATTTTTTTGTTTTTATATATATCTGTGTTTTTGTCCCCCCCTTTTTCGGAGTTCATGCTTCATTTGGGAGGAAAAAAAAAATTTTGAAATTTATATTTATTCTTACAAAAGAAGCTACTTTGGCCGAGTTATCAGCAGCCATTACAGCTCCATGCCACGTGCTGTTTTTTGAATGGGAATTACCTAGCAGGCCGACTCGCCGTTAACTCTTGGGAAAAGCAAGAATTCGAAGAATGAATCTTCAATTCAAATTTCAAAGTTAAACTGAGAGGTATTTTCTGTTTGTTTGTTTTGTTTTTTTTTTTTTTTTTTTTTTTGTTTTTATATATATCTGTGTTTTTGTCCCCCCCCCCTTTTTCGGAGTTCATGCTTCATTTGGGAGGAAAAAAAAAAAAAAAAATTTTGAAATTTATATTTATTCTGCTATGCGAAGCTACTGGGCTTTGTTATCAGCAGCCATTACAGCTCCATGCCACGTGCTGTTCTTTGAATGGAATTTCACTAGTAGGCCGACTCACGTTAACTTCAAAAGCAAGAATTGAAGAATGAATCTTCAATTCAAATTTCCTGTGTTAAACTGAGAGGTATTTTCTGTTTGTTTGTTTTGTTTGTTTTTTGTTTTTATATATATATCTGTGTTTTTGTCCCCCCCCTTTTTCGGGAGTTCATGCTTCATTTGGGAGGAAAAAAAATTTTGAAATTTATATTTATTCTCCTATGCGAAGCTACTTTGGCCGAAAGCATTTGGCCATTACAGCTCCATGCCACGTGCTGTTCTTTGAATGGGAATTTACCTCAGTAGGCCGACTCGGTTGCCAACTCTTGGAAAAAGCAAGAATTGAAGAATGAATCTTCAATTCAAATTTCCTGTGTTAAACCAGAGGTATTTTCCGTTTGTTTGTTTTGTTTGTTTTTTTTTGTTTTTATATATCTGTGTTTTTGTCCCCCCCTTTTTCGGAAAGCTCCCATGCTCATTTGGGAGGAAAAAAAAAAATTTTGAAATTTATATTTATTCTTGCCATGGCAGCTACTTTTGCCGAGTTATCAGCAGCCATTACAGCTCCATGCCACGCCACCTTTTTGAATGGGAATTTACCTAGTAGGCCGACCGCCGTTAACTCTTGGGACAGCAAGAATTGAAGAATGAATCTTCAATTCAAATTTCCTGTGTTAAACTGAGAGGTATTTTCCGTTTGTTTGTTTTGTTTGTTTTTTTTTTTTGTTTTTATATATATCTGTGTTTTTGTCCCCCCCCCCGGGAGAGGTTCGACTATAAGCCTATTTGGGAGGCATCAAATTACATTTATTCTGCTATGCGAAGCTACTGGCCGAGTTATCAGCAGCCATTACAGCTCCATGCCACGTGCTGTTTCGAATGGGAACTTACTTCCAGGCCGACTCGCCGTTAACTCTTGGAGGTACAAGAATTGAAGAATGAATCTTCAATTCAAATTTCCTGTGTTAAACTGAGAGGTATTTTCCGTTTGTTTGTTTTGTTTGTTTTTTTTTTGTTTTTATGTTATGTCTGGGGGCGGTCCCCCCTTTTCGGAGTTCATGCCCATTTGTGAGGTACCTGAATTTATATTTATTCTGCTATGTTAAGCTACTTTGGCCGAGTTATCAGCAGCCATTACAGTCTACGTCATGTGCTGTTCGAATGGGAATCATCTAGCAGGCTTACACTGCCGTTAACTTTGGATAGCAAGAATTGAAGAATGAATTGGTCCAAATTTCCTGTGTTAAACTGAGAGGTATTTTTCCGTTTGTTTGTTTTGTTTGTTTTTTTTTTTTTTTGTTTTATATATATATCTGTGTTTTTGTCCCCCCCCCCCCTTTTTTTTTCGGAGTTCATGCTTCATTTGGGAGGAAAAAAAAAAAAAATTTTGAAATTTATATTTATTCTGCTATGCGAAGCTACTTCGCTTTTGCGTTATATCAGCAGTCATTACAGCTCCATGCCACGTGCTGTTCTTTGAATGGGAATTTACCTCAGTTATGTTTATTCTGCCGTTAACTTTGGAGCAAGAATTGAAGAATGAATCTTCAATTCAAATTGTGTTAAACTGAGAGGTATTTTCCGTTTGTTTGTTTTGTTTGTTTTTTTTTTGTTTTTATATATATCTGTGTTTTTGTCCCCCCCCCTTTTTTTCGAGTTCATGCTTCATTTGGGAGGAAAAAAATTTTGAAATTTATATTTATTCTGCTATGCGAAGCTACTTTTGGCCGAGTTATCAGCAGCCATTACAGTTCCATGCCACGTGTTGTCTTTTGGAATTAGAATTTACCTAGTAGGCCGACTCGCCGTTAATCCTTTGGAAAGCAAGAATTGAAGAATGAATCTTCAATTCAAATTTCCTGTGTTAAACTGAGAGTATTTTTCTGTTTGTTTGTTTTGTTTGTTTTTTGTTTTTATATATATCTGTGTTTTTGTCCCCCCCCCCCCCTTTTTTCGGAGTTCATGCTTCATTTGGGAGGAAAAAATTTTGAAATTTATATTTATTCTCCTATGCGAAGCTACTTTGGCCGAGTTATCAGCAGCCATTACAGCTCCATGCCACGTCGTTCTTTGAATGGAATTTACCTAGTAGGTCGACTCTGCCGTTAACTCTTGGGAAAAGAATTGAAGAATGAATCTTCAATTCAAATTTCCTGTGTTAAACTGAGAGGTACTTTCTGTTTGTTTGTTTTGTTTTGTTTTTTTTTGTTTTTATATATATCTGTGTTTTTGTCCCCCCCTTTTTCGGAGTTCATGCTTCTCCATTTGGAGGAAAAAAAAAATTTTGAAATTTATATTTATTCTGCTATGCGAAGCTACTTTGGCCGAGTTATCAGCAGCCATTACAGCTCCATGCCACGTGCTGTTCTTTGAATGGGAATTACCTTAGCAGTCAGACTCGCCGTTAACTCTTGGGGTGCTAAGAATTGAAGAAATTGGTCTTCAAATTTCAAATTTCCTGTGTTAAATCTGGAGAGGTATTTTCCGTTTTGTTTTGTTTGTTTTTTGTTTTTATATATATCTGTGTTTTTGTCCCCCCCTTTTTCGGAGTTCATGCTTCATTTGGGAGGAAAAAAAAAAAAAATTTTTGAAATTTATATTTATTCTCCTATGCGAAGCTAGTTTTGGCCGAGCACAGTGCGCCATTACAGCTCCATGCCACGTGCTGTTCTTTGAATGGGAATTTACCTAGCAGGCCGACTCGCCGTTAACTTGGGAAAAGCAAGAATTGAAGAATGAATCTTCAATTCAAATTTCCTGTGTTAAACCGAGAGGTATTTTCCGTTTGTTTGTTTTGTTTGTTTTTTTTTTTTTGTTTTTATATATATCTGTGTTTTTGTCCCCCCCCCCTTTTTCGGAGTTCATGCTTCATTTGGGAGGAAAAAAAAATTTCGAAATTTATATTTATTCTGCTATGCGAAGCTACTTTGGCCGAGTTATCAGCAGCCATTACAGCTCCATGCCACGTGCTGTTCTTTGAATGAATTTCACTTAGCAGGCCGGACTCGCCGTTAACTCTTGGGAAAAGCAAGAATTGAAGAATGAATCTTCAATTCAAATTTCCTGTGTTAAACTGAGAGGTATTTCGTTTGTTTGTTTTGTTTGTTTTTTTTTTGTTTTTAATATATATCTGTGTTTTTGTCCCCCCCCCCTTTTTCGGAGTTCATGCTTCATTTGGGAGGAAAAAAAAATTTTGAATTTATATTTATTCTGCTATGAAGCTACTTTGCCGAGTTATCAGCAGCCATTACAGCTCCATGCCACGTGTTGTTCTTTGAATGGGAATTTACCTAGCAGGCCGACCTCGCCGTTAATCCTTGGGGTGCTAAGAATTGGAAGAAATAAATCCTCTTCAATTCAAATTTCCTGTGTTAAACTGAGAGGTATTTTCCGTTTGTTTGTTTTGTTTGTTTTTTTTTTTTTTTGTTTTTATATATCTGTGTTTTTGTCCCCCCCCTTTTTCGGAGTTCATGCTTCATTTGGGAGGAAAAAAAAAAAATTTTGAAATTTATATTTATTCTGCTATGCGAAGCTACTTTGGCCGAGTTATCAGCAGCCATTACAGCTCCATGCCACGTGCTGTTCTTTGAATGGGAATTTACCTAGCAGGCCGACTCGCTGTTAACTCTTGGGGAAAAGCAAGAATTGAAGAATGAATCTTCAATCTGGAATTTCCTGTGTTAAACTGAGAGGTATATTTTCCGTTTGTTTGTTTTGTTTGTTTTTTGTTTTTATATATATCTGTGTTTTTGTCCCCCCCCCTTTTTTCGGGAGTTCATGCTTCATTTGGGAGGAAAAAAAAAATTTTGAAATTTATATTTATCTTCCTATATGGGAAGCTACTTTGGCCGAGTTATCAGCAGCCATTACAGCTCCATGCCACGTGCTGTTCTTTGAATGGGAATTGTCAAGAGGTCGACTCGCCGTTAACTCTTGGAAAAGCAAGAATTGAAGAATGAATCTTCAATTCAAATTTCTGTGTTAAACTGAGAGGTATTTTCCGTTTGTTTGTTTTGTTTGTTTTTTTTTTTTTTGTTTTTATATATATCTGTGTTTTTGTCCCCCCTTTTTCGGAGTTCATGCTTCATTTGGGGAGGAAAAAAAAAATTTTGAAATTTATATTTATTTCTGCTATGCGAAGCTACTTTGGCCGAGTTATCAGCAGCCATTACAGCTCCATGCCACGTGCTGTTTTTTGAATGGGAATTTACCTAGCAGGCCGACTCTGCTGTTAACCTTTGGAAAAGCAAGAATTGAAGAACGAATCTTCAATTCAAATTTCCTGTGTTAAACTGAGAGGTATTTTCCGTTTGTTTGTTTTGTTTGTTTTTTTTTTTTTTGTTTTTATATATATCTGTGTTTTTGTCCCCCCCCTTTTTCGGAGTTCATGCTTCATTTGGGAGGAAAAAAAAAATTTTGAAATTTATATTTATTCTGCTATGCGAAGCTACTTTGGCCGAGTTATCAGCAGCCATTACAGCTCCATGCCACGTGCTGTTCTTTGAATGGGAATTTACCTAGCAGGCCGACTCAAGTCGTTAACTCTTGGGAAAAGCAAGAATTGAAGAATGAATCTTCAATTCAAATTTCCTGTGTTAAACCGAGAGGTATTTTCCGTTTGTTTGTTTTGTTTGTTTTTTTTTTTTTTTTTTTTTTGTTTTTATATATCTGTGTTTTTGTCCCCCCCCCCCCTTTTTCGGAGTTCATGCTTCATTTGGGAGGAAAAAAAAATTTTGAAATTTATATTTATTCTGCTATGCGAAGCTACTTTGGCCGAGTTATCAGCAGCCATTACAGCTCCATGCCACGTGCTGTTCTTTGAATGGGAATTTACCTTAGCAGGCCGACTCGCCGTTAACTCTTGGGAGGTGCCAAGCACTGAAGAATGAATCTTCAATTCAAATTTCCTGTGTTAAACTGAGAGGTATTTTCCGTTTGTTTGTTTTGTTTGTTTTTTTTTTTTGCTTTTATATATATCTGCGTTTTTGTCCCCCCCCTTTTCGGAGTTCATGCTTCATTTGGGAGGAAAAAAAAAAAAATTTTTGAAATTTATATTTATTCTGCTATGCGAAGCTACTTTGGCCGAGTTATCAGCAGCCATTACAGCTCCATGCCACGTGCTGTCTTTGAATGGGAATTTACCTAGCAGGCCGACTCGCCGTTAATCCTTGGGAGGGTGCCAAGAATTGAAGAATGAATCTTCAATTCAAATTTCCTGTGTTAAACTGAGAGGCATTTTCCGTTTGTTTGTTTTGTTTGTTTTTTTTTTTTTGTTTTTATATATATCTGTGTTTTTTGTCCCCCCCTTTTTCGGAGTTCATGCTTCATTTGGGAGGAAAAAAAAAAAATTTTGAAATTTATATTTATTCTGCTATGCGAAGCTACTTGGCCGAGTTATCAGCAGCCATTACAGCTCCATGCCATTGTGCTGTTTTTTGAATGGGAATTACCCAGTAGGCCGACTCGCTTATTAACTCTTGGGAAAAGCAAGAATTGAAGAATGAATCTTCAATTCAAATTTCCTGTGTTAAACTGAGAGGTATTTTCCGTTTGTTTGTTTTGTTTGTTTTTTTTTTTTTTGTTTTTATATATCTGTGTTTTTGCCTCCCCCTTTTTCGGAGTTCATGCTTCATTTGGGGAGGAAAAAAAAAAAATTTTGAAATTTATATTTATTCTGCTATGCGAAGCTACTTTTGCCGAGTTATCAGCAGCCATTACAGCTCCATGCCACGTGCTGTTCTTTGAATGGGAATTATCTAGCAGGCCGACTCGCCGTTAACTCTTGGGTGCCAAGAATTGAAGAATGAATCTTCTAACTAAAATTTCCTGTGTTAAACTGAGAGGTATTTTCCGTTTGTTTGTTTTGTTTGTTTTTTTTTTTTTGTTTTTATATATATCTGTGTTTTTGTCCCCCCCTTTTTCGGAGTTCATGCTTCATTTGGGAGGAAAAAAAAAATTTTGAAATTTATATTTATTCTGCTATGCGAAGCTACTTTGGCTGGAAAGGACACAGAAATATTACAGCTCCATGCCACGTGCTGTTCTTTGAATGGGAACTACTCTTAGCAGGCTTACCCTGCTGCTAACTCTTGGGAAAGCAAGAATTGAAGAATGAATCTTCAATTCAAATTTCCTGTGTTAAACTGAGAGTGTATTTCTTTCTGTTTGTTTGTTTTGTTTGTTTTTTTTTTTTTTTTTTTGTTTTTATATATCTGTAAGCTTTTGTCCCCCCCCCCCTTTTTCGGAGTTCGCGCTTCATTTGGGAGGAAAAAAAAATTAAATTTATATTTATTCTGCTATGCGAAGCTACTTTGGCCGAGTTATCAGCAGCCATTACAGCTCCATGCCACGTGCTGTTCTTTGAATGGGAATTTACCTAGCAGGCCGACTCGCTAACTCTTGGGAAAAGAATTGAAGAATGAATCTTCAATTCAAATTTCCTGTGTTAAACTGAGAGGTATTTTCCGTTTGTTTGTTTTGTTTTGTTTTTTTTTTTTTTTTTTGTTTTTATATATCTGTGTTTTTGTCCTCTCTTTTCGGAGTTCATGCTTCATTTGGGAGGAAAAAAAAAATTTTGAAATTTATATTTATTCTAAGGCGCGGTTACTTTGGCCGAGTTATCAGCAGCCATTACAGCTCCATGCCACGTGCTGTTTCTTGAATGGGAATTTACCTAGCAGGCCGACTCGCCGTTAACCTGGGAAAAGCAAGAATTGAAGAATGAATCTTCAATTCAAATTTCCTGTGTTAAACTGAGAGGTATTTTCCGTTTGTTTGTTTTGTTTGTTTTTTGTTTTTATATATATCTGTGTTTTTGTCCCCCCCTTTTTTCGGAGTTCATGCTTCATTTGGGAGGAAAAAAAAAATTTTGTACTTTATATTTATTCTCCTATGCTACTTTGGCCGAGTTATCAGCAGCCATTACAGCTCCATGCCACGTGCTGTTCTTTGAATGGGAATTTACCTAGCAGGCTGACTCGTCGTTAACTCTTGGGAAAAGCAAGAATTGAAGAATGAATCTTCAATTCAAATTTCCTGTGTTAAACTGAGAGGTATTTTCCGTTTGTTTGTTTTGTTTGTTTTTTTTTTTTTGTTTTTATATATATCTGTGTTTTTGTCCCCCCCTTTTTCGGAGTTCATGCTTCATTTGGGGAGGAAAAAAAAATTTTGAAATTTATTTATTCTGCTATGCGAAGCTACTTTGGCCGAGTTATCAGCAGCCATTACAGCTCCATGCCACGTGCTGTTCTTTGAATGGGAATTTACCTAGCAGGCCGACTTTCGCCGTTAACCTTTGGAGCAAGAATTGGAAGAATGAATCTTCAATTCAAATTTCCTGTGTTAGAAACTGAGAGGTATTTTCCGTTTGTTTGTTTTGTTTGTTTTTTTTGTTTTTATATATATCTGTGTTTTTGTCCCCCCCCCCTTTTTCGGAGTTCATGCTTCATTTGGGAGGAAAAAAAAATTTTGAAATTTATATTTATTCTGCTATGCGAAGCTACTTTGCCGAGTTATCAGCAGCCATTACAGCTCCATGCCACGTGTTGTCTTTTTGAATGGGAATTTACCTAGCAGGCCGACTCGCCGTTAACTCTTGGGAAAAGCAAGAATTGGCGAATGAATCTTCAATTCAAATTTCCTGTGTTAAACTGAGAGGTATTTTCCGTTTGTTTGTTTTGTTTGTTTTTTTTTTTTTTTTTTTGTTTTTATATATCTGTGTTTTTGTCCCCCCCCCTTTTTCGGAGTTCATGCTTCATTTGGGAGGAAAATTCTTGGGTAGCCTATATTTATTCTGCTATGCGAAGCTACTGGCCGAGTTATCAGCAGCCATTACAGCTCCATGCCACGTGCTGCTCTTGAATGGGAATTTACCAGCAGGCCGACTCGCCGTTAACTCTTGGAAAGCAAGAATTGAAGAAATAACTTTAATTCAAATTTCCTGTGTTAAACTGAGAGGTATTTTCCGTTTGTTTGTTTTGTTTGTTTTTTTTTTGTTTTTATATATATCTGTGTTTTTGTCCCCCCTTTTTCGGAGTTCATGCTTCATTTGGGAGGAAAAAAAAATTTTGAAATTTATATTTATTCTGCTATGCGAAGCTACTTTGGCCGAGTTATCAGCAGCCATTACAGCTCCATGCCACGTGCTGTTCTTTGAATGGGAATTTACCTAGCAGGCCGACTCGCCGTTAACTCTTGGAAAGCAAGAATTGAAGAATGAATCTTCAATTCAAATTTCCTGTGTTAAACTGAGAGGTATTTTCCGTTTGTTTGTTTTGTTTGTTTTTTTTTTTTTTTGTTTTTATATATCTGTGTTTTTGTCCCCCCTTTTCGGAGTTCATGCTTCATTTGGGGAGGAAAAAAAAAATTTTGAAATTTATATTTATTCTGCTATGCTAGCTACTTTGGCCGAGTTATCAGCAGCCATTACAGCTCCATGCCACGTGCTGTTCTTTGAATGGGAATTTACCTAGCAGGCTGACTCGCCGTTAACTCTTGGGAAAGCAAGAATTGAAGAATGAATCTTCAATTCAAATTTCCTGTGTTAAACTGAGAGGTATTTTCCGTTTGTTTGTTTTGTTTGTTTTTTTTTTTTTTTTTGTTTTTATATATCTGTGTTTTTGTCCCCCCCCTTTTTCGGAGTTCATGCTTCATTTGGGAGGAAAAAAAAAATTTTGAAATTTATATTTATTCTGCTATGCGAAGCGCATTGGCCGAGTTATCAGCAGCCATTACAGCTCCATGCCACGTGCTGTTCTTTGAGTCAAACTTACCTAGCAGGCCGACTCGCCGTTAACTCTTGGAAAAAGCAAGAATTGAAGAATGAATCTTCAATTCAAATTTCCTGTGTTAAACTGAGAGGTATTTTCCGTTTGTTTGTTTTGTTTGTTTTTTTTTTTTTTTTTTTTTTTGTTTTTTATATATCTGTGTTTTTGTCCCCCCCCTTTTTCGGAGTTCATGCTTCATTTGGGAGGAAAAAAAAAAAAATTTTGAAATTTATATTTATTCTGCTATGCGAAGCTACTTTGGCCGAGTTATCAGCAGCCATTACAGCTCCATGCCACGTGCTGTTCTTTGAATGGGAATTTACCTAGCAGGCCGACTCGCCGTTAACTCTTGGGAAAAGCAAGAATTGAAGAACGAATCTTCAATTCAAATTTCCTGTGTTAAACTGAGAGGTATTTTCCGTTTGTTTGTTTTGTTTGTTTTTTTTTTTTTTTTGTTTTTATATATCTGTGTTTTTGTCCCCCCCCCTTTTTCGGAGTTCATGCTTCATTTGGGAGGAAAAAATTTTGAAATTTATATTTATTCTGCTATGCGAAGCTACTTGGCCGAGTTATCAGCAGCCATTACAGCTCCATGCCACGTGCTAAGTTCTTGGAATGGGAATTTACCTAGCAGGCCGACTCGCCGTTAACTCTTGGGAAAGCAAGAATTGAAGAATGAATCTTCAATTCAAATTCTCCGTGTTAAACTGAGAGGTATTTTCCGTTTGTTTGTTTTGTTTGTTTTTTTTTTTTTTTTTTGTTTTTATATATCTGTGTTTTTGTCCCCCCCTTTTTCGGAGTTCATGCTTCATTTGGGAGGAAAAAAAAAAAATTTTGAAATTTATATTTATTCTGCTATGCGAAGCTACTTTGGCCGAGTTATCAGCAGCCATTACAGCTCCATGCCACGTGCTGTTCTTTGAATGGGAATTTACCTAGCAGGCCGACTCTGCCGTTAACTCTTGGGAAAAGCAAGAATTGAAGAATGAATCTTCAATTCAAATTTCCTGTGTTAAACTGAGAGGTATTTTCCGTTTGTTTGTTTTGTTTTTTTTTTTTTTTTTTTTTTTGTTTTTATATATCTGTGTTTTTGTCCCCCCCCCTTTTTCGGAGTTCATGCTTCATTTGGGAGGAAAAAAAAATTGAAATTTATATTTATTCTGCTATGCGAAGCTACTTTGGCCGAGTTATCAGCAGCCATTACAGCTCCATGCCACGTGCTGTTCTTCGGAATGGGAATTTACCTAGCAGGCCGACTCGCCGTTAATTTTTGGAAAAGCAAGAATTGAAGAAATTAACCTCAATTCAAATTTCCTGTGTTAAACTGAGAGGTATTTTCCGTTTGTTTGTTTTGTTTGTTTTTTTTTTTTTTTTTGTTTTTATATATCTGTGTTTTTGTCCCCCCTTTTTCGGGAGTTCATGCTTCATTTGGGAGGAAAAAAAAATTCTCGAAATTTATATTTATTCTGCTATGCGAAGCTACTTTGGCCGATATCAGCAGCCATTACAGCTCCATGCCACGTGCTGTTCTTTGAATGGGAATTTACCTAGCAGGCCGACTCGCCGTTAACTCTGGGAAAAGCAAGAATTGAAGAATGAATCTTTCAATTCAAATTTCCCGTGTTAAACTGAGAGGGCTTTTCCGTTTGTTTGTTTTGTTTAGTTTTTTTTTTTTTTTGCTTTTATATATCTGTGTTTTTGTCCCCCCCCCCCTTTTTTCGGAGTTCATGCTTCATTTGGGAGGAAAAAAAAAAATTTTGAAATTTATATTTATTCTGCTATGCGAAGCTACTTTGGCCGAGTTATCAGCAGCCATTACAGCTCCATGCCACGTGCTGTTCTTTGAATGGGAATTTACCTAGCAGGCCGACTCGCCGTTAACTCTTGGGAAAAGCAAGAATTGAAGAATGAATCTTCAATTCAAATTTCCTGTGTTAAACTGAGAGGTATTTTCCGTTTGTTTGTTTTGTTTGTTTTTTTTTTTGTTTTTATATATCTGTGTTTTTGTCCCCACCCCTTTTTTTTGGAGTTCATTTGGACTTTAACTATGTTAAAACTTAGTTAAACTCCACTTTTGTAAGTTTGTAATTTTTTTTTTTTTTTTTTTTTTTTTTTTTTTTAATAGGAGTAGATAGGTCACACTATCGCCCGGTCTATACTCCTCCCACGTCTATTGAACTGGAGTAGAGGCTCGTTCCTTGTTTCCTGTTTAGGATGTGGTTTCCGGTTTTCACTCCTCTCTCTTCAGACCTTGGTACTGGTGCTTCCGTGAGTTTCCTGCGATCTGGCCGGTTGGTGGCAATGGCTCATCACTGTGAGGGTACCGGGTTGGCAGTTTCCTGGTTGCTGCTTCCGACTGGTAGTTAGGAGCCCTAACTCTTGCGTAGCGTCAAGAGCGGCTGCTCTGATCAACAGTTGTATAATATCGGGGTTCTTGTAGTGCCATGTCGCGCATGGATAGGTGTCCCTGCAAGCGCTTTCGGTGGGCAACCCCGAGGCCACACCTTGTTGCAGCCCTAGCCAGTCTCCCTCCCAGCACAGATCGTGGGTAATGACCGCCTGTATCCTCTACCCTACGTCCCTTTCTATAAACAAAAAACATGACAAGACAAAACAGAAATGACCCTAAACCAGCTAAATCCAAACCACCTAAGCCCATTAACCTCTCCTTCACTAATATCCGAGGCATTCGTACTAACTTTGCTAGTGTAGAAGCGTTCCTGCATGAAAAGTCCCCAGACATCCTCGCGCTCTGCGAAACTAACCTCAACTCAGCTATTCCCTCCTCTGACCTCTTCATCCCTGGTTATCTTCCCCTTTTAAGGAAGGATTCTACTGTCCACATGCATGGGCTGGGTGTTTATGTCAGCGAACACCTCCCCATAACTAGGGTGACTTCACTCGAATCTACTGACCACCAATACATATGTCTCCGCTTGTCTCTCCTCAGTTCGGTTAGCTACCTATTCTTCCTTTACCGTTCTCCCTCCTCTCCTGACTGCTCCCTACTAGATAGCATTGCCGACGACATAGATAAGGCTATTTCCTATCACCCATTTGCCCACATATTTGTATTTGGAGACCTCAATGCCCATCACTCTGAGTGGCTTGAAAACGCTGTTACTGATTCGGCGGGCATTCACGCCGTGAACTTTGCTATTTCCCAATCCCTTACGCAAGTGGTGGACTTCCCCACTCGCTTCCCAAGCACACCCTCGGGTCATTCCTCACTGCTAGATATATGTTTCACCTCTGCGCCCGACGCCTGTCAAGTCTCGCAGCTTTGCCCTCTCGGCAACTCCGACCACGCTGTAGTCTCCCTCAGTATTTCTTTCCAATCTCACTCCCCCCAGGATCCCCCTACTCATAGAACCTCCTACCTCTACCAAAAAGCTGACTGGGATGCCTTTCGCGATTTCCCCTGCGACGTCCCCTGGGGAAAAGTGTTTGACCTATCAGTTGATGACTGTGCCTCTGAGGTCTCGTCATGGGTGAAAGCTGGCATTGATGCCTTCATACCCACCAGGAAGTATTGCTTAAAACCTCATTCCTCTCCGTGGTTCTCTCCGGCCTGCTCAGCCGCCATTGCCCACAGGAACCATTACTTCCATCTATTCCAGAGACAGCCAACTGATCACAATAGGCGCCTGTTCACATCCGCTCGCAGTGAGTGCAAGAGAACCCTAAATGACGCCAAACAGTTGTTTGCGGAGAGAATGCGACAGCACATAGCTGACCGCAAGTTCGGCTCCAAGGACTATTGGAGGATTTGTAAACGGGTGCTCAACAATAGGAAATCCTCAATACCTCCCTTAATCCATGGATTTGACGTTCTCACGTCATCTGCTGAGAAAGCTGAGTGCTTTGCCCGCAGATTCTCATCCAACTCCACACTCGACTCGTCCGGAGTGCACCCACCCGACTTCCCTATTAGAACTGAGGCCAAACTGCATGACGTATATATTACCCCGACAATAGTATCCAGAGTAATTTCAAAACTCGACCCCCATAAGGCGTGTGGAGACGATGGAATCCCGGTGATAGTCCTTAAGAGGTGTGTCCCTGAACTTTCCCCTGTCCTCTCTAAACTGTTTAACTACTGCCTTTCTGCTTCCTGCTTTCCTGCATGCTGGAAATTCTCCTCAGTCGTTCCTGTCTTTAAGAACTGTGGTGAACCCTCGGACCCATCCAACTATCGCCCGATCAGTCTTCTACCAATATTCGGGAAAGTGTTCGAGGCTATAATAAATGCTGAAATAGTTCATCATCTCACCGCCCACAAACTGTTCTCCGACAGGCAATATGGATTCCGATTTGACAGGTCCACAGCCGACCTGCTAACTACTGTAACGGAGTACATGCTACAGGCCCTTGATGAGTCTGACGAGGCTCGCGCGGTTGCTCTGGATATCTCCAAGGCTTTCGACAGGGTTTGGCACCCTGGCCTCCTATGCAAACTACGCGGTTATGGTATTACCGGTCGCCTGCTTGACCTAATCCAATCTTTCTTAAATAACCGCAAAATGAAGGTCGTTCTGAATGGGCGTGCCTCTTCGTCCTACAGCACGAATGCTGGTGTCCCACAAGGCTCTATCCTGGGCCCAACGCTCTTCCTTATTTTCATCAACGACCTCCCAGATGAGATCAGGTCCCAAGTAGGCATCTACGCAGATGACACTACAATATACTCCCGCTCCAGTAAGAAACCTGTCGTGGCGGACAGACAAAATCTCGCTGCTGACCTTGAGCGGGATCTACACTCTGTGGTGAACTGGGGCAAGAAGTGGCTTGTCAACTTCAATTCCTCGAAGACCAAGCTGTTGTCTGTCAACCATTACAGGCAACCTCTTCTGCCTCCCATAAGCATGGACCAGATGATTCTCCCGGAGAGTAATACACTACGCCTCCTCGGACTTACCCTGTCCTCAGACCTCAAATGGAAGCACTATATTGAATCCATAGCAAAATCTACTGCTAAGAAGATTGGGTCACTATGTCGATCCAGGATGTTTTTTCCACCTGAATCCATCCTGCATATATACAAGTCAACCATCCGTCCGTGCATGGAGTACTGCTGCCATTTATGGTCAGGTGCCCCTGCCGTTCTCCTCAGTGTTCTCGACAAGCTCCAAAGGAGAGTCTGTAATGTGATAGGTTCTGATCTGGCGACTCGTCTGCAGCCACTTTCCCATCGTCGAAATGTGGCCTCCCTCTGTCTCTTCTATAAATACCTTCATGGCTTCTGCTCGGATGAGCTTAAGTCACTGATGCCTCCTCAACAGGTGTTTACCCGTTCAACCAGACTGGCAACTGGGTCCCACCCATTCACAGTCAGGTTAGCCAAACGCAGACGACAATTCTACTCCTGCAGCTTCCTCTCTCGCACTTCCCGCCTGTGGAACTCACTCCCGTATTCTTGCTTTCCTGACGGCTACGACCTCCAGAAATTTAAAAGCAAAGTTAATACTCACCTACTAACCACTGGCCTCTAGCTCTCTCCCCTCCCCTGTATAACCTTCCCTTTCTCTCCGCCCATGTACCTGTCATTGCACCTGCTTTCTCAGTTTTCTATTGTTCCTTTCTAACTAGCTTGTACTCCTCACTCTTTTCTAATTAATCTTTCTACATTTATGTAACCCCCTGCACATCAGTGGCGTTTCTGCCTTGCTCGGGGTGAAATGATTAAAAAAAAAAAAAAAAATTTCTAAAAAACCCCGTTCTACTATCGATTTGCTCAAGTTCATGAAGTATCTGTCCGGGAGAGGAAGGAGTTATACGACTCTCACAAAAATTTGTACAAAGTCGATAAACCATCAATTTCTAAAAATTCATACTTTGATACAAACGACGTATATATATATATATATATATATATTATATATATATATATATATATATATATACATATATATATAATTATTTCATTATTAAGATTGTTAAAAAGGTAGCTCGCTTTAAAAAAAGGAAAAAATATTTTAGGCGCCTTTTGGCCACACTTCGTCAGAATAGACATCGTCGGCAAAATTAAAACAGAAGTTGCTAAGAAATTGTTTTAACAACGACTGAAGTTAAGAAGCAAAAAAATTAATTTTTTATGTAGAATGTAGCACGCATTATATTCCTGATTTCTTCTCCGTCATGCGCAGAGCAAGGACGAGACTCCATTTAGACATGTTGGAGTCTCTTACCGTTAATTTACAACGTCCTGTCCTGTGCAGACAGAGAAAGACTACCACCGAACATAGGTAATATTATTTTTTCCCTTCTTAACTTCAGTCGTTATTAAAAAAAATTCTTAGCAACTCTCCGTTTTAATTTTGCCGACGATTTCTATTTTGATGACGTGTTGGCCGAAAGGCGCCTAAATGTTTTTCCCCGTTTTTATTTTAGCGAGATACCTTTGTATCTATCTTCACAGCAAAATTATCCTGTTTAAATTAATTATATTTTGGTGTGGTAGGAAAAAGAACTTTTTCATATATATATATATATATAGCATAATGATAATCCACGTATACTGTCTTAATATGTATAGGAAAAACTACTAAAAAGTTGGAAGTTAAAAATGTATATTTTTGACAGTATTTATTTATTTCTATTATTATATATATATATTTGATATTTAAGACCGGCCTCGGCCTTTCATCAGAAAAAAATGATTTTAGAATTTAAACTAGAAGCGTCCGTCCGGAGAAGCGTCCTTCACGTGATGCAGAAAGCAATAGAGTTTGAATATTTTTAAACGTAAATCTAACTATAATAATACTTGTAATTGTTGTTTTAAAGAAAAAATTTTTAAGTGTATCTAAAAAAAATGTTTAACTATTGAAATATTTATAAAGATTCAAAATACCTAAGTCCCTAATTATATTACATTTTTAACTTAAAACTTTTTGTAGTTTTTTCTATATATATCGAAACTTATTTATAAATGGAACTTTGTCTGGGTGTGTGTGTGTCTCTCTGTGTGTATGTGTCCGTTACCTATAGACTCCGAAACGGCTGAACCGATTTTCTTGAAAATTTACACAGTGGTACTAGAAGCCACTGCGAGTGTTCTTAGCTTGGTTTTGTGTCGAGGTGCCCTCGATAAATATCGAAAATCGATAATCGAAAAAATCGAATTATAGAAGGATTGGTCCGATTTTAATCAAATTTGATACACTCATAGACAAAAGCATAAGAAACGAAATTCAGAAGTTTCAAGGTTGCAGTTCTTACAATAGTGCAGAAAATCCATAATATATATATATATATATATATATAAAAGGCAAGATGTGTGTGTGTGTGTGTGTGTGTGTGGCTGTATTTTTTTCAGCCCTTTTATTTTAGTTTTTGCTTCGGGTTTGGCTCTAAGTAGGTATAATTGTAGTTCTTGGTCTCAGCCATGATACCATTTACTCAGAGGACTTATTTAGCCTTCAAAATTCAATTTTCGACGAAAAAACATATTTGATATCGATACCAGGAAATCAAAATTTGACTTACATCCATTCATTTTTCTTTCAGTCTTATGTTTTTTTCTTTCTTACGGTTTCGCTTTAAGTGGAAACAACTATTGCTTTTTAATCTTTCGTGCCAACGTCCAAAGAGTCTGAGCTCCAGGACCATGGATTAGTTTTAAAGCTTTCATTACACCCGAGCAACGCCGGGCTATAATGCTAATATATATATATATATATATATATATATATGAGGGTTTTAGCTTCTTTAAACGTTGAAACAATATGGCCACACGAGGTTTTACCTTGCACGTTAAATATTTGAAGGAATCGTTACTTAATATATCATAATTATATACTTTCATTAAAACTTAAAAATTATTAGGCTGTTACGGATTCTTCGTACGTCAAAGCTTGTGAAAATAAGTTCTTTGTACATAAAATCTTCGGAGGAATAAAAAAAATCTTTCAGGTCAGATCTCGGTAATTATGTCAGCAATTCAGTATACTGATATGTTAATGTTTTCAGAGAGACTACCACCCAACATAAATAATATCAAATTTTATTTCATTTTATATTTGCTTCTTAACTTCATTCGTTGTTAAAAATTTTTCTTGGCAACTTCGCTTTAATTTTGCCGAAGATGTCTATTCTGACGAAGTGTGGCCGAAAGGCGCCTAAATATTTGTTTCCTTTTTTTTAAGCGAGATACCTTTGTATCTATCTTAACAATAAAATGATCCCATTTAAATTAATTATATTTTGGTGTTGTAGAAAAAAGAATTTGTTCATATATATATATATATATTTTTTTTTTTTTAATCATATCACCCCGAGCAAGGCGGTAACGCCACTGATGCGCAGGGGGCTACGTAAGGGTAAAAAGAATGGAAAAGAGAAAGCCGGAAACCACATCCTAAACAGGAAACAAGGGATGAGCCTCTTCACCTGTTCAATAGATGTGGGTGGAGTGTGAACCGGGCGATAGTTTAGTATGTGTGTGTGTGTGTGTGTGTGTGTGTATTTAAGCAGCAAATTTACTTTAAGGCCTGTCAGATTATATATATATATATATATATATATATGTCTGTCTGTATGTGTGTTTGTGTGTCCCCATCCTAACGTACCCTACACCTCCGAGTGAACCAAAATTGGGTCATTTATAACATGAACCGTTGCTGTACGGAAAAAAATGTTTTTGAATCAATTTACAGCTTATGGCAGAACTCACCGAAACGCTTAAAATTTATGAACTATTCTCATCCAAAACGCCTTGTGCAAATTCAACAAAAATCAAGTAACTTGTAGATCAAGGTGTGAAGCTTTGATACACACCAAAATGTTTCGAATCAACGTGCAGGGTTCAAGAAAAATCAACGACAAACATGATTTCGGGTGATATTTTGTGCACGTTTATGCATTTCTCCAAGACGCTTCACTCAAACTCAACCAGAATCGGGTCACTGGTAGATAAAGTTCTGATGCCTTCATATGCGGACAGACATTTTAATTGACAGACAAAAAGTAATGGAAAATGTTGCTTTTTGCAATTGTTTCTTTGTCCAACAAAAACTGGGTTTTTGTAACTTCTACTTTATCATATTCCATAACAATTTTCAGGTTTTCTACAAAGTGCCAACTTCCTCCGACATTGCAGGGACAATGCATCCCTTTTTTCTGAGTCACAACATCATCGCATCACATTATGAGCTCCTGTAACGGACGCCCCTGTTCTTCCAATTGTACATACATCATTCTCGTTGGCTCTCGTTTTACAAATACAACAAAAGACAATACTTACTTTGCAATTATTAACTTACGCGTCATGTCAACCTCGTACTGAAGCATTTTGAATAAGCACTTGATCTTACCATTTTAACATAGCTACTAAAACCTCAGAACAACGCTGGGCCACGCAGTTAGTATACATATAAATATAGATATATCTGTCTGTCTGTTTGTCTGTGTGTTTGTGTGTCTCCATTCTAAAACCCCCACTCCACTGAAACCTATGGTCCAATTTCAACCAAAATTGGGCCACTTGTCTATTATAACATGAAACTTTGATGTACTCAATTTTTTTTTAATCGATTCATAGGGTATGGTAGAAATCACAGAAACGCTGAGAATTTACGAACTCTTCTTCGAGACGCCTGACGCGAATTCAACCCAAATCGGGTAACTTTTAAATCAAGGTCCCACCAATTGATGTACACAAAAAATTTTGGAATCAATGTACACGATTTGTCTAAAATGAACGACAAAAAATTAGGAGTGGTCTTTTGCGGACTATTATGCATTTCACCAAGTTGTTTCATTTAAACTTAACCAAAATGGTGTCATAGGTAGATCAATGTCTGATGCTTTGATATGCAGACAAATCTTTAATTGACACACGGTGTGGCAAAAATTAATGGAAAAAAAATGTTGCTTTTTGTGATTGTTTATTTCTTCGAAACGCTTATTTGTATTCCAAATCGGATATTTTTCGTAAATTGTACCTTACCATATGCCATAACAACTTCACGTTTTCTATATGGTGCTAACCCCTCCAACATTGCAGGAACAATGCATTTACTTCTGCGTCACATCGTCATCGCATCACGCCCACTTCCGTCTTTCGGATTGTACATACATCATTCCCATTTATTAGCAAATCCCGTTTTACAAATACACCAAATACCAATACTTATTTTGCCCGAGCAACGCCGAGCTATACAGCTAGTTATATATATATATATATATATATATATATATAAACATTGCAAAATGTTCACCTAAGAATATGGATGAAAAAATTTATTTTTATTAACTTGCATACATCTAACAATTTGTTTTAGAAAAATGATAATTAAGTAGAAATTAAAATAATTTAATTTTTTAATAATTAAATAGATATACAAAAATTGTATTATGATAGTAATAATTTTATTAGAATATAGTAATAAAATAAATTTTATATAAGAAGATTAAATGAATTTTTTAAATAATAAAAAGTAAATAAAAGGATATTAAAAATGATATTTCTAAATTAAAATTTTAAAACTATTAGAATAAACTGAATTCTGAATTGAAATAAAAATAATATATTAGACTCAAAGATCCCTATTAAGTTAGATCAAACATATGAAATGTTTTCTTTCTTTCTTTCTGCATCTCTTTTCTTTTTTTCTTTTTCTTTTAGAAAATGTTGGGATATAAAGAAGGCTGAAAGAAAAATTTTGTAACAATAATGGATACATCAACGGAAATAGGGTCTAGACAGGGGTTTTAAAAAAAAAGTTGACACTTTGGCCGTTAAGGTTGAAAGAAAAACTCATTTTTTCCCAAAACATATAAATTTCCACGTCGCAATTTAAAAAATAAATGTAATTATATATATGTATATACATATATACACTACCGGCCATAATTATTAAGCCATTTCAGTTTTTTTAAAGGATATCATGTATTTCATAGTATGTTTAGTATTTACTGCCAAATGAAAATAGAATGTTTCTTTTGTTATTATTACTTTGCAAAATTTTACAAGGCAAGGAAGCAAAGATGAACTCGTCCGAATCACCCTAAATTTTCTTCATTCTTTCTTCGATGAAACTGCAATATAGGTAATTATTAAATATTTATAAATTCATTTGATGCACATGTTATTTTGCAATATTAACTAAAGAACCATTTTACTTTCATTTACAAATATTCACTTGGCAATAAATGCTAAAACATAGTATGAAATATATTATATTTTTAAAACACTTGGGTGTCCTTATAATTATGGCTGTTATTATATATATATGTATATATATATATATATATATTGTTTTGGTTCATAATTAAATTAGACCAGTACTCGTTTGTACTAAGAATTTCTCTATATTTACTGTAGAGCCTTTGAATATTTTTCATTTGAAAATTAGCCATTCCCTCAACCTCGGCTCTAAACTTTCGATATCGGCAGGCGATTCATAATAACTGATTTTTCAACATTTTTCAAACGTACAATTTTACGAACGTGCGACTGGAAACTTTTCAAATTTAAAGAGGCGTTACTTTGGGAACTTAAAACACTTTCATTCAGGTTTGTATGATTCTAAGATGTATTTATAGGTGTCATTACACCTAGACATTATCAGCTTCTGATCTTCCATTTTCTTTACTTTCTTTCTGGAAATAAAATCATTTCAAATATATATATATATATATATATATATATATATACATATACATATTCATTTTCAAACGAGTTATTTTGCTACCTTGGTTTCTACCATGAGTGGTGTCTTCAGGCGATTTTTAATAATTGATTTTACATTTTACCGTTTTTCTTTTTAAGAACGCTCTTGTAACGGTGTTTCGTTTGAATGTTCTCGTGGCAGAGAATTTATGAATGTGCACTGTTTAAATTCAAACGAATTATGACGTTTTCATTCATGGTTGTGTGAACCTAAGAGGTATTTCTTAGTGTGGATGCATTTTCTCATAATTTCTGTTCTTTCATTTAACAGTTCGTCTTTATTTGGGTATGTCATAATTACTAATTTTTCTTCTTTGTCCATCATTGTAAGGCTTGGCTGTTTTTACAATGCTCCACGTTATGTGTGGATCTTTTTCATATTTTGATTTCAATTTGTAGACGTAGTTAGCAAATTTTGTATTGTTTTTTAATTTGTCTATTTTAAATGTAAATCTGTGGTTGAACCACCTGGTCTTAAAAGTGTCATTGGTTGAGCCCAAATATATTTTGTTTTGGCCATCTGGGTCATGTACCTCTGCCTTATAAATTATTTCTTTTGTGTTGCAGAGACCTTGAAGCGGACATATATCTCTCCATCCATGAAAACAAACACTAAGTTATCATACATTAATACAAACATTTTACAGTATAATTCTCAATCTAACAGACAAATCAAAAACAACAATAGGAAACGAAACATTATCTTGTTCAACCCACCATTTAATTTAGAAGTAAAGATCAAAATAGTTCATATATTTTTTAAACTAATAGATAAGCTCTTTCCAAAAGAATCAGAATTAAACAAAACTTCAACAGAAACACAAACTAAGTTATAGTTGTTGTTTAGATAGTGACATAAAAAAACAAAACACCAGAAACTTAAATAGCATAGTACAAAACAAAACCACCAACAAAGAATGCAACTGCAGGGACAAAAATAAATGTCCACTTCAAGGTCTCTGCAACACAAAACTGCCTTTATAACACTCTGCCTTTATAAAACTTGCCCTCTATCTCTCCCGTGAGTATCTGATTTTCCAAGCCATTTTTCCAGATTATGTTCATCAGGAACCTCCAACATCTCTTCTGGTATTAGTTTCTTTTTGTTTCTACTTTCTCCAAAACTTCATCGTTGCTCAAAGGTTTGTTCCACAGTATCCTCTTCATCCTTTGTAGATCTGCATTTCTATTTCAAGTCTCTTCTTCACGTTTGAGAAGATCGTTCAGAATTCATTGCTATACAGGAGGATGGATATCACAGAGATATTTTGAATTATTTTCTTTGTTTCTAGTTAAGTTTTTCTATTTCTTCTTAGATTTTGGAGTGTTTTCCTTGCTATACCAATACGCCTTCGGATTTCTGTGTCACACCTTCCGATTTGCAATTCACACGTGACAACTATTCTTTATGTCTTTTTACAATTCTTTACTTCACTAACTTCTGTAGAAGATTTTGCCATACGTATTACACGCTTGAACGTTCAAATATTGAAAGAGACATGACTAACTAGACAAAATATTTTCCCGCAATAGTTTGCCATTATTTTCTGTGGTAGACTGGTTGCCAATCAAGGCTGTAGAATCCAGTCTGCCCTCTTATTTAGCACAAAACTGGAGGGAAGAGACGAATTAATACCTTTGCTAAGGGTATTTTCGAATAAATGGATGTAACAAAATCAACTAGAATTCGAAATCAGATCTCTGATTTCTCGTTCAGAGACAATATTCATTGCACCACAGCACACATCTGCTATCAGTGTTCCTAAAAACTTCAGAATAAAGCTGATAAAACCTTTTCTATGGCACTGCCAATATTTACTATTTCTGAAAATGACCAGACATGAGTGGAAATCAAATTCAAACAAAACAGTTTAGACAGTTTCTCCGAAGATTTGATCTGGATGTGCGGTAAATTATTCGTAAATTGGAAAAATATTCTAAATTATTATTCAGATAGAGTTGTTGGTTGGAATTCATAAACTTGTTGGACTGAATTCTTGCTGTCTAAATATATATCATAGAAAGATAAACAGAAAGCGACAGAGAGACAGAGAGGGTAGAAAAATTCTAGCACCAGAGGTAATTCCATATATTTTTATTGGTAATTATTTTCTCTTCCAGACTGAAATATGGTGTATTATCAGTTAAGTACAGAGAAGAGATTAAAAGTTGTTTTTTTGGTGAATCCTTCAGAACAAATTCTTCTGGATTATTTTAGAGAGAGAGAGGAGGAGAGAGAGAGAGAGAGAGAAAGAGAGAGAGAGAGAGTTTAGCGGTTGCTTTCACATCGGTTGTTAAACCAACTCGTACCTAAAGACAGAGATCCTCTGATAAGAATCGTTGAAGATCAGAGAAAACATTACGTCACTTAGAAATTGCCAAAGGTTATACGTCCATGAAATAAGAAATTATTTTGAAGCAAATGGCAGCTAATTCAACCGTTCACACACACACACACACACACACACATTAATGGAATATGGTAGACTTTGAAAAACAGCAGCTACACTAGCATATACGCATCGTTCATTCAGTAATGAATTAGAACACTCTCAGCTACTGGACATGTATAATCATAATATAATAACATGATAATAGGTATAGATGCCGACTGACGCCAATTCGGTCGGGTTTCAATCCTGGGTAAAAAGCAATCCGATTGCTTTTAACTCAGGATTGAAACCCGACAGAATTCGCGTCAGTCGGCGATTCTACCTCTGAGCTATGGGTGCTCGGTTGAAGAGGCAAACTTTTAGCGTATGATGTATCATACGCCAGTAGCCAGCGTGCTCTAATTCATTACTGAATGAGCGATGCTTAGATGCTATATATATATATATATATATATAGTGCACAATTTTTTTTCTTTTTGTTACCGTATGATGGTGTGGTTATAACTATTTCCTATTTCATTTTGATAGAAATCTTATTTTCTTTCTGGTTTTATATATTAAGATGTTTTTTGTATTTTTCTGTGTTGAGTGATGTTTTATGATTATTGAATCTTTCTTTAAAGGGTGTTTCTGTTGCTCTTATATAAATATTGTGTGTGTGTGTGTGTGTGTGTGTGTGTTGGTGTTATTTGACACAGTAGCGTTGTATATTATGTTGATTTTAGGCATTCATTATCAAGTAGTCAGTTGTTTTTCTTTCGGCTGTTGAATTTGTGCGTATTATGTTGTCGGTTTCTGTTATTGTTATTGGTTTTATTAACCGAATTTGCGTTGTGGTACAGTGGATATCGGCTCGGAACGAGAAATCGGGGAGCCGAGTTCGAATTCCTGTTGAATTCATTGCATTCACTTACAAATACCATTGGGAAAGTTATTAATCCGTTTCTTCATTCCAGTTATGGTTTAAATAACAGGACAGATTGGGTTCTATAACCTTGGCTGACAACCAATGGCAACCTACTGCGGGATAATCTTCTGCCTAGTCAGTCATGTCTCTTTCGAGACATGATCGCCCAAGCGTGTTTCACGTATGGCACTTTAACTGACTTTATTAACCATTTTCTTATAGTGTTTGTTTATTTTTTCCATGATATCCATGCAGTTGTAAATTTGTTGGGGAAGTATTTTTCCTGTTTTTGTTTTTATATTGTTGTTATAAGGTGCGTTAAACCAGATTATCATTCATGTTTATTAACTTTGTTTGGTCTATCTTCGACAGTGCATTCAAGTTTATTTATCCGCTTTTTCTTCGTGCTGACTTGTATGTTTTTTGTTTTTGTTGAATATTTTTGTTTCTAAAGTTCGTCGATCGCCTCTTGTTTCTAGCTACGGATATGTATTTGGATGCATGATGGGTAATTAGAATTTTATAGTTGTTATTTTCCTTTCTGTAAAGTTTCCATGTATTGTTGTTTAAGTTGATTGTGATGCTTAAAATGTTTTTTAGATTTTTATTTCAATTTCGAATTCTATAAGGTTGAAGATTTTTATAAAGATATTTTATATTTTTCTAATGATGCCATTTGTTAAAAATATTCGTCCATAGTCTCCACGAACTTCAGTAACATAAAAATATTCAACGAATTGATCGGGTTAGGTAAGCTTGCTAATCATTACACTACAGGAATATCCTTGTTCACACGATATATTTGAGGATACGTACTGAAGAAACATGAATTTCTCGTTAGAATCAAAAGAAGGTGTGTGTTCAAGTGAACTCGAATTTTCGAAAGAGCACAGGAAATTAGTCATTTTCCCCGGTCGTTGTATTTATTAACTGCCTGATTTTGAAAACCTTTTTATAAATCCCTGGCTTCTAAGATTTTTTTAAATTCCCGGATTCTAAGATTTTTTTTTAATTCTTGACTTCTAAGGTCTTTTTTGAAATCTCTGGCTTTTAAAACCATTTTAAATCCCTGGCTCCTAAGACCAATTTTAAAACCTCAATTTCCAAAGCAGTTTTTAATCCTTGGCTTCTAAGACCATTTTAAAATCTTGGCTTCTAAGAATTTTTAAAATCCCTGGCTTTTTAAACGATTTTGAAATCTTTGGTTTTTAAAACTTTATTTTTTTTTTAATCCTTGGCTTCTAAAACCTGTTTTAAAATTCTCGACTTGTAACACCTTTTTTTAAATCCCTGGCTCATAAATCCATTTGTTTAAATACTTGGTCTCTAGGACCTTCTTAAATCCTCGGCTTCTAATACTTTTTAATCCTTGGCTTCTATGATCTTTTTCAAAATCCCTGATTTTTCATATATTTTTTAAATCATTGATTTTTAAGACTTTTTTTAATCCCCGGTTTGTTAGACCTTCTTTAATCCTTGTCTTATAAGACAATTTTTAAAATTCCTCGTATCCAATACCTTTTTTAAAATCGCTGACTTCTATCACCCTTTTAATATTACCGTCTTCTAAGAACCTTTCTAAATACCTGGATTATCAGATCGTTTTCAAATCCCTGGCTCCTAATGCCTTTTTCAAATCCTTCACTTCTAAGAACTTTTTAAAATCCTTGGCGTTTAAGACAATTTTTAAATCCACTTTTTAAAACATTTTAAAATCCCTGGCTTCTAAGTACTTTCTTCAACGTCCACCAGGTGGGAAAAGTTCAGGCTACACACACACACACATATATATATATATATATATATATATATATATATATATATATATAGTAATGAACTTAATCACAGTAAGTCAACACTAATAATAACAGACTAAATATCCGAATATAATGCTAACTAACCGTCATAAACCGTCTTCTAACCCGGGGAGGGCTACCTCGTGGGTTAAATAAAGGGGGAGAAAAAAAAGAAACAAACAGCGCACAAGAACAATAGTGCTCGTTCTAGAGCTCGTTCTAGTGCTCGTTCGAAAGAGAAGAAAAAAACAAGACGAAACCTTAACAACAAAGTGCTCGATACAAAAAATATACAATACAAAAATCTAGAATATAATTGAGCCACCTTCTACCGCGGCTTCACAAGAACGGTTCTTCAGGGCAAGAGATGGTGGCTCAATTCTAGATTTTTCTATTATATATATATATTGACGTTTTCACATAGAGCAAACGGTGGAATCTCTTTGCCTAGAAGTCAAATAGAATTCTTTTGGAACCGGAAGATTATCCTCAATGCCGATGAATCAGGTATTTTAAAGAAATTCATGGTTAGACATATTTATTTAATTCGATTTTTTTCCATTACAGAGAAGCATGCTAGCATGTTTTTTTCTCTCTCCATCCTCCGTCATGTTTATTCAGTTTTTGCCACAAATATAACTTGTCTTCCTTCTTAAACATAGTTTTAAAATATTTCTTATTTACAGCTTATTAAACATTTTTCGTTTTGTTTAAAATCGGAGCATAATTTTGGATTTTAAGAATCTTTGATTTGATTGCCTTGTGTTTAACGGCATGTCATTTTTTTCATAGTTTAATTAATACCCAAGTCTAAATATTTTGAACGATTATTTTATTTTATTCTTGGAGATATGAATGATTTCGTGATAAAAGTATTACTAGATAATCCCTAACTGGAGGGAGTCATACATTTCCCGGATTTGTGCTTAAGTTAATATAACCAACTCTAATAAAACTGAAATAGACAATTACCTTTTATTCATAAGCGGTCACCCATGCAGGTACTAACCAAGTTTGCTGTTGCTTAACTTCGGTGTTAGCACGGGAATTGCTGTTTCAACGTGATTTGGTCGTGAGCAGATAATTTTTGAGAGATAATAAAAATTTTCTGACAAATTCATACTCTTTAACCTCTACCTGGGGTGGAATAGGCGAATACGAAATTTCCCCAAACAGTATTTCCGCGTAGGTGAATATAACGAACTCGACTGGTCTAGGGACTAAGGTCTTCGTTTTCTCATTCTGAGACAAAACTTAAAGCAGCCAAAATGTGGTTCTACAGAAGCTTACTGGATATAAAATGGGGGGTCAGTTCCATATTACAATCAATATATAAACTGATCCCTCACTTTGTGATCACAGCAGGTTCTATACATTTATATTCCTGAGATCCAAAAGCACAAGAATATATTCCAGAAGTTGAGCAGAGAAAGACATGACAATTTCACTAGACACAAAAAGAGAGTACTGGATTGTTATGTGATGTCAGTTCTTCAAAATGGCAGCGAATGCTGGACAATATCATCGAAAATGAGGACAAAACTGGAAGCAGCGGAAATGTGGTTCTACAGAAGAATGCTGCGGGTATCGTGGACTGAGCATGCAAGCAACGATGAGGTGTTGGAAAGAATGGCAACTAAATGGAAATTAATACTGAGCATCAGGAAGAGACAACTGAAGTTTCTAAGACACGCAGTGAGGAAGGAGAGCTTGGAGAACCTAATACTGACTGGCCAGATAGAAGGAAAGAGAGACAGAGGAAGGCAGCGGATAACATATTTGCAGGGCCTGATCAGGTGGATGACGGAACGGGGGTTGCGAGGTGTAACAGGAGCAAACATAATAAGAGCCACAAGGGATAGGGAGACGTGGAGAACCATGATCGTCTACGTCCTGAAGGGACAGGGCACAAGAAGAATGTGTTGTTTATTTATCTCTTTATTTGATTACTTCAGCTGTCCCATTCTCTTACAAGAGTTAGATCAGACCAAAAATACCTGGGCAGGATCTACTATGTCATCACTTTCCAGCCATAACATTTCAAACCGGTAACGTTGCCTGATAAGGAATTAATTAATTTCTACGCTATAGACGCTTTTCAGCTATTTCCAAAATAAATGTGCTAACAAGAAACATCTCTTAGTTCCACCACTTCAGTCTTCTAAACCCTCTACTACTTTATCCCTATTTCCATGTCAAACGTTCTGAAAAACGTCATTCCGTCCGTGTACAAGTTCAAACCTTTACAGATGTGCCTCTCGTAACTTCATCGCTATTTCCATTGGAAATGTTCTGATGAGCAACATCGTTTAGTTGTGCGAGTTCAGACTTTAACATCTAAGGTGCTTTCTACTCCACCGCTTTTTTTAAAATCATATCACCCCGAGCAAGACGGTAACGCCACTGATGTGCAGGGGGCTACGTAATAGTGAGAAGATTGGAAAAGAGAAAGCCGGAAACCACGTCCTAAACAGGGAACAAGGGATGAGCCTCTTAACCCGTTCAATAGACGTGGGTGGAGTGTGAAAATGCGATAGATATATCTATCTACTCCAATTGAAAAAAAAAACAAAGAGAGAAGATTGGAAAAGATAAAGCTGGAAACCACATCCTAAACAGGGAACAAGGGATGAGCCTCTTAACCTGTTCAATAGACGTGGGTGGAGTGTTAACCGGGCGATAAATAGATCTATCTACTCCAATTGAAAAAAAAAAAACAAAGTGAGAAGATTAGAAAAGAGAAAGCCGGAAACCACATCCTAAACAGGGAACAAGGGATGAACCTCTTAACCTGTTCAATAGACATGAATGGAGTGTGAACCGGGCGATAAATACATCTATCTACTCCAATTGAAAAAAAAAAACAAAGTGAGAAGATTAGAAAAGAGAAAGCCGGAAACCACATCCTAAACAGGGAACAAGGGATGAGCCTCTTAACCTGTTCAATAGGCGTGGATGGAGTGTGAATCGGGCGATAGATAGATCTATCTACTCCAATTGGAAAAAGAAAACATTTCATTTCTTTAGTTTCATCAGTTCCTCTACTACTGAAGTCTTTTCCCACCAGCTCAGTGCTTTACAGGTAAGCCTCTCTCGACGCTATCGCAATTTTCATATTCTGACCAGCTACATTTATTAGGTCTACAATTTCGACCCTTTAAAATAGGCCTTTTTCTACTCTATCGCTATATCCATGGCAGATGTTCTGACGAGCGACATCTCTTAGTTCCACCAGTACAAACCTTTACAGCTAAGACCCGCCACGATGTGTACACTTAGCAGCACTCTCCTCATTCCCTTTTCGTTCGTATTCTACTGGTAAGAAGAAAGTTTTACGCGGATATTCTTTCCAAAAGACGCTACTTTATGGAAGAGACTTTCGAGAGGATCCTTTCTCGATCACTTTAATCTTAACCATTTCAAGTCTAGGGACAACTCTTGTCGAGTTTCCTATCCTCTAAATCTAAAATTCTTGTCTCTACCTCATTGTACGTTCATTAAACAACGTCTAGTAAGCAGTGAATAGCTCTTCGATCTTCTATTGATGGAACAATATCATATTGAACGGCGGATATAATTGACAGATACATCCGACCGTAGATAAGGTCAACAAAAATGACAATCAGCATGAAAGGCGATAGACCGCAGAGTGTAATAAGAGAGGTACATCCGACTGTAGATATAGTCAACAAAATGAAAATCACAAAAAAGAAAAATGCGTGGGTGAAAAGGCATGGCTATGTGAGTCACGTTGAAGATTTAAGACTATATAGTCTAGAATTTTTGGCTGAAGATAAAAAACTTCCTACAACTAGCTTCCGACTCCCGATGGCTCCTTCGTATGCGCAAATACTCTCCGGCGGACCTCCTGCTCTCCACAAGAGTCACCATCGAAGAATAAAATTATATTTTTATATATACGTGTTCCTCATTGTTTGTCAAGATCCAGCTTAATATACTATCTAATGCTGTAAAACAGAATCGCTTTAGTATCGCATGAATTGCCGCAACTCGGATTGGAAACAATTCCACAAATTGAAGACATTTGGAGAGATTCACTGCCGTGACATGAAGATTGTCGTCCACGGTCCTCTGATATTCGTAGGTGCAAGATTTTGTAAGTGAATAAAACTACCCGCCGATTCCGCTTTTGCATTCGTTAACTGAAGATGCTTCGTCAGAAAAATGCCTCTGAATACACTTTATCTTCTTTTCTTTTCCTTTCTGCCTCTCTTATTTTTTTCATTCAGTACGTTTCTTTGCCGAGTCCGACGATCGAAAGATCAATTAATTATCTGAATCGGTGGAAGAATCGTTTTTCGTAACCTAGAATTCTAGTAATTGGCGTTTAAGTCAAGATTTCGAATACAGGCTTTCAAGAAAGGCAATCCTATTAAGAGGTTGGAACGATAGGATTTTTTTCTACCTCCAATGGCGATGTACTTATAAAATTGGCAATGTAAATGGTTTCCATAAGCCAATTGAACATTTGTTAATTTTTTTCGTTGAATTTTATTTACTTACTATTTGTTTTTGTTGGGTTTTTTTATTTGTTTTTGTCACATTCTCTCTTTCAATGGTTTTTGGCTTGTGAGAAAATGGTTGATATTTTTCACCATATTCTACTTTAGTTTAATCCATTTGTCTTTTTTTTCATTCATTTCTTTCTTTATTCTTTCGTTCAACTATCCCATCTATTTTCTTTTTTTCTTTCTTTCGTGAAATGAATCTCATTCATTTTTCTTTTTTTTATTTTTGCTCTTCTACTTTCTTTCTTTCTTTCTTTCTTTCATTTTCCTTGTTTAGTCTAACAAAATTTACTCTTTCTTTGCCTAGTTCTGTTCTCTTGCACTCTTCTTTTACTTTTTCCTTCAAGCAAAATCTATTCATTATTGTTTTAGCTTCTCTAACGCTTTCCTGTCTATCACTTGTTCAGTGACCATAATTCTCTATTGCAGTTATCAATATCAATTCCTTCTTTCCGTAATTCCTTTTCTTTACTTTTATTCCGTTTTTCTTTCCTGTTCATCTTTTATTTTTCGATTTTTTCTTTCGTCATTCATCTCGACTTTTCTCGTTTCTCTTTGTTTTTCTGACCTGTAGACGTCATTCATTTTCTATTCCTTTTCTTTCTTTCTTTCTTCCTTTTTTCGCTATTACATTCATTTTTCTTTCTTTCTTTCTTTTTTTCTCTTTCTTTATTTTCTGTTTTTTTTTTCTTCTCTTTTCTTCTGGTTTCTTTTACTCTTTCTCACCACAGTTCCAACTGTTTTTTTTTCTCTTTCTCTCTTTCTATCCTTCCTTTATGTTTTCATTCAATATTTGCTCCACAGGTCCAGTTCCCCTACTTTCATTCCTCATTCATTTATTTAACTTTTTCTTTCAGCTGTCTAACGATCATTTCTTTATTTTTCGCGTGACAACAACCTCCTCTTTCTTTCTTTCTTTCTTTCTTTCTTTCTTTCTTTGAACCACTCTGTATATCTATATGTTTGCTTCTACTTTTCCTTTCTGAGAATTCTTTCTTTCTTTCTTTCTTTCTTTCTTTCTTTGAACCACTCTGTATATATATATGTTTGCTTCTACTTTTCCTTTCCCAGAATTCTTTCTATCTTTCTTTCTTTCTTTCTGTCTTTCTTTCTTTCTTTTTTCTTTCTTTTTTTCTTTCTTTCTTTGAACCACTATATATATATATATATATATATGTTTGCTTCTACTTTTCCTTTCCCAGAATTCTTTCTTTCTTTCTTTCTGTCTTTCTTTCTTTCTTTCTTTTTTCTTTCTTTCTTTGAACCACTATATATATATATATATGTTTGCTTCTACTTTTCCTTTCCCAGAATTCTTTCTTTCTTTCTTTCTTTCTTTCTTTGAACCACTATATATATATATATATATGTTTGCTTCTACTTTTCCTTTCCCAGAATTCTTTCTTTCTTTCTTTCTTTCTTTCTTTCTTTGAACCACTCTGTATATCTATATGTTTGCTTCTACTTTTCCTTTCCCAGAATTCCTTCTCTCTTTCTTTCTTACTTACTTTCTTTCTTTCTTTCTTTATTTTCTTTCTTTATTTCTTTATTTTTCTGTTTTATTTAATATTTTCCCTGCAGTTCAAGCGACTTGCTTTTTCTTTCTTTCTTTCTTTCTTTCTTTCTTTCTTTCTTTCGTCTCATTTTTCTATGAATTTCCTTGCCCCTTAATTTTTTCTTTCTTTGTCTAACATTTTCTTCTTCTTTTTTTTACTGTCCTGTTTTCTTCCCCCTCTTCAACTTCGTTTCCGTCCTTTATGTGTTTGATTTTCTTTCATAATATCGTTTATTTTTTGTCGGGGCGGGAGGCTTTTTTTTTTTTCCTTTTAGATTAATTATTATCCTATTTGTTTTTTTTTTCTTCATTTCTTTGTACTTATTTTCCCTATATAAACAAAAAATATAGACAATTAATATAAAGAGACTACGCAGGTGTAAAACAAAGCGTATTTTCTCAGGTGTGAATAACAGAATCGCTAAATTACTTGATAAAAGGAATCAACAAACACAGAAAGCTGTCAGACACACCTGCATTCAATTTACAGGTAGTTCCCTCATTTACAGGGAGTTCTTTGGAGTGGTCTTTGGTGTCGGGAAATTAATCAAATTAAGGATTTAAAACATATTTTCATTTTTGTTTAACGAATGTTGTACAAGATCTCCAAAATAGCGAAATGTAAAGTTTCGGATTTGTCAATAAAAAAACAAGTATCATTAAAATATTTTTTTACCTTTTGCTACAAGCAAAGCAATAAATTCATTAGGATGCAAATTGCTGCTGAGATCGAATGAAATAAATAGGACAATAAAAGAACAAGTTCCAAGAAGATAAAAGATGACGAGTGACATTGCATTCAAGTTTTCGAAGATCAAAGTTGACAGGAGAGTCAAAAGCCAGAAAAGAGTTTTCAGTGCAAGAAGTGCAAGAGAAAAAAAACTAGCAGAGAACTTACGGTTACAATGAGTAATTTTTAGTGTAGTTAGTTAAGTGCCATACGTGATACACGCTTAGACGATCATGTCTCGAAAGAAATGTGACTGACTTCAGAGAAGATATCCTCGCAATACAAACCAACCATCCATCCATCCGTCTGTGCATGGAATACTACTGTCATATAGGGTCAGGCGACCCCGTTGTTCATCTCAGTATTTTCGACAGGTTCGAAAGGAAAATCACTAATGTGATAGGCACCGACTTGGCGGCTCGACTCCAGCCACTTTCTCACCGGCTGGATGTGGCTTCCGTCTGTCTCTTCTATAAATATTTTCATGGCTTCTGCCACATGAGTTTACTCGTGCAACCAGATCCCACCCATTGGCAACTGGATCCCACCCACTCAGAGTTAGATCAACCAAATGCAGCCGTTAATTCTACTCCATCAACTTCTTTTCTCGCACTTCCCGTCTGTGGAATTCTCTTTCATATTCTTGCTTTCCTGACGACTACAAACTCCAGGAATTTAAATGCAACGTCAATACCCATCTCTTATACACTTGACTCCACTACTTTTTACATCACCCCATATATCTTGTTCTTTTCCTTTCTCTCTACCTTTGCAATTGTCTTCACGCCTGTGTTCCCATCCTTCGCTTGCTCCTTTTTTCTGACACCCCCTTTAACTGGTTCGTTTTTATCTTTACTCTTCTCCTATCTAATCTTTTACACTTATGTAGCCTCCTGCGCATCAGTGGTGTTAACGCCTTGCTTGGAGTGAAACGATTAAAAAAAGTAGATTGCCATTACTTTCTGTGGTAGCCAACGTCACAGGATACTGCATACGACGAGTACCGTCATTACGTCTACGTACTAGGTTGTTCTACTCAGTTACACTTACCTAAACCACTTAACTACCTCGAATGATATATATATATATATATATATATATATATATATATATATATATATCCCTTTCCGGGACAAATTAGTTACTGAATTAGGTTGTGTATCAGCAATATGAATAAAATGTAAGATGTGAAGATTATGAGGAGGTGTAAAAAAATAACGGTTAATTCTAGACTTAAAGTGATTAAGATTTTAATATTCGGGGAAGCATTCTTTTATGAGTGTGTTCCACAAAGTAACAACTGATAGTTGCCCTAGCAGAATTTCCTCCATACTAGTTTTCATAGAATATAAAGGTAATTGTACGTGGCATAGTGGGTAAGAAATTGCATAAATAAGGTGCTATTTATAGAAATGCCGAAAATACACTTGAGGCAATGTGTTAGTGTCCTGGGTATGACGATGAACTATAACTAGCAGTAAGGCCTCGGATCATCAGACGTTTTGAGGAATGTGAAATCACCTCTTACTTGCTTTTGTTCCCAAGTCCGCCCTGACCCGGGGTTGTAGCGACAGTTAGTCTTAGCTATTGGCAAATAGTGAAACCCGCCAAACAAAAATAAAACATTATGAAAGTATAGAAATATATTTTTTAGAATAAAAATACCAGCAATATTCTTCTTCTATGTGCCTTGTTCCTTCAGGACGTAGGCGATCATGGCTTTCCGCGTTTCCCCATCCCTTGTGGCTCTGAGCACGCCTTCTCCTGTTACACCATGCAACCCCCGTTCTATCATCCACCTGTTCAAGCCCATAAATCTAGAATATAAATATATAGAAACTAGCATGGCCACAAAATGAGGGATCAGTTCATATATTGATTATAATATCGTCTTGATCCCCCACCTTATATCCACATTATAATTTCTTATAAACAGTTGGCATATATCTTCTTCTATGTGCCCTGTTCCTTCAGGACGTAGGCGATCATGGCTTTCCACGTTTCCCTATCCCTGGTGGCTCTGAGCACGCCTTCTCCTGTTACACCATGCAATCCTCGTTCCGTCATCCAACTGATTATGTCCTTCAAATATGTTATCCGTTGCTTTTCCCTGTCTCTTTTTCCCTCTATCTGTCCTGTTAGTATCAGATTCTCCAAGCCCTCTTTCCTCATTGCATGTCCTAGGAACTTCAGCTGATACTCAGTATTAGTTTCCTTTTTGTTTCCATCATTTCCAAACCTCGTCATTGCTCACATGTTCGATCCATGATATTCGCAGCATCCTTCTGTAGAACCACATTTCAGTTGCTTCAAGTTTTTCCTTTATCTTTGATGTTATTGTCTAGCCTGAAATGCCATTAGTTATATATACAAATTACGAACAATACAATTTTATATGAAAAATAGATACGAACAATACATATTTATAGTAACATTACAAAAAAATACATTTTTGAAGCCAAATCTCCGGCAATATATTTCTATAGAAAAATGACAAGCAATACACTTTTGTAAAAAAAATTACTAACAATGCATTTTATATGAAAACTAGCAGTATAGCCCGGCGTTGCTAGGGTGTAATGAAAGCTTTAAAACTAATCCATGGTCCTGGAGCTCAGACTCTTTGGACGTTGGCACGAAAGACTAAAAAGCAATAGTTGTTTCCAGTGAAAGCGAAACCGTAGACTGAAAGAAAAATGAATGGATGTAAGTCAAATTTTCATTTCCTGGTATCGATATCAAATAAGTTTTTTCGTCGTAAACTGAATTTTGAAGGTTAAGTAAGTCCTCTGAGTAAATGGTATCATGGCTGACACTAAGAACTACAATTATACCTACTTAGAGCCAAACCCGAAGCAAAACCTAAAATAAAAGGGTTGAAAAAATAGAGACATACAGGTAGATAAACAGACACACACACAAACATCTTGTCTTTTATACATATATATTTTCGAATTTCTGCACTATTGTCAGAACTGCAACCTTGAAACTTCTGTATATCGTTTCTTATGTCTTTTTCTACGAGTGTATCAAATTTGATTAAAATCGAACCACTCCTTCTATAACCCTATTTTTTCGATTATCGATTTTCGATATTTATCGGGGGTACCTCGACATAAAACCTAGGTAAGACCAATTGCAGACGCTTATAGTGCAACTGTGTAAATTTTCAAGAAAATTAGTTCAGCCGTTTCGGAGTCTATAGGTAACGGACACACACATACATACACACATACACAGACACACACACACACACACACACACACACAGACGAAGTTCCATTTATAAATAAGTTTAGATTAGATTAGATTTATTCAGGTAAATTAAATTTTAAACTAAACTGACCCACTGTTCAGATATTTTTGGCCCCCTAGCTTAATCCAATCTGTTTTCACTTATAAAATCTTGAAAAGATTTCTCGCCTCCCTTATTTATTCCAAACCTTATTTGACCAACTTTGTGTCTGCACACCAATGCTTATTAGACAGGGTAAAAATCAGAAAGCGGGCGACTAGATTTTGTATTTTCAATGATGATCAGAGCCCTACCAAGCGTCTTTATTTTTTGTAATTTCCAGAGGATAGATTTCCAGAGGATAGATTTCTCTGCAACACTTAATTCAGATTTCCTTGTGGTTGTCACTAAAATTTAGAGAACACTGTTATTTAACCCATATTTGTCAGAAAAGGATCTATGCTTTTTCCAAGGGAATTAATGCGAAAGTAAATGCGACAGACTAAACCAGAATTTGAACCTAACACACCGATTTAACTTTCTGTATTGATAGGTATTACACACCATGAGTGCATCACATTAGACCTATCCAGTTAATGAAGTTGTCTCCCTTGGGCAAACTCCATCTTCCCTGCCACCCAATCCAGCCGACACCTTCAAAAAAGCGGATCCGAGAAGCATTTCTCTATGTCTCCCGGAGTCGTCTTTAATGATATATTTTCGTTATAACGGGCGGCAAAGACATCAAAGAAGTGACGGTATTTGTTTAGAATTCCGACCGGACATGGTATGGACAGTATTGAAGAGTAAACAAGCATGGGTCTAGATGGAATTTTGTCACGTTGTCAAATTTAACACATCTTTCCGCCTTTGACGAAACATTGTAATTTACAGATGAAATACGGCGTTATACTTGAAGAATTGTATTTGATTAAAATGTATGCATTAGTTGCAGGCAAAATAACAATATTAATTTATTTAGATATATGGGGATAATTTGTGAAGCAAAGATACTTTTCTACTTTCTATATAATTTATTTTTATTTATAAATAAAGTTTGTGTTGAAATTTGTTTTCATAATAAAATCTGATAAATTGTTTGCATAATTCAAACAACAAACTTTATTTGCATAATGAGTCATGACACATTATTTTGTGTCTTCGAACCTGATAGAGCATTTGAATAATAAAACCTGAAACAATATTTGCAAAATTATATCAGAGACTTTGTTTTCATAAATACACCTGTCACTTTATTTGTCTGATGGAACCTGATGCTATAGTTGCAGGGTCAGACCTGTGATTTTATTTGCATAGGACCAGAAATTTCATTTGGATCACGAGGCGTGCCACTCTATTTGCATGATATGGCCAGAAACTTTATTTACATAATTAGACCAGTCACCTTTTTATCTAAGAGAACCTTATATTATATCTGCTGGATCAGACCTGTAACTGTTTTTGCATGATATGTCCAGATACTTTATTTGGATCACCAGAAATGACACCTTATTTCCATGATATGACTAGATATTTCATTTGGACCACCAGGAATGACACTTTATTTGTATGATATGACCTGATACTTTATTTGGACCACCAGGAATGATACTTTATTTGCATGTTTTGACAAGATACTTTATTTAGACCACCATCTATGACATTTTATTTGCATGATATGACAAGATATTTTATTTGGAACACCTGGTATGACACTGTATTTGCATGTTATGAAGAGATGATTTATTTGGACTACAAGGTATGACAATTTATTTGCATGACATGACCTGATACAATATTTAAACCATCAAGTCTGACACTATATTTGCATGATATGACCTGAATCTTTATTTGGACCACCAAGTCTGACACTTTATTTGCATGATATGACCTGAAACCTTATTTGAACCACCAAGTCTGACACTTTATTTGCATGATATGACCTAAATCTTTATTTGGACCACCAAGTCTAACAATTTATTTGCATGATATGACCTGAATCTTAATTTGGATTATCAGGTCTGACACTTTATTTGCCTGATATGACTAGATACTTTATTTGGACCACCGAATCTGACACTTTATTTGCATGATATGATTAGTTACATTATTTGGATTACCAGGTATGACACTTTATTTGCCTGATATGACTAGATACTTTATTTGGACCATCAGGAATGACACTTTATTTGCATGTTTTGACAAGATACTTTATTTAGACCACCAAGTCTGACACTTTATTTGCATGATATGACCTGAATCTTTATTTGGACCACCATGTATGACACTTTATTTGCATGATATGACCTGAAACCTTATTTGCACCACCAAGTCTAACAATTTATTTGCATGATATGACCTGAATCTTAATTTGGATTATCAGGTCTGACACTTTATTTGCCTGATATGACTAGATACTTTATTTGGACCACCAAATCTGACACTTTATTTGCATGATATGATTAGTTACATTATTTGGATTACCAGGTATGACACTTTATTTGCATTATATGAACAGATACTTTATTTTCTTTTTAGACCTCTAACTTTATTTGTCTAAGAGAAACTGATACGATATTTGCTGGATCAGACCTGTCACTTTATATGCATGACATGACCTAATTCTAAATTTGGACTACCGGGGATGACACATTATTTGCATGATATGATCAGATACTTTATTTACATAATTATACCTGTCACTTTATTTGTCTCAGAGAACCTGACACTATATTTGCTGGATCAGACCTGTTACTTTATTTGTAGGGACAGGCCTGTTACTTTATATACGTCATCGGGCCTGTCACTTCATTGGCATAATATGACCAAATATATTTATTTACTTGTGACTTTATTTGCCTAAGGAAACCTGATATTATAGTTGCAGGATCCGAACGCTCCCTTTATTTGCAGGATCAGATGTGCCACTTAATTTGCATATGACCAGACAGTTTGCTAAAATAATTAGACCTGTAATTTTATTTGCCTAAGAAAGCCTTATACTATATTTGTATAGTCAGGCCTGTTAGTTTTTCTTCTGGCAGAGAGTAATAACTCAGTCAAGGCTCCGCCGAAGGGTAGACCTCATCTGAGGAAAATTAGATATAAATTTTTGCCCAGGCTATATGGCGCGGACTGCCCACATTATCAAGGCCTTGTGCCACATTTTGTCTTAAGTGGGAAGGCAAGTACTACAGTTAGTACGCAGTTAAAGCCAGCTACAATTCTGGCAATACGCAGCGTTACTGTACCGTTCAGACTTACTTATTTCTATTTACTTAATTAATAATACTTGCTTTGTACATATGTTCTTGTTATACTAATACACTGTTTTGAACCTACCTCCAGTGTTCCATGTTTTACTTCCGACCAAACCGGTCACCGAAATTTCGCCACAACTCCAAAACAAATTGGCGACAAAGATTTGTGTTAAGATTTGCCACAACAAATTGGCGACGAAAATTTGTGTTAAGATTTGCCAAAACCAGCTGACGACAAAGATTTGTGTTAAGATTTGCCACAACAAATTGGCAACGAAGATTTGTGTTAAGATTTGCCACAATCAATTGGCGACGAAAATTTATGTTAAGATTTGGCACAACAAATTGGCGACGAAGATCCACAAGAAAAACTGGGACATTATTTGCTTTATCGAACCTGAGATTAAATTTGATTTATGAACCTTAACAATTTCCTAAGTACGTTATATATCAATATATCCGTAGCAGCAGGGATCTATCTTGGAAAAGATACCATGATGCAACACAGTCGTACATAGTTACTATAAAAATTACTGATTTGGAGGTACAAATTTTAAGTCTTCAGTAATTTTACAAATATGTATGATAACGAGGGTACTTGAAAAGTTATTAGACTAACCAAAAAGCTCTCCCAGAATAAATTCTTTTATTTTGACATTTTCATTGATTTGGGATAAGGCGTCTGGCCGTGAAAGTTTCCGTTGCTCCTTGAATTTGTCACGAAATTTCGCGTTAACAGTACAATCCTCACGAAAAGTTAGAAGCCAGCAGCATATTTAGCAAATATTGAATACTTCAATACCAGGTTTACAAGTGTCATTTGAAAATAATTTGTGGAAGTTGTTAAAAGAAGTGAGTAAAAGAAAAAGAAAAACAGAATAGATATAAATAGAATAATAGAAAAAAATAAAATACAAATAAATAGAATAATATTTAAATGATGAATAGAAATAGATAGAATAATAGTAAAATAATAGAATGGGAATAGATAAAATAATACTAAAGATAGAAAAGAAATAGATAGAATAAAAGAAAAATGATGGAATAGACATATATAAAATAATAGTAACGATAGAATAGGAATAGATAGAATAATAGTAAAGATTGAATAGAAATAGATAGAATAGGAATAGATAGAATAATAGTAACAATAGAATAGGAATAGATAGAATAATAGTAATGATAGAATAGGAATAGATAGAATAACAGTAACGATAGAATATGAATAGATAGAATAATACTAATGATAGAATAGGAATAGATAGAATAGTAGTAACAATAGAATAGGAATAGATAGAATAATAGTAATGAATGAATAGGAGTAGATAGAATAATAGTAATGTCTCAATAGGAATAGATAGAATAATAGTAACGATAGAATAAGAATAGATAGAATAATAGTAAAGATTGAATAGAAATAGATAGAATAATGGTAACAACAGAATAGGAATAGATAGAATAATATTAAAGACTGAATAGAAATAGATAGAATAATAGTAATGATAGAATAGGAATAGATAGAATAATAGTAACGATAGAATAAGAATAGACAGAATAATAGTAAAGACTGAATAGAAATAGATAGAATAATGGTAACAACAGAATAGGAATAGATAGAATAATAGTAAAGACTGAATAGAAATAGATAGAATAATAGTAATGATAGAATAGGAATAGATAGAATAATAGTAACGATAGAATAAGAATAGATAGAATAATAGTAAAGATTGAATAGAAATAGATAGAATAATGGTAACAACAGAATAGGAATAGATAGAATAATAGTAAAGACTGAATAGAAATAGATAGAATAATAGTAATGATAGAATAGGAATAGATAGAATAATAGTAACGAGAGAATAAGAATAGACAGAATAATAGTAAAGATTGAATAGAAATAGATAGAATAATGGTAACAACAGAATAGGAATAGATAGAATAATATTAAAGACTGAATAGAAATAGATAGAATAATAGTAATGATAGAATAGGAATAGATAGAATAATAGTAACGATAGAATAAGAATAGATAGAATAATAGTAAAGACTGAATAGAAATAGATAGAATAATAGTAATGATAGAATAGGAATAGATAGAATAATAGTAACGATAGAATAAGAATAGACAGAATAATAGTAAAGACTGAATAGAAATAGATAGAATAATGGTAACAACAGAATAGGAATAGATAGAATAATAGTAAAGACTGAATAGAAATAGATAGAATAATAGTAATGATAGAATAGGAATAGATAGAATAATAGTAACGATAGAATAAGAATAGATAGAATAATAGTAAAGATTGAATAGAAATAGATAGAATAATGGTAACAACAGAATAGGAATAGATAGAATAATAGTAAAGACTGAATAGAAATAGATAGAATAATAGTAATGATAGAATAGGAATAGATAGAATAATAGTAACGAGAGAATAAGAATAGACAGAATAATAGTAAAGATTGAATAGAAATAGATAGAATAATGGTAACAACAGAATAGGAATAGATAGAATAATATTAAAGACTGAATAGAAATAGATAGAATAATAGTAATGATAGAATAGGAATAGATAGAATAATAGTAACGATAGAATAAGAATAGATAGAATAATAGTAAAGATTGAATAGAAATAGATAGAAGATTAGTAAACTAATAGAATAGAAATAGATAGAATGTTAGTAAAAAAGATTAAAAATAAACCGAATAATTGTAAAATGATAGAATAGGAATAGAGAGAATAATAGTGAAAACTAGAATGGAAAAGAAGAAAGAAATTAAAAACCTGGAAAAAGAATGTAATAACCTAAAGAAAGAAAGAATTCGATAGAATGAAAAAACGCAAAATGAACGAGAACGAGAGAAAAGTAGAAGAGGAGGTGAGAGAAATATAGTAAAAGAAAGAAAGGAAGGAATAAATAGACACAGAGAAAGAAAACAGAAAGAAAGAAAGAAAGAAAGAAAGAAAGAAAGAAAGAAAGAAAAAAGACGGACTGCAAGAGAAAAACAACAAAAGTAAGAAAGAGAGGAAGAAGACGACAAGGAGACGAAACAGAAAGAGATGCAAAGAGAAAAGAAGGAATATAATAGTAAATAGGAAAAGAAAAAGTTAAAGGTAGAAAGAGAGAAATAAAAAGAAAAATAGGAAAAAGAATAGGAAAATAAATAAGTAAATTGGAAACCTGGAAAGAAAGAAAGAAAGAAAGAAAGAAAGAAAGAAAGAAAGAAAGTAGAAAAAGGAACAGAAACAATGGGAAAAAGATTTAAAAAAGAAGGATAAAAATGAAAGAAAGAATGAAAGAGAGAAAGCAGTCTGCTGAGTGAAAATAAAGAAAGAGAAAAAAAGAAATGGAAAAAGAAGGGATGTAACAGAAAAGTAGAAAAAGAATGACAAAAAAGAAACCGAAAGACAGAAAAAAGAAAAAGAGAAAGAATAAGTAATGTAACAAGAAAATAGAAAAACCAAAACCGTAAAGAGTGAAAAATCGAAACTACATAGAAAAACAAGAAAAGAAACAAAGCAAGAATGTAGACAAGCGCAAAAGAGAGTGAGAAAGAAGAACTAGGAAAAGAAATGAAAGAAAAGCAAAATCGGAAACGAGGCAGAAAAAGAGAAAAAAGAAGAACTAATAGAAACACTGGGAAATAAAGAAACACAAAAGAGAGACGGTCAGAAAAAAAGCAGAAAGAAGAGAAACAAAACGAGAAGAAAAATGGCGACAACTGCCGCTTGTTGCCGCTGAATATTATCTTTGTATTAAGTAAGCCGTAGCCAAAGGGTACGCGGCACTTCAGTTCGTAATTGGTCACGTCTGTCAATCGATTCTGTCCACCTGGATGGCTACTAAAAGACAAGAGAAAGCAAATAGCTCTCAGTGTCGAGGTGTTTCTTCTCAGCTAACAGAATATCGGCGTCAACATAAGTCCTGGTAATAGTTGATGCTTTGACTGTAAGAGAGACCACACACAAAGGAAACGTCAAGAGTGGACAGATTATGTCCAAAGTGCGTAGAAGGAAAAATCAGCGTTGTAAGATGAATGAAAGAAATTAACATGGAGAAGGTCAACCATTTTGTAGCGAGAAGTGGTTAAAGCGGTAATTTCGTGTTGGCATTGGCGTGATCAACACACACACACACACACACACACACACACACACACACATATATATATATATATATATAAGCGCAAAGGATGAGTGCAAATCCTAGTGTCGGAGAGATTATTTATGAAAGTGATTGAATCACGTCAAGAAGGAAACAAACATAGAAAGAAAGAAAGAAAGAAAGAAAGAAAGAAAGAATAGTAACCAAAACAAAAGACCGTGGTAGATAAAAAGAAAGAAATAAAGTATGCAGAAAGAAAGAAAGAAAGAAAGAAACAAACAAACAAACAAACAAACAAACAAACAAACAAACAAACAAAGAACAGTAACGAAGACAAAAGACCGGAGTAGATAAAAAGAAAGAAATAAAGTATGCAAAAAGAAAGAAAGAAACAAAGAAAGAAAGAGAGAAGAATCGTGAAAGAACAGGAATCAAAGCAGAAATGAGTGAATGAAGAAAGTGTGCAAGAAATGAATAAATAAAGTAACATAAGCACAAAGAAAGAAAGAAAAGTAACCGCGAGAAAAGGCCATGACAGAAAGAAAGAAAGAAAGAAAGAAAAAAGAAAGAAAAAATAAAGAAAGAATGAAAGACAGAAAGAAAAAAGAAAGAAAAAAAGATAGAACAGTAACCAAGACAAAAGACCGTAGTAGATAAAAAGAAAGAAAGAGAGAAGAATCTTGAAAGAACAGGAATCAAAGCAGAAATGAGTGAATGAAGAAAGTATGCAAAAAATAAATAAATAAAGTAACGAAAACACAAAGAAAGAAAGAAAAGTAACCACGAGAAAAGGCCATGACAGTAAGAAAAGAAACAAACAAACAAACAAACTAACGAACAAAAAAAAAGGATGGACGGTGCGACACTAAAATAAAAGACTCGTCGGAATAGCAGAAGATGCTTTACAAAAGTTATTTAAAGTATTTAATAACAGGAAAATATATTTGGAAACAAAAAGAGTATTAAATTATGTAATATAAGTCCTCGTATATGGCAGTGAATGCTGGACAATCTTCTCACAGTTCAAGAAGAGACTTGAAGCAACAGAAACGAAGAAAAGAATACTGAACCGTTATGTAATATCAGTCCACCTATATGGCAGCGAATGCTAACCAATCTCCACCCCGATAAAGAGGAGACTTGAAACAACAGAAACAGAGAAAAGAGTTGTGGACTGTTATATAACCGAGCGCCCATATCTCAGAGGTAGATTCGCCGACTGATGTCAATTCGGTCAGGTTTCAATCCTGGCTAGAAGTAATCAGATGTCTTACCGTACTGATACAGCGAAACAGATCTGTCTGCTGATGACCATATATATATATATGTATATATATATATATATATATTAGTAGTAGTAGTAGTAGTAGTGGTAGTATGTGCGTTGTGGATATCGGCTCGGAACGAGAAATCGGGGTGCCGAATTCGAATCCCAGTTGAATTCCCTGCATTCACTTACGCGCAAATGCCCTTGGGAAAGGTATTAATCCAACTCTTCCCTCCAGTTATGGGTTAAATAACAGGACAGGTTAGGTTCATTCTACCGCAGAATGGCAACCTACTGCGGGAAAATATTCTGCCCAGTCCGTAAACCGTGTATCACGTATGGCACTTAACTGACTGAGTGACTGACTGATGTGATATCAGCCCTCATATATGGCAGTGAATGATGGACAATCACAGCTCAGATAAAGAGGAAAATTGAATCAAGAGAAACAAAGAAAGAGTTCTGAATGTTTTTTTTAATATCAGTCCTCATATATGGCAGTGACTGCTGGACAATCTTCGCCCAGATAAAAATGTGGTTCTACAGAAAAATGCTGAGAATGCCATGCACTGTACATATGACCAATGACGAGGTTTTAAATGAAATAGAAAAAAAACGGTCACTTATAAGTAGTATCAGAAAGAGACAGTTGAAATTTATTTTGCACATGAGGAGAAAGCGCAGCTTTAGAAATTGTTAAGCCCGCAGAAAATATAAGAGGGTAGAGGTTCAGCAGTCTACGGTTATATCGTGTTGAATACACCGGTTCCCGTCCGATCACCGAAGTTAAGCAACATCGAGCCTGGTCAGTACTTAAATGGGTGACCATTTGGGAATACCAGGTGGTGTAAGGGTAAGGACAAAGAATGGCCCACCTGTTCTCCAGGTTTGGTGGTTGGGTGCAGGGCTAACAATCCTGCCCCGTAAAAAACAGTTTGTTACAGAAACAGCAACAAAAAGTTGCTGCCGTATGCACCATCTGGGTGTGATGGATAAATGATGATGATGATGATGATGAGAGGTACAGTGGAAAACAGTCCATAACCGTCTTAACAAGCTTGCAGAAATGGTTAGCAGAACAGGGATTAAGAAAGATTTAAAATATATATATATATATATATACATTGTCATCCGCAGACAGATCTGTTTCGCCGTATCACAGCTCATCAGTACGGTTAGACGCCGATTGCTTTTTACCCAAGATTGAAACCCGACCGAAATGGCGTCAGTCGGCGACTCTACCCCTGGGCTATGGACGTTTGGTGGAAGTAGGCAGACTTTTTAGCGCATATCATTATACGGGCCCAATAGCTAGAACGCTCTAATTCATTTCACTAAATGAGCGATGCGTACATGCCAGAGTAGCTACTGTTTATCCAAGTCTACTATTTTTCCAAGTCTACTATTTTTCCACAGGGCTCAATCAGGATATGAGAACGTATATATATATATATATATATATATATATATATATATATAAAGAGTAAGGAAGTGTGGTGAGCTGTTATCGCCAACATCGTGAAGGAAAACTGCGTATAGCAGAATAGAAGAGACGATAATAGTACAACTTCAATGAAAAGTCAAATCATTTCGAGGCAAATTAAATCTAAAATGTAAATCCCAAAAATGCAGACATCGAGGTTATCCAGGAAAGATTCAAGAAAAACTTACGAAACGATATAACACCTAATTCCATTTAAAGAATTCGATGTGTGGCTTCTTTGGGGAACACGATCAGACTTAAGTATTCGACATCCCCGATAAGAAATACAATGTCCCAAAAGAAGGTCACAGGTCATAAGAAACAGAATTATACCTGAAACAATGCAGTTCATGAACCTTGATCAGCTAAGATATAATTTTATATTTATTGACTCTCATCTCTGGTGTTACGAAAGCAACAAATGGGGTTTGTTATAGATTTAAAATTATTTGCATGATGTGTGGTCATGACAACAGGTTGGATGCAACTAGGAAAGTCCGGGTGTTGATTATTAGTTACTAAGCGAAAGTCAAGGGGATTTGTTGCCAACGAACAAAAAAAAATCGGTGATAAACGATTGTTAATAAGAAAGAAAAATATAAAACCAAAGTGTAGGGACAGTAACTGCTAATAAAGAAAGAAAGAAGAAAAAAACAGAAAAATAAAAGAATGAATAAACAGTAACTGTGAAAGAACGAAAGAATGAAAGAAAGAAAAAAGAAAGCAAGAAAGAAACCTGAAAAAAAAAGAACTAAACGTTAATGGAAGAAAAAAAAACATGAAACCTGAAAGAAAAAAAAAAGCAACAACGAACAATAAACTCACAAGAAACAGGCGAAGAAGGAAAATGCACCCCGAAAGAAAGAATTATAACCCCGAAAGAAAGAGTGTTATTTAATGAAAGAACGAAAAGGACCAGTGAAAGAAAAAGCACTAACTGTAAAAGTAAGAATGAAAGAAAGAAAGAAAGAAAGAAAGAAAACAAGAAAAAAGAAAGAAAAAGAGAAAGAGAAAAAAGAGAACTAAATGTTAATAAAAGAAAGAAAAAACATGAAACCTGAATGAAAAAATCTACGAACAATAAACTCACAAGAAACAAGCAAAAAAAGAAAATTCACTCCAAAAGAAAGAATTATAACCCCGAAAGAAAGCGTGTTATTTAATGAAAGAACGAAAAGGATCAGTGAAAGAAAAAGCAGTAAATGTAAAAGAAAGAAAGAAAGAAAAGAAAACAAGAAAAAGAGAAAGAGAAAAAGAGAGAACTAAATGTTAATAAAAGAAAGAAAAACATGAAACCTGAATGAAAAAATCTACGAACAATAAACTCACAAGAAACAAGCAAAAAAAGAAACTGCACTCCGAAAGAAAGAATTATAACCCCGAAAGAAAGAGTGTTATTTAATGAAAGAACGAAAAGAATCAGTGACAGAAAAAAGCAGTAAATATGAAAGAAAAAATGAAAAAAAGAAAGAAAGAAAGAAAGAAAAATTTGAAGCCTGAAAGAAAGAACAAAAACCGTTAGGAAATTTAAAAACATGAAACCTGAAAGAAAGAAGGAAAGAAAGAAAGAAAGAAAGAAAGAAAGAAGAACATGAAAACCAAAAGAAAGAACACTAACCGTTAATGAAAGAATATACATGGAAAACGAAAGATAGAAAGAAAGAAAGAATCTGAAACCTAAAAGAAAGAATCAAAGAAAGAAAGAATAAATGGATGAAAGAAATGAATAAAGAACTTGAAAGCCTAAAGAAAGAAGGAACAGAAACTGTTAATGAAAATAAAAACATTAACCACGAAAGAAAGAAACACAGAAAAATAGAAAGAATATGTAGCTTGAATGAAAGCACAAAAAAAAAGATTATAAAGCATGAAAGAAAAAAAACAGTAACCGTTACTGAAAGAATATGAAATATGAAAGAAAAAAAAAGAAAGAAACGAAGAAACAAAGAACGAAAGAAAGAAATAAAGAAAGAAAAAATGAAAGAAAAAAGAACATAAAAGCCAAAAGAAAAATGTATAGCAACTGTTAAAAAAAGAATAAAAGAATGAACAGTAAATGTTAATAAAACAAAGAATATGAAAACCGAAAGAAAAAAATGAAGAAAACAAATAACCTAAACCCTTCAATTTCTTTTTCTTAGTTGCTATGCGCAATATAGTTTTGAAAAAGAATTTCCAAAATTTGTGGGACATCCAGTGAAAATTGAAATCTTTAAAAGACCTACAAGTTTAAACTGTTGACGACAATGTCGCTTTTACAATCAAAATTAGCGAAGATGCCTTCCGAAAGATAAGCGAAGTATTAAGAAACAGGAACATTTCACTAGAAACAAAGAAAAGAGCGCTGAACTGTTATTTAATATCAGTCCCTACATATAGCAGTCAATGCTGGAGTTGCCTTCCAAACACTAAGCAAAGTATTAAGAAACAGGAAAAGGATAGAACGTTGTGGAACGACATAATTACCCGAAATATACTAAAAAAGAAGTTTAGTTTGAAAGAAGGTCATACTTATAGAGAAGTCAATGAGGATTGAACTCTCTACTCCGGAATAAATAGCCAAGCAACTTACTTACGCCGAAGAACACATTATTCATTTTCCGCTGGTGATGTGACTACGATTATTGCAAGAAATTTATCGGTTTATGAGTTTTTGATGTCACAGCGAAAGAATTAAGTAAATGACTCGGACATGCAATTAGTCCTGGTGGAGAAAGAAAGGTAAGAGAGGTCACAACCAGGCCTGAGGGTGCCTGAAAGCAAGGAAAAGACGGAAACAAAGTAAAAAGAAAGAAATTTAACGAAAAGACAAGAAGCTTGCAAAAGTTGGCCATTGATATCTGCCTAAAGATTTTTCCTATTTTCAATCTTGACTTTGTTTTCTCTTCCCAGATAAGGACAATATAGAATAAAAAAGAGATTTGTTGAACGCTAGAATAGAAAAAACAGCAGTTGCGTTCAATATTTTTCAGTGTTTATAATAAAACATCCGCAATTTCTCATACACACACACACACACACACACACACACACACACACACACACACACACACACACAAAAACAAAAAAAAACGGAGATATCAAATTTGATAAGTTGTAACAGAATGCGAAGTCCAAGGTCAGAATGGTCAGCGATTAGCCAAATTGACACGTGTGCGTGATATTCTGATTGTGATGGATTGATTTTGTCTATGTTTTGGACATAAGCCCAAAAGTTTAATATGCTTCCCATACCCAGTTTAGCGACTGGCTAAGATCATCCGCAGAAGGGACGCTGCCTCTCAAAATAAGGGTTGGCACCATTCTCCAAAGAAAACGAATAAGAAAAAGAAACCTTGCTTTTCGTTGATACCATTTTATGCATCATTCCTTCGTGTCTCGCACACACACACACACACACACACAAACACATATATATATATGTGTGTGTGTGTGTATATGTATATATATAGTATATCAGAAAATTCAGATTAAAACTCGCTTTATGATCATTTCAGTGAGAAAGTTTTCACTTCATCAGCAACGACTGAAAACAAAAATGTATCAATTAAAAAATGGTACGAAATTTTTATACCGGAAGTAAGTTCAAAAACATACGGGAAGTCAAAACAAAGTGAGGGTGGGATTAAGAAAGAAAAAAATTTTTTATTTATTTAAATTTGTCGGCCAGACATAAGAAATAGGGAAAAGCAGAAAGCGATTCATGACAATACTATAAGGCTATACATTATGTCCGCATAAAAAGAACAAAAATTTAATATATATATATGTGTGTGTGTGTGTGTGTGTGTGTGTGTGTGTGTGTGTGTGTGTGTGTGTGTGTGTGTGTGTGTATTTATGTATGTATATGTATATAAATTTTGTACTATACTTGAATTAATACATTTTTATTTTCAGTCGTTGCTGATAAAGCGAAAATTTCCTCGATGAAATGGGCATTTAACGAATGTAAATTTTCGGAATTTTTTGACAGACTATATATATTTGGCTCTGTAAACAGATAATAATATTTACATCGAGCCCTCCACCTTGATCAATTTTAATAAAATGAATAATTATAGGATCTGGTTTTTGGGACATTATCTTTTGCTCATGCTTTTTGGATATATATATATATATATATAATCTTTGGAATCAGTTCCAGAATAAACCAGATCGGAATGTACGTACCCTTTTAAAGAAATTAGAGTGCATTCTTTAATAAGATAAATAAAGCATTATGCTGTGACGCACCCTATAACCAAACAGACTAAGCACTCCATAGGACAAGGGTTTCTTCTCAGGTTCTAACCCTGCAGGAGGGTACATTTCATTTATTAGATTTTCCTCGCGTGCGGAGGCCGGTATATTACACGTTTGATCCAATAAGAAATTTGCATTAAAATGAATTACAATGATTTTTAGTAATCGATATATATATATATATATATATATTGTCATCCGCAGACAGATCTGTTTCGCTGTATCACAGCTCATCAATACGGTTAGACTCCCATTGCTTTTTAACCCAGGGTTGAAAACCGACCGAATTGGCGTCAGTCGGCGATTCTACCTATGTGCTTGTATATATATATATATACACGCATATCAATATAAAGTATCAGAAATATTGAAAATCGAAGTGGAAGCGGAACTGGCCAAATTGAACAGTAACAAAGCAGCAGGACCCGACCAACCTTCATCTGTGCTTTATAGACGGCGCAAAGTACACCACAAAGATTTGTTCGAGATGCCTCGACATTTTTGAAAAAGACATTAGAATAATCAAGAACCTATATTGGCAGAAACCCGCTTGCGTACAGACAGGAAATTAATTCAGCAGATATACAAAAATAGAAAGCGATCTAAGACAAGGATGTGTTTTCTTACCGCATCTATTCAACTTATACAGCGAAACAATTCTGACGGAAAAAAAATCCTTGCCAGGATTCGTCGTTTGCGGCCACAATCTCAGCAATGTATGATAAAAGGATGTCACGGTGCTGATAGCAGACACAGAAAAGAAAATGCAGATCCTTTCACGGTAATAAAAGATGGGCATAAACTTCAAGAAAACTGAATGTATGGTCATCACAAAAAAAGACCCCAGAATGTCAATATCACGTTGGAGTAACTAAAATAAAATAATTAAAGAAATTTAATTACCTGGGAAATGTTCTGACAAAGGATAAAATTTGCGACATTGAGACCTGACGACATATTTGCATGGCCAAGGATGCATTTGAAAAGCTAAGAAGTCTTGAGAGACAGAAAATTTCTTGGGGAAACATTTCTTGGGATCGATTTTCATAGCACTACCTTAGAAGCCAGGCGCAAAGGAATGTGAACTCTACCAAACAATCGGCTTAATGAGCCACATAACAAAACTCACTATCCGGATTCTGATTAACAAAGCGTGCAGCAGAATCGGTCCAGAGATAAGGCAAGAACAATGTGGCTTCGTAAAAGATACAGGAACGAGGAATACGATATTGATGGTCAGAATGCTATCTGATCGAACAATCAGTCAGTCAGTTAAGTGCCATGCGCGATACACGCTTGGGCGATCATGTCTCGAAAGAGACATAACTGACTGGGCAGAAGATTATCCCGCAGTAGGTTGCCATTGCTTTCTGCGGTAGACTGGTTGCCGACCAAGGCTATAGAACCCAATCTGTCCTATTATTTAACCCATAACTGGAAGGAAGAGACGGATTAATACCTTTCCCAAGGGTATTTGCGCGTAAGTGAATACAATGAATTCAACTGGAATTCGAACTCGGTTCCCCGATTTCTCGTTCCGAGCCGATATCCACTGCACCACAACGCACATCCGATCGAACAATATTAAAAACCGAAGTGGAATTGGCAATGGCCAAATTGAAGAGAAACAAAGCAGCAGGGCCAGACGGGATTGTATTAGATGTGTTGATGTTCCTAGAAATCTTTGGCCTCGACAGACCAATAGAAATAATAAACGAAATCTACAACAGCGGCAATATATCAGACGACCTAAGCAGACCAATTTTTATAGTACTACCTAAGAAGCCAAGTGCAAAGGTATGTGAACTCTACCAAACAATTAAGCTTAATGAGCCACATAACAAAACTCATCATCCGGATTCTAATGAACAAAGCGAGCAGCAGAAGCAGACCAGAGATAGGACAAGAATAGGCTGGCTTTGTTAAAGATATAGGAACAAGATACCGGAACGATATTGAGATCTAAAGGTGCATTTGCATGGCCAAAGATGCATTTCAAAAGCTAAGCAGAGTATTAAGAGACAGGAAATTTCATTGGAAACAAAGAAAAGAGAGTCGGATTCTATATAATATTTGTTTTTCTGTATGACAGTAAATGTTGGATGACCTTATCAGAGCTAAAGAAGATTCGTGATGCAGCAGAAATGTAGTTCTACAGAAGGATGCTGAAGATGCTATGGACTGAGAAGGTGAGGAGTAGGTTGCCAATGCCTTCTGCGGTAGACTGGTTGCCAACCAAGGCTATAGAACTCAATCTGTCCTATTATTTGACTCATAGCTAGAGAGATAACAGATATATTATATTATTACCTATTAATTAGTAAGGGATCAGTTTATTACTTCATAACAACAGACAACCAATCCCCTACTTTATAACCAGTAGAAGCCTTAATCAGGATTCCAACTATTATATTCAGTCAGTCAGTCAGTCAGTTAAGTGTCATAAGTGATATACGCTTTGGGCGATCATGTCTCGAAAAAGACATGACTGACTGGGCCGAAGTTTATCCCGCAGTAGGTTGCCATTGCATTTTGTGGTATATTGGTTGCCTGTGGCGCAGTGGATATGAATTCGGAAAGAGAAATCGGGGAGCCGAGTTCTAATTCCAGTTGAATTCGTAGCCTTCACTTAAACGCTCTTGCCTTTGGGAAAGGTAATAGTCCAACTCTTTCCTCCAGTTATGGGTTAAATAACAAGAGAGAGTGGGTTCTATAGCCTTGATTGGCAACGAGTCTAACAAAGAAAGTAATAGCAACCTACCACGGGAAAATCTTCTGTCCAGTCAGTCATGTCTCGAAAAGGACATGATCGTCCAAGCGTGTATCACGTATGGCACCTGACTGACACATTTATTATAAATCACCTGAAGACACCGAGAGAAGGTTAGAATTCTGGGATGCGTAATAACTCGTTTACAAATGAAATATATATTGTAATTTTGTTATTACAATGGTTCATGAAAGCATAATATCACTACAAAAAACATTTATGTTTCAGAACAATACTGTTCCTCTTCAAGTGATATGTTAAAATAAATGGTGAAAATCTTTAAAAAAATAAATCATTTTCAACATTTATTTTAAAAATCCTGAAGAACAGTATTGCACTGAAACATGAAATTTTTTCTGTAGTGATTTGCCATAAGATTCAGTCAGTTAAGTGCCATATGTGATACACGCTTGGGCGATCATGTCTCGAAAGAGACATGACTGACTGGGCAGAAGATTAGCTCGCAGTAGGTTGCCATTGCTTTCTGCGGTAGACTGGTTGCCGATCAAGGCTATAGAACCCAGTCTGTCCTATTATTTAACCCATAATTGGAAGGAATAGACAGGTTAATTGCTTTTCCAATGGTATTTGCGCGTAAGTGTAGGCAATGAATTCAGCTGGAATTCGAACTCGGCTCCCCGATTTCTCGTTCCGAGCCGATATCCAATGCACGACAACGCACATCCGCCATAAGATTCAGTCAGTCAGTTAAGTGGCCATACGTGAAACACACTTCGGCGATCATGTCTATAAAAGATGGTAATAAGAAAATTACAATACTAAGCTCTACTCTGTATCAAGCACTTATTATAAAACTAAATGCTTGAAGAGTGGGTTTCAAGCGACATGTTTTTCTAATGTCTTGTAATATATATATATATATATATATATATATATATATATATATATATATATATATATATATATATACACTTAACTTACATGCATAGACGAGCACATACCTGCGATTGTACATCAACGCAGGTGGGTGAACGCACAATCGCAGTGCACACTCGAGAGTGCACGCAGAGTAATGCGCACACGCACTATCAAAACAAAATTCACCAGTAACAAATGCAAATAAAAAATAAAAAATCGAGAAGTATAGTGATCTGCTGACGCCCTTTGACAAATAGACCGACCGTTCTATCTAGGAATCTCTGGAGTCGGAATCCTGAAAATAACATCAATCAACTAAGTGGCAAATATTTTATATATATATATATATATGTATATATATATATATATATATTCGTCTCATCTCAAATTAGGCAGAACCGACGCAAATACGCATGGGGCTACATAAGAGAGTAAGAGTTAATACAGTAGGAGAGCGAAGAGAAAGACGAATCAGTTACAGGGGGTGAAAGAGAAAGGGCAAGAGAAGGATATGAACACAGGGGTGAAGACAGTTACGAAGGTAGAGAGAAAGGAAAAGAACAAGATACACAAAGTGATGTAGAAAGAGTGAAGAGAAAGGCGAACCAGCTACATGGGGTGAAAGAGAAAGGGCAAGAGAAGGATATGAACACAGGAGTGAAGACAGTTACGAAGGTGGAGAGAAAGGAAAAGAACAAGATACACAAAGTGATGTAGAAAGAGTGAAGAGAAAATCGAACTAGTTACAGGTGTGTCAGAGAACGGACAAGAGAACGCTGGGAATACAGGTGTGGTGACCTTTGTAAAGGTAGAGAAAGAAAGAAAAAGAACGAGATACACGGGGTGATGTAGAAAAGGCTGGAGTAAAGTGGATAAAAGATGGGAATTGACATTGCATTTAAATTACCTAAGGTTGTAGCCGTCAGGAAAGCAAGTATACGGAAGGGAGTTTCACAAGTGCGAGAAAAGAAGCTGGTGGATTAGAATTGTCGGCTGCATTTAGCTGATCTCAATGTAAATGGGTGGGACCTTGTTGCCAGTCTGGTTGCACGAGTAAATTCTTGTGGTGAGGGGCACCAGTGACCTAAGTTCGTCGGAGCCGAAACCATAAAAAATTTGTAGAGGAGACAGAATGAAGCAACATCCCGACAGTGAGAAAGTGGCAAGAGTCGAGCTGCCAGGTCTGGACGTATCATGTAACAGATTTTCCTCTAGAGCCTATCGAGAACACTAAGATGAATAGCAAGGGCGCTTGACCAGATATCACAATAGTATTCTATGCACGGTCGGTAGGTTGTTTTGTATATATATATATATATATTGTCATCCGCAGACAGCTGGAAATTTCCGGAGATTAACGAAATAAAATTAACAATAGACATATTTAATTTATTTGTTTGATCATTATTTTTAATCGATATTCATATTTGAGTAGATATTCTGTTTTCAATTAAACATTATATATATGGCCTGATTATTTGAGATATTTTAAGCAAATCTGCAACAATTTTCCAATTGACACACATTGTCAAATGACGCACATTGTCGAAACAAAATACTGTTTAATTAAAAACAGAATATCTACTCAAATACGAATATCGATTGAAAATAATGTTCAAATAATATATATATATATATATATATATATATATATATATATATATATATGAACAAGAATGGAGAAAATAATTTCAGCGTTCAAATCATTTATTTAAAACATTGCTCAATATAAAAATAGAGCAATAAAAATTTACTACTAACTATTACGTTAGAATATATGAAAAGTACAATGTATAAAGAATATTGACTACCTGATGAGACATTGTTTCTTTCAATGTCGGAACAAATTGTACAATTTTGTAGTAGTTTGTAGTTTGCACGCAAATACCCTTGGGAAAGGTATTAATCCGTCTCTTCCTTCCAGTTATGGGTTAAATAGCAGGGACAGACTGGGTTCTATAGCCTTGGATCGGCAACCAGTCTACCGCAGAAAGCAATGGCAACCTACTGCGGGATAATCTTCTGCCCAGTCAGTCATGTCTCTGTCGAGACATGATCGCCCAAGCGTGTATCAAGAATGGCACTTAACTGACTTATTGATTTGTTAAATCTGAATTAAAAATAATATTTTTCACTCATCATTTTTTCATAGACATCTCTTTCATTAAGTAAATGTTTTATTTTTCATTTTAGGTATCTGTATCCATTACAACATTTTTACACCTATTGTCTGGCGTAGTGATAGGAATACCTTTATTTTCTGATACTTTTTTGGTTCTTTTACGAATCTTTGCAGAAATGCTCTTTCATTATGTTTCTAATATCACAGTAATTATTCCTTGTATGAAAACTTTGTCGAAATAAGCATCTTTTTACCTTCTGGCTGTTAATTATTCTAGCTAATGTATCTTTTTTTTTTCAATCTCGATTGCAAACTGTATTCCGAAACTGTGGGCTTGCAGTTCCCAGTTGTATAATTTTACATTCCATAAGTGTTGAATCAGTTCTTTTCGTTCAATATATTTCCATTAACCGTTTGAACATTTTGTTTGTAGTTTGTGCCAAAATTTGGAGTTCATTTTATTCTTCAATATTGTTCATTGTAATTGGTTTGATTTGAATTTAGAGAGAGCAATCTTATGTGGTACAGTGGATATCGGCTCGGAACGAGAACTCCAGTTGAATTCATTGCATTCACTTACGCGCAAATACCTTTGGGAAAGCTATTAATTCGTTTCTTCCTTCCAATTATAGGTTAAATAACAGAACAGATTGGGTTCTATAGCCTTGGCTGGCAACCAGTCTACGGCAGACAGCAATGGCAACCTACTGCAGGATAAACTTCTGCCCAATAAGTTATGACTCTTTCTAGACATGATCGCCGAAGCGTATTTCACGTATGGCACTTAACCTACTGACTGAATCTTATGGCGGATGTGCGTTGTCGCGCATTGGATATCGGCTCGGAACGTGAAATCGGGGAGCCGAGTTCGAATTCCAGCTGAATTCATTGCCTACACTTACGCGCAAATACCCTTGGAAAAGCAATTAACCCGTCTATTCCTTCCAATTATGGGTTAAATAATAGGACAGATTTGGTTCTATAGCCTTGGTCGGCAACCAGTCTACCGCAGAAAGCAATGGCAACCTACTACGAGATAATCTTCTGCCCAGTCAGTCATGTCTCTTTCGAGTCATGATCGCCCAAGCGTGTATCACATATGGCACTTAACTGACTGAATCTTATGGCAAATCACTGATCCACTTGTGCTAGCTTTTTTCGAAAGTTTTTTTTTTTTTTATTTTTTTTTTTTTTTTTGTAGGGGAATTTAAAAATTCGTATACATAGATGGGGAAAATAAGGCGTTCTGATTAACTTTTACATATATTCTTGATATAATGAATTTTTTGTTTCGGGTGCGATAACAATGTCCTCAAATGTAGGCTGTGAAAAGTCAGAGAGATACACATACCCTTCAAGAGGGAATTGCACCATGCTTTACGTTTAGTTATCTGTTCAATTTTCTTCTTATTGCTCTAGATGATATAAGCATATAATTTGGTATCTATTTAATATTTTATCTGAATTAAATAATTTTGGGGATTATCCTTTCCGTTTTTACAGGTTTGTCATTATTTACTATATATATATATATATATTGTGTGTATTTTGGCAGCATTTTTTCATTAATGCAGGTTTCATTGAATAATATAGACAAGTTTTGTCTATTAATTTTGTGTAGGATCAGTTCATACCGTCTGATATACTTGATGGTGATGTCGTTAAAAGACAACAAAAAATCACAGTATTTGTTGAATTTTTTATCGGGTCTAAGCTTTCGGCTCACATAAGCCATTATCAAAGAGTAAATAAATGTTCTATGTTTACTGTGTGTTAATATTTACTCTTTGATAATGGCTTATGTGAGCCGAAAGCTTAGACCCGATAAAAAATTCAACAAATACTGTGATTTTTTGTTGTCTTTTAACGACATCACCATCAAGTATATCAGACGGACGGTATGAACGTATCCTACACAAAATTAATAGACAAAACTTGTCTATATTATTCAATGAAACCTGCATTAATATATATATATATATATAGTCATCCGCAGACAGATCTGTTTCGCTGTATCACAGCTCATCAGTATGGTTAGACATCAGATTGCTTTTAACCCAGCATTGAAACCCGACCGAATTAGCGTCAGTCGGCGATTCTACCTCTGAGCTATGGGCTCTAGGCAGAAGGAGGCAGACTCTGTGTGTGTGTGTGTGTGTGTGTGTGTGTGTGTGTGTGTGTGTCCGTTACCTATAGACTTCGAAACGGCTGAACCGATTTTCCTGAAAATTTACACAGTTGTACTCTAAGCATCTGCGAGTGGTTCTTAGATAGGTTTTGTCTCAAAGTACATCTGATAAATATCGAAAATCGATAATCTCTCTGTGTCACGTTCACTAACATACGCGGTATCAGAACGAAAATTTATAGCGTAGTATCATTCCTCCAAACTAACTCACCTGATATCTTCGCCCTATGTGAAACTAACCTTGACCCGTCTATCCCCTCCTCTGAGTTCTATGTTCCTGGTTACCTTCCCCTCTTCAGGAAGGACTCCAACGTCCATATGCATGGGACTTGCTGTATATGTCACCTCCCCCTAGCTAGAGTTAACATCTCTTGAATCCCTGGACCGGTCTTTCATGTGCTTCCGTCTCTCACTTCTAAGCTCCGTTAGCTATCGCTTCTTCCTCTACCGCTCCCCCTCCTCCTCTGACTGTTAAGTACTTGACAGCATCTCTGACAATATCGACAAGGACATTTCTTCTCACTCATCTGCCCATATTTTCGTGTTTGGTGACTTTAACGCCCACCGCACTGAGTAGCTCGAAAACTCTGTAACCGACCCTGCTGGTGTCCACACCAGTAATCTTTCAATCTCCCAATCCCTTACGCAAATGGTGGACTTGCCCACGCGTTTCTCCAATAGCCCTAACGGAAGGGACTCGCTACTAGACCTCTGCTTCACTTCCACCCCAAATTCTTGCACCACCAGACAGCTCTGCCCTCTCGGAAATTCTGATCACGCCGTAGTTTCTGTCAACATCTCATTCCACTCCACCCCTAACCATGAAACCCAGACCAGCAGAATATCCTCCTGCTATCAAAGAGCAGACTGGAATTCGTTCCGTGATTTCCCCTGCGACGTCCCTTGGAACAATGTCTTTAGTCTTCCCATCGAAAACTGTGCATCAGAGGTCTCCCCCTGGGTTAAGGCTGGCATCGATGCTTTCATCCCTGCAAGGAAATTTCAACTTAAATCCCATTCGTCTCCCTGGTTCTCGCCCGCCTGCTCGGCCGCCATTCCCACCGGAATCACTTCTTCCGGCTTTGTCGTAGCCACGCGTCGGACCAAAACAGGCGCCTGTTCGCCTCAGCTCGTAATAAGTGTAAAAAGATACTTAACGAAGCTAAGATGCTGTTTGCTGCCAGAATGAAGCAGCGCATAGCATCCTCTAAGTTCGGAGCCAAAGATTACTGGCGCCTCTGTAAAAGCGTGCTCAACAAGAGTAAGTCCTCAATACTCTCATTAATCAACGAGTTTGTGGTCCTCACCTCCTCAGAGAACAAGGCTGAATGCTTTGCCCGTAGATTCTCGACCAATTCGTGTCTGGATTCGTCTGGAGTCCAAACAACAGATTTCCCATCTAGAACTGAGGCCCAATTGAAAGACGTCCACATCACGCCCTCGCTGATTTCTAGCATAATCTCAAAACTGGACCCTCACAAAGCGAGTGGTGGGGACGGAATCCCAATCATAATCTTGAAGAAATGTGCCCCTGAACTCTCCTCTGTCCTTTCTAAGCTCTACAACCTCTGCCTATCTTCCTCCTGCTTTCCTGCCTGTTGGAAGTCTTCTTCTGTGGTTCCAATATTCAAGAACACTAGTGAACCCTCGGACCCCGCAAACTACCGCCCTATCAGCCTTCTTCCTATCTTCGGCAAAGTGTTCGAACCCATTATCAATGCCGAGGTCGTTCAGCATCTCACGACCCACAGGCTCCTCTCGGACAAACAGTATGGCGTCCGCTTCACCAGGTCTACTGCTGATCTGCTGACGACCATCACCGAGTATATATACCAGGCTCTCGACAAGAATAGTGAAGCCCGAAATGTCGCCTTGGATATCTCTAAAGCATTCGACAGAGTATGGCATGCCGGCCTTTTACGGAAACTGCAAAGCTACGGCATTACTGGACTTTTGTTGGACAATCCAGTCATTCTCCTCTAACCGCACACTGAAGGTGGTTTTAAACGGACATGCCTCCCAGAACTACCCTACAAATGCGGGTGTACTCCAAGGCTCTATCCTAGGTCCTACGGTCTTTCTAATCTATATCAATGATCTCCCCGATGCCATAAGATCACAAGTAGGCATGTACGCCAATGACACCACAGTTTACGCTCGCCTTGATCAAAAATCTGGTGTTGATGACAAGGCGAACCTCGCAGCTGAGCTTGAAAAGGACCTCCAATCCGTGGTGGATTGGGGTAGGAAATGGCTCGTAAAATTCAATTCTTCCAAAACGAAGCTGCTGTCAATTAACCACCACAGAAAACCGCACCTCCGTCCCATTAGCATGGAACAGGTTTGCCTCCTAGAGAGTAAAACACTACGCCTGCTTGGCCTGACACTCTCAGCAAACCTCAAGTGGTATGACTACGTTGAATCCATTGCTAAATTCGCTGCTATGAATGTCGGCTCTCTGTGCAGGGCCCGGAAATTCTTTCCGTCTGAATCTATCCTGCACTTATACAAATCTACCATCTGCCCGTGTTTTGAATACTGTTGCCACATCTGGTGCGGTGCCCCTGCTATTCTCCTCGGGCTTCTTGACGAAATATAGCGAAGTATCTGTCATGTGATTGATACCGACTTAGCTGACCGCCTGCAGTCACTCTCTCACCGGCGTGACGTGGCTTCTGTGTGCCTCTTCTATAAATACTTTCATGGCTTCTGCTCTGATGAACTTAAATCACTGGTGCCCCCTAGGTGTGTGTCTGCAGGAGATACTAGATTGGCAACTAGGTCCCACCCTTTTACAGTGAAACCGATGAAATGTAACCGCAATTTCTACTCCAACAGCTTCTTTTCTCGCACTTCCCGCCTGTGGAATTCCCTTCCGTATGCTTGCTTCCTCGACGGCTATAATCTCCAGGTGTTTAAATATAGGGTCAATAGACACCTCCTAACACACTAACTCACACCCATTGTCTCTCCCCCTATGTAATCCTAACTAGTCTATCACCCTCCCTCTGACATTTCCTATACCCAATCGCCCTATGTAACCCCCTGCGTAATAGTGGCAGTGGAATGCCTTGCTTGGGGTGACATGATTAAAAAAATCGAAAAAATTTGATGCACCCATAGACAAAGACATAAGAAACGATATTCAGAAGTTTCAAAGTTACAGTTCTTACAATAGTGCAGAAAATCGATAATATATATATAAAAGGCAAGATGTTTGTGTGTGTGTCTGTTTATCTGCCTGTATGTCTGTATTTTTTCAGCACATTTATTTTAGTTTTTGCTTCGGGTTTGGCTCTATGTAGGTCTAATTGTAGTTGTTAGTCTCAGCCATGATACCATTTACTCAGAGGACTTATTTAGGCTTTAAATTTCAGTTTACGACGAAAAAAATTTATTTGATATCGCTACAAGGAAATCAAAATTTGACAATCACTCATCTCGGAAATGAAATACTAAATTACCAAAAGCGGTAAGAATCCTCCATAATCAGAAAGAAATCAATAATGTCCTTCAAGACGGTGGCATTTATGCTTATTATTATTATGTCATTTTTCATCATATTTTGATTTCTGCATTGGTCTCACTACCAACCAAGTCTGCGGGGAGACCTAAGGCAGGTCGTGGCGTGTTGTTATGACTCCATTTCATGTTTTTCTATCTTCCCTATCATCCCTTAGCATTACATAGATAAAGTTTTCCTTAGTGTGTGGGCTGTACTTAATAAGACAATTTTTTGTATATCTCTTAAGCTGGGGTTTCCAGGGATTCTTTCAATGTGTTGTTTTGTTATTATTATTATTATTATTATTATTATTATTATTATTATTATTATCGAGTCGCTACACTACACACATTAATTTTTGCACGCAGTGCATGCCTGGGTTTTTAACATTTCAAAGTTAGTGTTCAAGAATCTTCAATATAGGAACAAACGAGTGCCTCATAGTGTTATATCCCGGGATGGGGATAAACAGAGAAAAAAAATGCAAGTAATAATTTGTAACACTGAGGATATCAGAATAGAGATTTATTATACCTCAGTACAATAAGCCAAATACACGTACACTAAGAAACATTTAACAAGAATAACAATCAAGAAGGCAATGTCTCTGTATAGGACGTATGCGCCCGTCTTGAGAAGAAGGCTTCCGTTTAGTGACGTCTAACTCTTGTTTAAGGCCTATGGCTCACGTATAATCTCGATCATTCTCGTATAATGACGAAGACTCTCGATCACTCCCGGGTAATGACGAAGACTCTCGTATAGTCACGAACACTCTGTAGTTCGTTCTAGTCCCAATCTTTTATAACCCTAATCATACCCATTCCTGGGTAAAACAGGATATACCTCCACAACACATAGTTGGTCATTTCCGGCGTAGCCTATAAAAAACCTGTTTATACGTGTATTATTGTCATTTATTGGTCTATTTCTCAATCCTTGGACCAGACAATTTAGTATTTTCCATATATACACCACCGGCCATAATTATTATGCCACCCCACTTTAAAAAAAACAAAATCATACTATTTTTAGTATTTATTGCCAAGTAGTTAATTCTAAATAAAAATAAAATCATTCTTTTCTTAATACAGCACAATAACAAGTGCATTAAATGAACTATTCTTGTGTCCCGTTCTTTGTGCTCTCTTCCCCATGCTAGTCTCTTCTTATTATTGGTTGATCAAAGCAAAGGCTTTCTGTCTGCCTTGTAAAAATGTGCAAAGTAATAATAACAAAATAACCATTCTATTTTCATTTAGAAATATCCACTTGGCAATAAACACTAAAAATAGTATGAATTACATCATTTTCTTAAAACTGGGGTGGCCTAATAATTATGGCCGGTAGTGTTTATTTATAACTAATGCCTATCTGAAGTCAAAAAATATGTCTTAACATAAGTTCCTCTCGGCACAAAAATTGATCCAATTACAAGAATTACAACTGACACCTTGTACTGCATATCTCTATAGTTTTCTGATAGTAAGACACTGGTGAGGTTGTTAATACCCGAATAGTAGCATCAAGACAGGACACCTACCGTGCTAGCAGAAACAGATCCAAGCATTGATTAGGATTCGTGGTGCTTACCCTCGGTGATTGAACGAGCGCCTGTGCTTTTGGAGTTCCTTGCATTTTGACCAGAAGGCACATAATTAACTATCTAGATTCAGTCCCAGGGTTTCAGTGTCTTGAGCCAAACGACTCCCTCGGAATGGCGGTTGCTAGTGTCATTATTTGGTGCCTGAGGCGTTCTCGAATGGGAAAGTGCCTAGAGTGCTGGGATATTTTTTGTCATTGGTTCCATGTACGCCTTGGACGTCTACTTGAAACTCGGCTTTTTGCCACATTCCTTTCCAGTTTGTGTTCGGATAAATAATACCGTAAACATATTTATGCAATAATTTTTTTAATTTGGTCACATTTATGTAGCGAGTAGTGAAGATCGAACATTATATACAGTTGTAATGGTCTCTCTCTCTCTCTCTCTCTCTCTCTATATATATATATATATATTATATATATATATGTATATATATATATCATCGCTCATTCAATAATGAATTAGAGTACTCTAGCTATTAGGCGTGTATAACGATATACGCGTTAAAAAGTCTGCTTTCTTCTACCGGGACGCTCGTGATCCAGAGGTAGAATCGCCACTGAAGCCAATTCGGCCGGGTTTCAATCCTGTGTTAGGAAGCGGTCGGAGTCTAACCGTACTGATGAGCTGTGATACAGAGAAACAGATCTGTATGCGGATAACTATATATATATATATATATATATATATATATATATATAAATTAAGATATAATTTAAAGGAAAAATAGACATTTTCAACATTTCATTTTATGACATGCATTGTCAACCCCGTTTAAACAAAGGAAAATTCTAATGCCAGAGGCTTGGTCTATTAAAGAAAAATTGGATTTTATAGGGTTAAACTAGCGGAATTTTGCTAGTAATTTCTTCTGTGGTAGTGGGAGGTATGTTGCTTGACCATTAGTGTAGTAGTGGTAGGTAGGGGAAGTGAACTGTTTAGCCAAATTAAAAAAACCTATTGTGACTAAATGCAAGAATAAGATAGTTATTGCAATTTATTTCTATGACAACACATACTAATAATCTCTCTACGTTTATTCAGGAATTACATTCTGATATTGAAATTTCAAAATTTAAATTTTTCTGTGAAGCATAGAATACATCTCTTTTTTAAGCCTTGCCTATCAGGTTCCACTTCATCTGTGGATTGAGGTTATTTTCTTTTAATTCCCAATATTGTTGGGAAATGGCTGTTTGATACCTTAAACTAGGGTTAGTGAAGGAGTGCCCGTGTGTATAAAGCCTTTGTCTCCAAATTCCTGGCGAAATTCCGATATAAACATTATATTTCTTCATATTTTTCTTAGGGTAGATGGTGACCTGAGAGATCACATTTGCAGATCTACATTTGCCCTCAACCGAACAGTTATATAACACCAAGTGAAAAGAACCAACAATTTTAACAATTCCAACTTTTCTCGGGCATTTACTTTTTTTTATAAAATGTTCAGTACAATAAATATTGTAGAACATAATATATAAACTTATTTATAAATGGAACTTTGTCTATGTGTGTATGTGTTTGTGTGTCTGTGTATGTGTGTCCGTTACCTATAGACTCCGAAACAGCTGAACCGATTTTCTTGAAAATTTTACACAGTTGTACTATAAGCGCCTGCGAGTATTCTTAGCTAGGTTTTGTGTCGAGGTACCACCGATAAATCAAAAAATAATCGAAAAAATCGGCTTGTAGAAGGAATGGTCCGATTTTAATCAAATTTTATACACTCATAGACAAAGACATAAGAAACGTTATTCACAAGTATCAAGGTTGCAGTTCTTACAATAGTGCAGAAAATCGATAATATATATATATATATATATATATATATATATATATATATATATAAAAGGCAAGATGTTTGTGTGTGTGTCTGTTTATGTCCTTCACAGCTATGATCTAACATTGCCTGATAACAAGATAGAAATCTCGAAACATAAAAGTTTCCGTGTCGCAATGGGTGTATTTAATTAAAAAACAAATTTAATTATATATATATATATATATATATATATATATATATATATATATATATATATATAAAGAAAACTAATCACTTATGATAATATGGTTAAACCGATAAGGCTTTGTTAGACAGTAGAATTTAATGTATTTCCTAATACAATAATGCTTCATGCATTTAACGCATCATTTAATAAGTCCCGGGCTTGACATATAAATGGCGCCACTAATATATAATCCATATATTTTTTATGAAGTACTTACCTTCAAATGGCACGTGACATCATTTGGGTCTAATCAAATTATTGGTTTACAAATTGCAGTTATTTAAATGAAACTACTGTAGCAAATTTTCAAAACAATGTAAAATTTTGAATTTCGTGTGTTGATAAAGCATTGCATTCTGATAAGAAAAATACTGTTCAAGCAAAGCAATAGCTTGATAAGTGTTATTCGGACTCTGCTCCGTCGGAAACAACGGTTAAGAGCTCGTATGAAGACTTTAAACGCGGTCGTACTGACATAAATGATGCTGAACGCTTAGGTCGTCAAAAATCGCCAGTTGTTCCGGAAAACAGCAAAATAAATCTACAATCCTATTTCGGCCGATTGTAAATTGAAGTTGCGTGAGAAAGCAAAGGAGCTGAACATATCAAAAGGCAATGTATTCACTATTTTTCATAAAAATTTGTCAATAAGAAAACTGTTTAAAGTGAGCGCAGCGTTTGCTCACAGTCGATAAAAACCAACAACGCGTCGACGTTTCAGAGCATTATTTGCAACTGTTTCAACGCAACAAGAAGGAGCGTTTGCATAAATATAGGACAATGGATGAAACATGGATCACCACTTCACTCTGGAGTCAAATCAGCATTCAGTTGAGTGGCCAGCAGGAGGTGGAAACTGTCCAAATCAACCAAAAATGCAAACATCAGCAAGGAAGCTTTTGACCTCCGTATTTTGGGATGAGCAATGTATTTTGTTCATCAATTATCTTGAAAAAGGAGGAACCATCAACAGCGAATATTATATAGCATCATTGGTGCGTTTGAAGGAAGAAATCGCCAAAATCCGGCCACAAATGAATAAGAAAAACTGATCATTTACCATGACAATGCACCGTGTCACAAGTCGATCGCAACGATGGCAAAACTACACTTCGAATTGCTATTCTCCAGATCTGGCCACTTGCGACTACTGGTTGCTTTGCAAACCTTTCAGAAAACGAGATTTGGCTCCAGCGATGAAGCGATATCGGAAAATGAGGCATTTTTTGAGACCAAAAACATATTGTTCTACAAAAAAGGCATCGAATTGTTAGAGACACGTTGGAATCAGTGTATCACCCTAAAAGGAGACTATGTTCCTGAATAAAGTCGAATGTTGTCTAAAACTTGTTGTTTTACTAGTTAGGCCCGCGATTTCTTCAGTGATATGTATATATATATAATCTCAACGGGAAATACGATTGAAGGGTAGAAGCAAAGCAGAAGTAGAAGAAATGAAAAAGAAGGGGGAGAAAAAATCACCTGTACTCTCATCTATGTTCATAGAAAAACCAAAATGTGTTCACTGAACAGCACTTCAGACCTCTCATTTAATATCATATTTTGATGTCGATACATTTTGGTTGGTTGTTTTTGTTTTTATGGCAAATCAACCTCGGCGGGTCATTTATTGCCAACTAAATTTTATTTATTTATTGCTGGTAATACCTTTTTCTTTCAACAATTTATTGTTATTTTTTTTATATTGGTTTTGTGTCTAGTAATATTTTTTTCTTTTCAAGTATCAAGATTCATTGGGATTTTTCTAGAGGCAGGGTACCCAAGTCCTACCCTTGTTATTTAACCCATAACTGGAGGGAAGGGACGGATTTATACACTTCCCAAGATTACCAGTGCTTAAGTGAATGCAGGGTATTCAACTGGAATTCGAACTCGGCTCACCGATTTTTCTTTCCGAGCAATATCTACTGCACTGTGATCGATACAACATGATTTTTAATTTTACCTTCTGACGTGATCTTCACATAGCATTACCAATATTGCTTGGACTTCTTTAAGATGCTCGAAAGTACACTAGAGCCTTTTTCCATTGTTTTCATTTCTCTCCCACACATAGCTAGCCAGTTTTGAACAATTTCTATTTTTGCAGTCTGAATGATTATCGATGTTTGTACCATCTTTTTTTAAAACTTCCTTTGGTACATCCGACATATACTTTACTTTGACATATTTCTCCATTTACCTTATGTTTTGTAGACCACCCTCTCTATACTTTTAGCCATTATCAAGAATAAATTACAAATTATATAAAAAGATAAAGGAAATCAAGGATCCTTGATAATGGCTGAAAGTATAGCCGAAACCGCTCTGAATAAACAAAACATTCGAACAATTTTTATATGTCATGAAAAGAAAAATATTTAAGATCGCATGAAAAATTTTAAAACTTAACCATAAGATCTTGTCTGTCATTGTTAATGAAACCTGCATAAAATATAGATTGATGCCCAAATACACACTATATATATATAATTTCTATTCCATTATATAGATAGAAATTGCGCGTTGTGAAGTAATGGAATTTCGTGAGCTGAGTTCGAATTCCAGTTCAGTTTTTTTTTAAATTCACTTACACACAAATACTCTTGGGAAAGGTATGAAGCCATCTCCCCTACCTATATATGGGGTGTATAGAAGAAAAGACTGAGTTCTATAGCTGTGGTTAGAAACCAGTCTACCGTAAAAAAGAAATGATAACCAAAAGGGGAAGAACTGATTCATGCTTTTTTTTTTCAATGTTAATAGTGAGAAGTGAATGAAAATTGCAATTTGAACTCAGCTCAGCGATTTCACTTTCTCCACCAGCCACACATCCAGTGAATCTATATTCCTTCGCATATACTTACACCACTTGTTTTAGACATTACTGACTTCCTGTTTAGATTTTGGCGTATTTTCAACTCGGTCAAATTTTCTTGACGTACTTTTAATCCTAGAGTTTTCGTTTTTAATTTTTTTTCTAACGCCGTGAACGCGCAATTACACAAGCACGAATGTTGATTCTCCAATATCTATGACACAAATCGATCGGCCTTCCCACGCACGCCGACAGACCGTTTAACTCCGTAATCAAATTGTTCATATTTACGATAAAATTGAATGAAAAAGTATGTGTATCCAAGTCATTTCCGCTTACGAACCACGCAATGGGTTAACGTCTACGTAATCTCATAAAGCCATTCATTACTGACAAAGAAACGCCCCCCCCCCCCCCCCCCCCCCCCCCCCCCCCCCCTCCCTCGAAACACATGCGTATAAATACTTATATCTCGCGCCGCTTTACTAAATATATTATTATTATTATTATTACTAATAATAATAACAACAACACCAATATTAAAATAGTATTAAAAATCTGCATTTTTCTGCGGTAGACTAATAATCTTGCAGATAAAACATATTTACCTTCCTGACAATTATAATAGGTTGTCCGGAAAAATCATGCCGATTTTTAAGGGAAATTAAGGTTCACGCCGTTTTTAAGTGAAATTATATCCAAAACAAAACGATGCCATTAAATATTTAATCAACTCACTGATGCCTCCTCCACAAGAATTTACTCGAACAACGAGGCTGGCAACAGGGTTTCACACTTTTACAGTTAAATCAACAAAATGCAGCCGCCACTTACACTCTATCAGCTTCCTTTCTCGTACTTCCCGACTGTGGAATTACCTTCTGTAGACTAGCTTCCATGATGGCTACAATCTTCAAGAATTTAAATGCAATGTCAATTCCCATCTCTAATCGACTTGACTCCAGTCTTTTTCTCGTCCTTTTTCCCCATCACCTCGTGTATCTTGTTCTTTTTCCTTTCTCACTCTACCTTCGCAACTATCTTCATACCGGCATTACTATCCTTCACTTGCCCTTTCTCCGATACCCTATATAACCAGTTCGTCGTTCTTTTCGCTCTCCTCCTGCTTCATTTTTCTCTTATGTAGCCCTCTGCACATCATAGGCGGTAACCGCCTTGCTTGTGGTGAAACGATTAAAAAACATAATAAATATGAACCAATTTTCTCGCACAAACTTTCCCCATTTTTCCAGCAAATTAAAGATTCCATCTTTCCAGAATTAAAGTATTTAGTCAATCAAATATGAACCATTTTTGTTGCACAACTTTTCCCCTTTTTTCCTGAAACATAAATTTTCCGTCTTTCCAGAATTAAAATATTTAATCGACCGAATATGAACCATTTTTGTTGCATAAACTTTCCCCATTTTTCTTTAACTTAAAGATTCTGTTTTTCCAGAATTTCGATGGTTTCTCGGCAAAGAACTCATGAAGTTGGTTCTTCATGTCATCCAAAGAATTACAGTTTTTTACCGTTAAGTTTATGAATAAATGAAACTTCGAAGAAGCAGTGCATAATAAATATGGCAACTAGGGTAACACATCCAAGCCAAGCTACAATAGTTCTGTCGCGTTGCCAAAGAAACGTGAGGTCTGGAATTATTGTGACTGAATACAGTACCTTTTCTGTTTGCCAGATTTTGGCGTGTTTTCATGAATTGCTCCCTGTAATTGAACAATCCAATCAGTCAGTTAAGTGTCATACGTAATACACGCTTCTCGAAAGAAACATAACTGACTGGGCAGAAGGTTATCCCGCAGTAGGTTGACATTGCTTTCTGCAGTAGACTGGTTGCCAGCCAAGGCTATAGACTCCAATCTGTCCTGTTATTTAACCCATAACTGGAGGGAAGAGACGAATTAATACATTTCCCAAGGCTATTTGTGCGTAAGTGAATGCGAGGAATTCAACTAGAATTCGAACTCGGCTCCCAGATTTGTCGTTCCAAACCGATATCCACCGCATCTCAACACACATCCGATCAATCCAATACTTTTCAAAAATAAACCCTTTGTTGTATATTGATTACAATTGTAACCAATATGCAACAAAGGTTACAATTGTAACCAATATGCAACAAAGTGTTAACCGACTGGTTACCTGGCAGAAGCTCATAGTACAGGATTTTTTCCAAACCCACCATATGTACAGCGCGACATTCTTCGGATGAAGACTTGATTTGGAGGTTCCCATAGTTGGCTAATATCACTCACGCCAGGATCTATTACGTCGAACATTGCTGTAAACAATCCATTTCTCATCACTCATAACAATTTGTTTAAAAAGAGTGCATTTTATTGCATTTATACAGCAAATCACAAAGAGAAATGGGACCCAAAATAATCTTTTTACTTAGAACATTTGGTACACAAACATAGTAGAGATTTGAGTATCCAAGCTTCTTTAAGTGTTCATAAGTACTGGGTTTTGATAAATTGATATCTTTTATCAGTTTTGTCAATCAAACTTTGCTTATCACTAATATTTTATCAGAATTGATTATCAGAATTGTTGTAAATTCCTGTTTAGGAACCGCACAAAATAATGAACAACAAAACAGATATTTGAGATAGAAAAATAGGTTGTATTGAAAGTATTAACGACTTGAACGCAGATTAGTACTCCAGGAATACTATTAGTAAATAATAAATATATATATATACAAGTCTTGAAGTGAAGTCCTTGGAAATAGTATATCCGTGTATATTATTCTAGCTGAGTGCAGCTCAGAGCTAGTCTGACTTCTGGTGCGGTAATCTCTGGGTAACTTCGGTATCTCTCGTTAACTTACGTATCAGTCCTGATACTCTCCGATAACTCTAACAGATCTCTCTATAACTCTTTGGTAGCTCCCGTATTTCACTATGACAGGAGTATATGTATACTCCAGTCGAGTCCATTATCATATACAAAGGGGATATCCCACAACAAGAATTAATTATAAATAATCATTATTTTATTGTTTTTTTAATCAATTGCATATAAATGTTTTTCTTTTTAAAATTTTTGAATGCGATTTTCAACATTAGATTTATATTAAATTAATAGCAATGCCTGGAAAAATCAGGACTTACATGGAAAAATGCGCACATGAAAAGTAATGTTTTTCAGATTATATTAAACCTGGAAAAGAACAGGACAAGTTATTAAACCTGGAAAAGTAAATGAGAAAATACTCTAGTGAATTAAAAAATAAGAAATTTCTTGCTTAAAATATTGCAGCTAAAAATAAAATTTAAATTATTTTTAGCTGCAATATTTTACGCAAGAAATTTCTTACTTTTTTCTTCACTAGTATACCTTCTCATTTACTTTTCCAGGTTTAATAACTTGTCCTGTTCTTTTTCAGGTTTAATATAACCACAAGAATATTACTTTTCATGCGCGCATTTTTCCATGTAATTATATTATATTTAATCTCTACTGACTTTTGGTATTGAGCCATCAGTGTATTTTATATTTTGACTAACGTGCCTATTACGTCATGCCCGGTCAGCAACTAGATGGCTTGACCGCTTGAGAATACAAGGTGCTGTAAGCTTGGACGTATAGGGTGTAATGAGTAATGGCTAGAAATTGTTAATCGAAGAGGCGAATTTCAAATACCCCTGGTTAAAGAATTAATTAATCTCTTCCCCCACCTATGGGTTAATCAGTAATACATGTTTCACTAAACTAGCATTATCTAAAAAACATATATTACAATTAAAATATTTACTGGCCTTAAATAACCTGCTGCGAATTCTGCTGATAATCAGTGTTTCATATTTTACACTTTTAGCTTATTTCAAGCCTTTATATATATATATATATATATATATATATATATATATATATATCACGAAGATTAAATGTTTATTAACAACCGACAATTTGAAATAATTTGTTTGAACGTTATTTTTGATCGATGCTCGTATTTGAGTAGATGTTCTGTCTATAATCAAACAGTATATATATATATATATATATATATATATATATATATTCTGTTTATAAGCAAACAGAATTATATATATATATAATGATTATTTACGATGAATTTTTGTTACAAAAATGTGTGTTATTAGGCAGGAATTAGGCCGTATTACTGATTAACCCATAGCTGGGGGAGAAGAGATTAATTTAACGTAAATAATCAGGCCAGTTGAAATAAATATATAATACTGTTTGCTTATAAACAGAATATCTACTCAAATATAAGTAACGATTAAAAATAAGGTTCAAACAAATCATTTCAAATTGTCGGTTGTTAATAACCATTTCGTTAATTTTCGTGCATTTCCGTAACATTGTATGTTTACATTTGTTGACATTACGATACATTTCAGAGCAGAGATGGTTATTTCCGTAGAATCGAAAGTTCTGTTATATAGGTTTGATTTGGCTTCGTTTAGACTGTTGGTTATTCGTGGTCTAAGACGCCCTACATGAATTGATGGCTTCCCCTATGTTGATAGGGGTCGCAGGTTCGAATCCTGCCGAATGACACACATTTTAGTAACGAAATTCATCGCAAATATATATATATATATATATATATATATATATACTGTTTGATTATGAACAGAATATCTATTCAAATACGAGTATCGATCAAAAATAATTTTCAAACAAATAATTTCATATATGGGAAAGGAGAATATGTGCGTGCGTTTGATATGCGTTCGTAATTCACTTCTTTACAGAAAGCCATTATTTGTGAATGAAAACTAATTTAACCGATTCCGTTGAGACATAAATGAAGGCGTTTTAATGACGAACAGAAACCAACACAATCGCGTTTCTGTCAGGCTTCCGATTTGCATGTAATATTTCTATCGCCGGCTTAATCAACGACCGCACATTCGTTGTCAACCTGGCTACTTACGTTATCTGCCGTGTTTTACGGCTATATTTGGCTACCGGAAGTGATTCTAGACAGACATGCGCAAAAAGCAGCTATTCTATGCAGACGTATATATTTGAAACAAAATGAAGAATCGATTGCCGAGTAAATAAGCTACATAATTTGCGATCTGTTCGTTTCCTTTTGTGAGTGAAAGACATTTGCAAATGATGAACAGAAAGATAAATTATAATAATAAAAAAAGAGAAAAATAAAAAAAATATATATGGAATGATGTATTTTTGACCGGACAAAACATATTTGCACAAACAATACAAAATCAATACCCAACAGAGTTGACTAGCTACATATCTATATAAGATTTAAAAAAAATCGGGAAACGATTTCAGAGATTTCTCGGAGAGTAGAAATTATGTTTCGAAATATAAACGAATCGATTTATTTTAAAGATAAACATATACTTATTAACACCTACAACCCTGATAAAATATATATTTACGTTTTAATTCTCATTTACTCAGGTAAGAAAATATTGTTTATCCAGGTAACACTCCTTCAGTAATAATATTTCATTTATATGCCATGCCTCTTCAATACGTTAGTTAGTCAATTAATTACCATACGTGATACACACTTGGGCGATCATGTCTCGATAAAGAAATGACTGACTAGGCAGATGGTTTTCCCGCAGTAGGTTGTCATTACTTTCTGCGGTTGACTGTTTGCCAACGAAGCCTACATAACCCAATCACTCCTGCTATTTAACCCATAGTTGGAGGAGGAGAAACGTATTCATATATTTTCCCAAAGATATTTGCGCATAAGTGAATGCAAAGCATTTAATTGGAATTCGAACTAAAACATAGTATTTTTGTTTTAAATAATGTTCTTCACATAAATGGCCCAAGAGACACTCAATGTAGACTGTTACAGAAGGAGGTTTTTGAATGAGCAGTAAAAGGAAAAAATAAGAAGAACAGTTAATGAGGATATGCTAGAAAGATAACGGTTAATCCTAGACTTTACGATATTAAGATTATATGGATCTAGAGATCATCTTTTAGGGCAGTGGTTCCCAAACTTTTTTCTGTCATTTCCCCCTACAACCAGTTCAACCATCCAGATTTCCCCCTTCATGTGTATGAGAGAAAGAGCAGTTAAAACACACTAAGACTATTTACTAATTTATTTTCAAATGTACAAATATACTGATAAATTTATAGTTACAGAGTAAAGTGGATAGAGAACAGTTAGTAACAACTAAGCATAGCCATAGAGAGCGGTTAGTAACAAATAAAAGGACTTTTGTTTGCGCTTCTACTTCAGAATTAAATTAGTGAGAAGGGTGATGCTGCTTCTTGTGCACCAGTGTATCAATATCAGGGTTAGTTTTGGCAAGCGTGCAACGTATGAGATTTTTTTTCAGACGAACTTAAGTCACTGATGATTCCTCAACAGGTGCAACCAGACTGGCAACTGGGTCTCACCCATTCACGGTCAGGTTAGCCAAATGCAGACGACAATTCTACTCCTGCAACTTCTTCTCTCGCACTTCCCGCCTGTGGAACTCGCTCCCGTATTCTTGCTTTCCTGACGGCTACAACCTCCAGAAATTTAAATGCAAAGTCTATACTCATCTACTAACCACTGGACTCTAGCTCTCTATCCACCCCCGTATAACCTTCCCTTTCTCTCCACCTATGTATCTGTCATCGCACCTGCTTTCTAAGCTTTCTATCGTTCCTTTCTAACTAGTTTGTACTCCTCACTCTTTTCTAATTAATCTTTTTACATTTATGTAGCCCCCTGCACATCAGTGGCGTTTCCGCCTTGCTCGGGGTGAAATGATAAAAAAAAAGTAGGTAGTGTAATTATTTCCCTCTGGTAGCTTCAAATTCACCCCCCACCACCAGGGGGAAATTTCCCCCAGTTTGGGAATCGATGTTCTAGGGAGTAGATTCCCACATCGTAACAGTTCGTCGGAAGTAGAACGTACAACTTAGTAATGGGATACAAGGATATCGGGTCGACCCAATTCAAATTAATTGCCTGGTCCTTTGGTTGTGAAGGCTAGTACTGTTGGCACGAAATAATGTAGCTCTTAACAAACGGTTAATTTTTATGCTCATCAACTCTGACTGCTTATTCATGCTGGTTAGGTGATTGAAGAAAGATCAAATTTAAGGCAATCTTTAGATAAAGTTCACCTTCAACGGGTTTCATATATTAGTCACTGGGGAATTAAATGGTGCTAAAGACGCAGGAAAATTAGCCTTCACACTTCTTTTTATTTAGGACTAATGATTATAACTAAATAAGAAAACTTTCTGTAATCTCCTATCACGTATATAATCTATCACGATATATATATATATATATATATATATATATATATATATATATATCTCGGATTGTATGTAGAACGGAGAAAGAATATTTACAACGTCCAAAACATTAATTTAAAACAGTGCTCGATATATAATATATAGAGCTTTGAATATTAATTATAAATTATATTTTAGAAGATGTACATAATTTTTTATAAATATCCATTACAAAGGTACATTTGTTTCGGCATTGAAAGTTGAATGTCTCTTCAGACGGAATGTGTAGGAATGAAAGGCCTTTCATTCCTACACATTCCGTCTGAAGAGATATTCAGGGACATTCAACTTTCAATGTCGAAACAAATGTACCTTTGTAACGGATATTTATAAAAGATTATGTACATGTTCTAAAATATAATTTATAATTAATATATATATATATATATATATTGATGCATCTTTCATTAAATAATATATACAAGTCTTGTCGATTTATTTTCTGTAACTTTCTTTCATATCGTTTGATAAGCTTAATATCGTTGAAAGAGGAAAGAAAATCACAATATTGATACATATTTTTATTTAATCCTTTCTGAGCTTCTGGCTTACATCAGCCTTTATCAAAGATGAAAATAGTGTTGGTTGTAACGAGCAGTTCGTGGACGTACGATAGTCTTCTATTTTGTTTGTGTGGAGGGTTGGTGAACACGTGCGGGCATGCTGGAAGCGAAAATCGCATTACAGCTTGTGGCGTCACACATGACCATGCGAGAGTGGGGTCGAGAAGTGTTAAGTATGGATAGCTATTAGGATAACCACTCGAATCTGTTATCTATTATAGGCATTTGAGAATGTTTGTGGGGATTTCGTAGTTAATTTTGTTCAGGTTAGGTTTCAACTGTTTTATAAATATGGCTTCGAGAATTTTTAGTCTTTGTTTGTTGTTTTCGAGTTTAAGTATGGTTGTGTTTTCGCCGAGGATTTCGCGGAATTCTATGTGTGGCCTGGTATGATGTTTTCCATGTCTAAAAGAGCTCAGAATTAAATGAAAACATGTATCAATATTGTGATTTTCTTTCCTCTTTCAAAGATAATGCTATTAAGCAGACGATATGAAAAAAAATTACATATAATAAAGCGACAAAACTTATCTATATTATTTAATAAAGCATGCATCAATATATTTTTATTAGCGGCCATAATTAATATGCAACCCCAGTGTTTTAAAAACTCATGTATTTCATAGTATGTTTTAGCATTTATTGCTAAGTGAATAATTGAAAATGAAAATAGAATGGTTCTTTTGTTAATAATGCACAATAACATGTGCATCAAATGAATTTATAAATATTTAATAATTACCTATACTGCTGTATCATCAATGAAAGAATGAAGAAAATTTAGAGTGATTCGGACGAGTTCATCTTTGTTTCCTTGACTTGTAAAATTTTGCAAATAATAACAAAAGAACCATTTTACTTTCATGTAGAATTTTTCCACTTGGCAATAAATACTAAAAATAGTATTTTTCTGAAAAGCTGGGGTGGCCTAACTATTATGGCTTCTTTTGTTATATTTGGTAACTATTGCCGTTGCCTAGCGGAGTTTTATGTCAACAAAAATAAAATCGTCGGTGGTGGTGGTGGTGGATGTTATTGTGTTACCGTCTTAATCACCTCTCTGAAGATGGCTCATGTGAGCCGAACGCTTAGAACCAAATTAATAAAAAATTATCCAAATGTTGGAGAATTTTCGTCTTTATTTTCAACTGAAATTAATGCCAAAATACGACGTTTAGAACGGCTCATGATTAAACATAATAGACATTCATTGTCTCTTATATTTAACAATATATGTTTAGAAAATTATTTGCTGCCTCGATACACTATATATATATATATATATATATATATATATATATATATGCAAGTTTCGTTAAGTATGACAGAGAAGCTGCTGTGGTTAAGGTTTTTCCTATATTTTTTCATAAGACATGATTTGTTTTCTATTCAGTACATAAATTAGAAAAAAATTATCCGAATGTTTTATTTTTTAACTGTATGCGTGATCAATCCAAATTTGTAGATATTTACATTGAATATATGACATTTTTAACAAGAAGACTCACGTTACGTCTCTCTGACCGAACTTGTGTATTTAGTTTTTGTCCTATGATTTTCTTTCTTTCTATCTATCTATCTATCTATCTATCTATCTATCTATCTCAGTGTCTTATATATTTCAGTTTTCTGTCATCCATCTATCAATCAATATATCTATATATGTCTCTTAATATCTATCTCAGTCTTCTGTTTTTTATGACTATCTATCTATCTATCTATCTATCTATCTATCTATCTATCTATCTATCTATCTCCTTTTCTTAATATCTTTCTCAATCTTGTGTTATCTATCTATCTATCTATCTATCTATCTATCTATCTATGCCTCATGATTAACTATCTAAATTGAATTTAAATTACACACAAACACCACACACACACACACACACACACACACACACACACACACACAGAGAAAAAGAATCTGTTTATGTTTCACTGCTGAGTCATATCTATCTATCTATCTATCTATCTATCTATCTATCTATTATTTTTATTACTGATCTATCTGTCCCATTCTTTTAATCATTGATTTATCTATCTATTTTGGCTTTCTTTATATCACATAGAACCGTACAAAATAATATATAAATCAGCGTTGAAATCGATGAAGACGACAAAATAATCAAAATATATCTACGCATTTGTCGAAAATGTAAGCGAAACCATTGTTGCTATGTTTTTTTATATTGAAAATACAAGTATGAATAATTCAAACATTGTTTATTTCGGAATAAAACAAAAATGAGCAAAACGAAAGATAAAGTAATTCTTCATGTACGTAGACATGTAGAAGGTGGCTCTAAAATTAATTAGGAAATTTTAAACTTTCATTAAATCCTTTATTATTTTTAACTTTTATTCACAATATAACATTTCATAGCGTAGATATGTGAAATAAATTTACAATACTGATACTATTTATATTCAGTCTATTGTCCTCATCTTTGTCTTGATTTTTTATCACAAGTTTTCGGTCAACAAAGATTCAAAGATATATTGAACAGGTGAAGAGTTTAGGATGTGGTTTCCGGTTTTCTCTTTTCCAGTATTTTTACTCTTACGTAGCCCCCTGCGGATCAGTGGCGTTACCGCCTTGCTTGGGGTGATATCAGTAAAAAAAAAAAAAAAAAAAAAAAAAAAAAAGATATGAGACCGAATATCAGTCAGTCAGTTAACTGCCATACGTGATAAATGCTTGAACGATCTTTTATCTTTCGAGACATGTCCAACTAGGCAGAAGATATTCCAGCAGTCGGTTGCCATTATTTTCTACGGTAGACCGGTTTCCAACCAAGACTATAAAATCCAATCTGTCCTGCTATTCAACCTATAGTTGGAGGGAGAAGAGATGGATTAAAACTTTCCCAGGGTATTTGTACGTAAATGAATGAAACGAATTCGACCGTTATTCGAAATCTGCTCTCTGATTTCTCATTCGGAGCTGGTATCCATTGCGCCACAATGCAAACTCTTTATCCCAGAAATTCAGACAAAAAATTCAGACAGTCTACCACAGAAAGTAATGGCAATCTAACGCGGGGAATCATGCCAAGTTAGTCATCTCTCTTCCGAAACATGATCGCCCAATCGTGTATCACGTATGGCGCTTAACTACTTGACTGAATGTTTTATAAATTTATAAAAATAAACGTTTTTTTAGGGGTGGGGTCTATAAAATGCTTCCGTGGCATGCGTCTGAAATGCACTCTGACAACAAAATTCTGCTACAACAGGAGGAATAGTCAGTCAGTTGTACCATAAGTGATACACGCTTGGGGCGATCATCTCTCGAAAGAGACATGACTGACTGGGCAGAACATTATCCCGCAATAGGTTGCCATTACTTTCTGCAGTAAACTGTTTGCCAGCCAAAGCTATAAAACCCAATCTGCCCTGTTATTTAACCCATAACTAGAAGGAAGAGACGGATTAAGACGGAGGAATAGGCAAAGACAAAAAACAGGTGCTTCATAACGTTTTGGTAGGTGCAGCTCGACAGGAAGACAGACAATCTAGGGAAAGGATAAGTCTGATTATAAACCTATGCTGCCTCACGGTGAGATCCTAACGTGGTGAAGCTATGAAAGTAGATTCAGACACAAAACCTAAAGTGGAGACCCGAAGGCGGTTACTTGTCAATATTGACAACATCCCTCAACTCTTGCAGACCCGCTGTCTACAACTGTGATGCCCTGTATTTCTTTGGGTCTTTGGCAGTACGACTGAGAGGTGGGTGCTTGTAGTCTGAAGTGGGGGGATAGCTTTCATATACTATCGCCTAGCCCTGTGCCCTGTAGAGGTTACTCCAATTTCACTAACAAAGAACTTGATTTTAACCAAACAGAACTCTACCTTTATCTCGGGTGATAAACAGATGCACGCCTACTACTGTTTACTCTCTTACTCTCTCCCTCCCTCTCTCTCTCTCTCTCTCTCTCTCTATATATATATATATATATATATATATATATAGGCAAGGTGTTCATAAAGATAGTGAGTCAGTCAAGTGCCATACGTGATACACGATTGGTGTGATCATGTCTCGAAAGCGACATAACTGAGTGGGCAGAACGTTCTCCCGCAGTAGGTTGCCATTGCTTTCTGCGATAGACTGGTTGCTGACCAAGGCGATAGAACCCAATCTGTCCTGCTATTTAACCCATAACTGGAGGGAAGAGACGGATTAATACCTTTCCCAAGGGTATTTGTGCGTAAGTGAACGCAATGAATTCAACTGAAATTCGAACTCGGCTATCCGATTTCTCGTAACACTATAAAAAATTTCAAGTACAAATAAAGTTATAAATTTTTAAAGAAACTTTATTGACACACTATATATATGTGTGTGTATGTGGTTGTTCTTTACATTCGAAGTTATTTTTTAAAAAGCTGAATGTGTATAAATAAATCTTTATAGATATATCATAATTGAATAAATTAATTTCTTCGATATAATTTTTTTTAAATATAAACCGGATGCGTGTGCCAATGACATTTAAAAGACTTTAAGCACGAAACTAACGGTGACAATGAGATTTTACGCATGCGTATGTGAATAACAGTGCTGCAGTATGTGCCACTGTAATAGCATAAAAGTGTAATCTTGTGTATGATGGTCTGAGCCAATGTGTATCACTTTGCATATGTACGCGTGAATAGTTTTTATGAAAACGATTTCACGACAGCTTAAAGAATATAATTTTTAGCCGCAAAACATAGACAACTTGTTCTATTAGACAAAGTACACCATTGGTACTTATCTATTTCTTAATATTTACATCTTTCAGTATCAGTGCTTTTTCCTCTCTTTCAATACAACCCTATCACGCAAATATATACACACACACACACTGGGCGCGTATAATAATAATATATGCGTAAAAAAGTCTGCCTTCTTCCACCGAACGCCCATAGCCCAGAGGTAGAATCGCCGGCTGACGCCAATTCGGTCGGGTTTCAATCCTGGGTTAAAAAGCAATCGGAGTCTAACCGTACTGATGAGCTGTGATACAGCGAAACAGATCTGTCTGCGGATGACAATATATATATATATATATATATATATCGCTCATTCAGTAATGAACGAGAGCGCTATGACTATTGGCGTATGATACACCATACGCTAAAAGTCTGCCTCCTTCTACCGAGCACCCATAGCTCAGAGGTAGACTCGCCGACTGACACCAATTCAGTCAGGTTTCAATTCTGGGTAAAAGCAATCGGATGTCTAACTTTACTGATGAGCTGCGAAACAGATCTGTCTGCGGATGACTATATATATATATATATATATATATAAACCTCTACGCGTGCATATGTGTTGGAAGTCGGAGTTATACATTTATAAATATATATATAACCAATAATATATATACATATGAGTGGGTGTGTACATATTCCATGGTATATAATCCATCATAGATATGTAATCTATCAAATTATCATATGTATGTATCTATTTGTTTTTATATACGTATTTTTATTTCTCATAACTATTGTCATATAGGATCAGGTGCCCCTGTTGTTCATCTCAGTGTTCTTGACAAGCTCCAAGGAGACTCTGTAATGTGATAGGTCCCGACTTGGCAACTCGACTACCGCCACCTTCTCACCGACGCGATGTGGCTTCCCTCTGCCTATTCTAAAAATATTTTCATGGCTTCTGCTCCGACGAACTTTAAGTCACTGGTGCCCCGACCACAAGGATTTACTCGTGCAACCAGACTGGTAACAAGGTCCCACCCTTTTACAGTTAGATCAACCAAATGCAGGCGACAATTCTACTCTAATAGCTTCTTTTCTCGCATTTCCCGCCTGTGTAACTCCCTTCCATGTACTTGCTTTCCTGACGGCTACAGCCTCCAGGAATTTAAATTCAATGTCAATACTTATCGCTTATTCAGTTCTTTCTACATCACCCTGTATATCTTTTCTTTTCTCTCTACCTTCGCAACTGTCTGCACACCTGTGTTCCCATCTTTCTCCTGCCGTTTCTCTGACATCCCCCGTAACAGATCCGTCTTTCTCTTCACTCTCCTCCTGTCTAAACTTTTACTATTATGTAGCCCCATGAGCATCAGTGGCAGTATCGTCTTGCTTGGGGTGAACCGATTAAAAATATATATCTATATATCACAGTCTGTTCCTCTCTATGTAAGTGTGCTCAAATAATGTCAATTCTGTTCATATCAGTCAATTAATCCATCAGTCTATCTATCTATCTATCTATGATTAACAATCATTTCACCCGATGATAACGCCACTAAGAAACAAGCAGTTACTAAGTGTAAAAGAATAAAAAAAAATGGAAATGTTATTAAGGAGCGAGAACAATAAAAAAGGAATCAAGGAGACAGAAGATAACAGTTGACATTGCATTTGAAGATCAAATCTGGCTGAAAAGCAAGAAACCAGAACTGTGTTTCACAATCAAGAAGTGTGAGAGAAGAAACTATTAGTACAGAACTTACGGTTGCACCTAGCCAGTTAAACTGTAAACGGACGAAGCCTTTTTGTCAATCTAGTATTGCAGTTAAATTCATAAAATCTTGGTGACATAGATGAAAGTTAATCAGAGCAATGACTATGAAATCTTTTAAACGGAAGGCACAGAGAAGCCACATTACAGCCGTGGGAAATTGATGAAGCCGAGATTCCATGACAAGACTAATAACAATGCGGATTCTTTTGACTTTACCTAGAATAAAAATATATAGCAGGAGCATGTGGCTACATTTGACAGTAACATTCAAAGCAAAAACGAACAGCAGATTTATAAATATCTAAGATAGACTCTGGAGAGAATAATTTTAGCACAACAAAATGAGCCAATTTTCTTAGCAGGAGACCTAGAAATCGATTCAATTTAATCATTCCACACAATGTCAACAAAAGACGTTAATCCGAGATAGTGTAACGATTTACTCTCCTGGAAAAATCTGCTGAGGCTAACAAAGTGAACCTCGCTGTTGAGCTTGAAAAGGAATTCCAATCCGTGGTGGACTGGGGTCAGAAATGGCTCGTGAATTTTAACGCTCCCAAAACGAAGCTGCTATCTGGTAACCATTACAGACAATCGCTCCTACCCAACCACCGTTAGCATGGATCAGGCTAGCATCCCTGAAAGCAAAACACTGCGCCTCCTCAGCCTAGCTCTCTCATATACTTGCTTCCTCAACAGCTACAATCTCCAAGAATTTAAATGTACGGTCTGTAGTCCTCTTCTATCTCACTAACACGCATCTTTTCTCTCGTGCTTTTTTCTCCGTACATTCTCATCACATCAGTATTCTCAATTGTCTCTTACACTCTTCCTGACACCCCCTATAACCTGTCCCTCTTTCTCATCACTCTTCTCTTATGTAACCCCATGCGTATCACTGGCAGTAAAACTGCCCTGCTTGGGGTGAAATGATTTTTAAAAAATATCAGCTTAGAGCATTCTGATGGGAACCAGAAAAGGCTCTCTTAAAGATTAAGAAAGAAAAAGTGCCTCTTGGAGGCGTTGAAAATAACAAGCTATTCTTTGCTTCAGTTAACAACAAACTGTAAGTCATTTTTTAGATCAGCTTCCAATCTGACATTATCAGATGTGTTATTGATGGAGGAATTCATAGGTATCAGAATAGATACAAGTTGAGAACTGATGACACCAGGAAGGTCATTTATGAAAATTCTTCTTCACTGTGCCTTGTCCTTTAAAGACGTAGGCGATCATGGCCTTCCACATCTCCCTATCTCTGGTGGCTCTTAGCACGCTTTCTTCTGTACCATCTCACAACCCCCGTTCTGTCATCCACCTGCTCAGGCGCTGTTATCCGCTGCTTTCCCCTGTCTCTTTTTCCCGCTATCTGACCTGTTAGTATCAGGTTCTCCAATCCCCCTTTCTTCATTGCATGTCCCAGGAACTTTAGCTGTCTCTTCTTGATGCTCAATATTAATTTCCTTTTTGTTTCCATTCTTTCCAACACATCATTGCTCACATGCTCGGTTCGTGATATCCGCAGCATCCTTCTGTAGAACCACACTTCAGTTGCTTCAAGTTTTTCTTTCATCTTTGAAGATATTGTCCAGATTTCACTGTCATATTGAAGAACAGACATCGCATAGCAATCCAGTACTCGTTTCTTTGTTTCTGGCGAAGTTTTTTCTGTCTCTTAATACTCTACTCAGCTTCTGGAATGCGTTCTTTGCCATGCCAATTAGCCTTCGGATCTCTGTGTAGAACTTTTTGTCTTCAGTTAGAACACTTCCCAAATATTTAAAATTTTGTACCTCCTTGATTTAAGTATCCCCCACCTGTATTTGGCATGTTGGGGTGCACTTTTAAAAGCAGTATTCGGACTTGATTTGGCCAATAATCCTACGTGGTCGTGCGGTTTAGAAAATCTCACATCTAACGATAGTTTCCTCTAGAGGACGCAGGGGCAACTCCTGTCTAGAGAGGCAATATTTTCTAATAAGTCATTCAGTTAAGTGCCATACGTGATACACGCTTGGACGATAATGTCACGAAAGAGACATGACTGACTAGGCAGAAGATTATTTCGAAGTAGGTTGCCATTGCTTTCTGCGGTAGACTGGTTGTCGACCAAGGCTATAGAACCCAATCTGTCTTTTTATTTAACCCATAACTGGAAGGGTATCTGCGCGTAAGTGAATGCAACGAATTCAACTGGAATTCGAACTCGGCTGAATTCCAAAGATGTCTCTATTATTTGGGCCAGCAGATGTAAATAAATATACTGTTTAATTATTTAAAAACAACAGAGCATCTACTCATATAATAGAATCTATTAAAATAATGCCTATACAAATAAATTAAAATTATATGGATATATCTATATTTCTGTATATACATATTCCTTTCTACCTATTTTATACGAATATTTCATTCTCTTTATATTATCTCACTCGCTATTCAATTAAGTTTAAAACTAACTATCTAGCTAGCTATCTATCCCGTTCTACGTTTCTATAGGTATATATCGATTTTGATTTGCTTATATTGGCCAACATTTTATACAGTGTATATATATATATGCTCGTTGTTTTTGTTGTGTCTGTGAGTTTCACGTGTTTATATTATGTATGTATGTTTATAAAAGACATACAGATCCACACCACTCACAGCCACGAATTTAATTTAAGCTTCCTGAACAATTTGCCAATTCACGATTTTCTTTCTTTTTACTCAGACTCAGAAATGTTTATTTGCTCCTGTCTAGTCTTTCTCAATCAATAAGTACACGCATATATATATATATATATATATATATGTGTGTGTGTGTGTGTGTATATATATATATATATATATATATATATATATATAATGTACGCCTATGTATCCTGCACTTAGTGTTTATTTTCTGTAGTATTTTTGAGGACATATGTTCTAATTTCAATTACTTGGAAATAAAATATTGTGCCGCTAAAAGTGAATTAAATCCTTTCTTTCTTATTTCTATGCCAGTGATGAATTATTAATTACTTTCGTCTTGGAATATTCCCAAGAATGGCAAGAGCATGAGATGCAGGAAAAAAATTGTCGTAAGCATTCTTGGATTTGTGAAACCATCAATTTTCAAGAGCTTTTACTCCGCTGATATTCTCAGTCTTCCTGTACCTTATGTTCGTAATAAGATTTGTCCTTTTGCTTTTCTTCTCTCTTAAACGCTTTTTTAACATCCATTAACATTCCTCTGTCACTCTTCCATCTTGTTTTCATTTCATCCAAAACCTCGTCGTTTGTCACATGTTCTCTCAAGGTTATCCTAAGCATGTTTTTGTAGAACCACGTTTCTGCTGCCGGTTAAGAGACTGCATTTATATATAAAAATAATATTTATAATATATAAAAAGTTATAATAATGGATTCTATTGCGTCCTAAATGTTATTTACAAAAAGTTTTAATTCATCAAATCGGTAACGCCACTGATGTGCAGGGGGCTACATAAAAGTAAAAATATTAAGTAGAAGAGAGTGAAGAGGAAGACGAACCAGTTGCAAAGGAGCAAGAGAAGGATGAGAACACAGGTGTGATGACAGTTGCAAAGGTGGAGAGAAAGGAAAGGATATACAGGTTGGTGAACTGGATTCAAGTGGTTAAGAGATGAGTATTGACATTGCATTTAAATTCCTGGAGGTTGTAGCCGTCAGGAAAGCAAGAATAAGGAAGAGAGTTCCACTGGCGTGAAATGCGAGAAAAGAAGCTGCAGGAGTAGAATTGTCGTCTGCATTTGGTTAATCCTAACTGTGAATGGATGGGACCCAGTTCCATAAAAATAGAGAAATTAGGAATAGAACATTTTGGAAGATGCCAGATTGTTCCAGTAAAATCGAGAAAGTTCTAAAGGTTCTATAAGTATGCAAATTAGATGTTTTCCCCCCTATAAAAATAGGTTTCGGGCAGAGAACAGTTAGGTGTTACTAGGGTTTGCTGTTGTTATCAACTCCGGTTTGATTCAGGATTTATATCCAGTCGTAAGGATCTAAGAAGCTCCCATCCAACAGAAACCTAAAAGAGAATTTCATGGAACTACATGGATAGATACATATTTTTGACTATTTCTTTGACCATACTTAAAATATTTCTTTATATACTCATTTGAAGATTTCCAAAAAGTATAGCACTTAACTCCCCGCCAACTTAACTGGGTAAGTTATTTGACAACTTCCCTCCCTTTTCTTCCTTGTAACACTTCGTCGGGAAGTAGGAAACTATACGTTTTTTATGTCTCTTGATTTGAATGCCAAAATTGTATATTTGTAAATATTTTATTTGGTGTGTTTTGTAAATTAAATATTTGTCTGTGATTTATCTCTGAGTCTTGGTCAATCATTGATTTTTTTTCCCTTTTGTTACACTTAACACGTAACACTGCTTCAGGATTCTTTTTTTAACTTTGAGAAGATTATCCAGATATCACGTAACATTTCAGTACACTTTTCTTTGTTTCTGACGATTTTTTCTGTCTCAATACTCGACTTAGCTTTCGGGGTGCATCTTTGGCCATACTAATACGCCTTCGGATCTCAGTGTCGCATTTTCCATCCTCTGTTAGAACAATTCCCAGTTATTTACATTTCTGTATTTTTATTTATATTAATAGCTCCGATTTATAATTTTCGTTTTCAGCTAATCCACTTTCCTGAATACAATTTTCCTATTTCAATTTCAATATAAAAAAAAATCACCCATCACACTTACTGATTTATCCCGTGAGGGGATAATCAGGGAAAAAATAGTGCAAGAATAATACTTAACAATGAAGATCGATTAATAGAGATTTATTATATCAAAGTACAATAAACCAATAGACAATACAGGAACACCAAAGAATAGTAACAGGTATAACAATCAAGTAGACAATGTCTTTTTATTGTGGGTCTAACCGGCCATATAGCCAGGCCAAAATATGTCTGTCTATTTTTCCCCAGTCGTGATTCTACCCTTCGGTGGAACCACGACTGGATTATCGTCTCTGCTCGGAAGCAGAGAGCGCTCTCTACCCGAAAGCAGAGAGCTGACAGTGTCATTGAATCGTCAGTCTAGTGACGACGGCAGTATTTACCAACCTTCCCACGCAAGGCTAGATGTGACACAAGTTCTATTTAATGTGGGTCTTCCCGGTCATATAGCCAGGCCAAAAAATGTCTGTCTATTATTCCCCAGTCGTGCTTCTACCCTACGGTGGAACCACGACTGGGTTATTGCTCTACCCGAAGGCAGAGAGCTGACAGTGTCATAGAGCCGTCTAGTGACGACAGGCTCTATAGTTCGCTCTAGTCACAGTCTTTTACAGACCGGACCATATCCATTCCGAGGTAGGATGGGATATTCCGCTACAACACTTACCATGCTTCGCAACACTCACTAGTTCTACCAAACTCACAAATTCTTTTCACCTATCTCGATGATGGAGATGTCCGTTGTGGCGGAGAGGATATTCGCTCGAAACGAGAAATCGGCGATCGAATTCCAGTTGAATTCATAGCATTAACTTACGCGCAAATACCATTGAAGGAATCCGTCTGTTTTCTCTCCAACTATGGGTTAAATAACAGCACAGATTTGGATCTATAGCCTTGGCTGGCAACCAGTCTATCGCAGAAATTAATACCAACCTACTGCGGATAAATTTTCTGCCCGGTCAGTTATGTCACATTCGAGACATGATCGCACAAGAGTGTATAACGTATAACACTTAATTGACTGACACAGATTATGAACGTTTAGACCATATTTCTCGTCCTTTTTCCCGAAATGTTCTTCGGAAAATTTCCCTCTTACTTGAGAAGGATTATTCATAATTTCGAAAAGTGTATCATGAACATTAGTTGACACAAAATGTTTGCCGTATATATATATATATATATATATATATATATATATATATATGATTAATGTGCACAAGTTTCTCACTTAACTGAGCAGAGTCATGCCGATTTCTAAGTTTCATAAAGACATCATTGTGATGTCCTCACTCCACAAGGCTTTTTCAATCTGCTGTTGTGGTTCAATTTTATTATTATTTTTGATATTTCTGTGTGTGATTGGTTTTGCTGATGGTTAATTGCTTTTGATTTTTTTGTTTTATTGGCTTCTTTTTAGTGTTTTATATTATTTGCAGGTGTTTGATTTCTATTGATTTCTTTTTATTCAGTTATTTTTTTTCGGTGACTGGCGTGTGTATATATACTGCTTCTGTACAACATGTTAAAATGTCCCTTGTCTGATTCCATTCGCCTATGGCTTAGTTGGGTAGTGACACCAAATCAGTCGAGTTCCGATCCCAGCCAGAAGCAAGTGGATGTGTCTAGCCACACTGATGAGCTGTGATACAGCGAAACAGGCTTGTATGTGGATGACAAATATATTATGCTCTCATTACGACTGGGATCTCTAAAGAAGCAAAATTTCCAACTCTGCGATATATGCATTACTCTTCAGAAATGAATGGAGTTCTTTCAGTGACTGGTGTGTGTATACACTGATTATAGAGAACACGTCAAAATTTCCCTTCTCTGATCTCATACGTCTATGGCTTAGGAGGTAGCACTTCGACTGACACTAAATTGGTCGAGTTTCGATCCCGGCCAGAAGCAAGTGAATGTGTCTAGCCATACTAATCAGCCGTAATACTGCAAAACAGGCTCGTAGGAGGACGACTAATATATATATATATATATATATATATATATATATGATTATTATTACGTTAGAACATTTCAAAAACTACTAAAAAATGGTGCATTTTGTTTCGACATTGAAAGAACAATGTCTAATCAGGCAGTCTACAAAGATATTGTTTTAGTAATTTTTGAAATGTTCTAACGTAATAATTATATATATATATATATATATATATATATATATATATATATATATTAATCATTTCACCCCAAGCATGGCAGTTTTATTGGCACTGGTGCGCAGGGATTATATAGGAGGAAAGTGATGAGAAAAAGGGACAGGTTATAGGGAGTGTCAGAGAATGAGTAAGAGAAGGATGAGAATATTGGTGTGATGAGAGTGGAGTGGGCGGAGAAAAGACTATGAGAGAAACGATGCGAGGTCAGTGAGATAGGAGATGACTATTGACCTTGCATTTAAATTCATGGAGATTGTAGCTGTCGCGGAAGCAAGTATATGGAAGGGAATTCCACAGGCGGGAATTGCGAGCAAAGAAGATGCTAGAGTATAACTTACGGTTAAATTTTAGTGGTTTAATTGTAAAAGGGTGGGACCTAATTGCTAGTCTAGTAGCACGAGTAAATTCATACATGGGGGCACTAGTGATTTGTAGAAGAGACAAAGGGAAGCCACATTATGCTGGTGAAAAATTAACTGCATCTTAGCTGCCAAGTGGAGATCAATCACATTACAATTTCTCACCCAAACAGATATGGTAGCAGTATTCAATACACGGACGTATGGTATATTTATACATGTAGAGGATATATATATATATATATATATATATATATATATATATATATATATGAAATTATTTGTTTGAACATTATGTTTTACGATACTCGTATTTAAGCAGATATTCTGTTTATAATTAAACAGTATATATAGTTATTTCTACCGACCAGATTATTTACGATAAATTTTTGTTACGAAAATGAAATGATAAATTTTTAAATATGCAACATGGATTCTGACGACATATATAAATACATATATAATTGTCATCTACATACAAGCCTCTTTCGCTTCACCACAGCTCATCAGTGTGACTATACTTGCCTCTAGCCGGGATCGAAACTCGACTGATTGTAGTATTGTTATTACAATGGTTTATAAAAGCATAATATCACTACACAAAAGTTTTCATCTTTCAGAACAAAACTGTTCCTCTTCAGGTGATAAGTTAAAATAAATATTAAGCTTTACTCTGTATCGAGCACTCTTTATAAATGTAAATGCTTGAACAGTAGTTTTTTAATCTACGTGTTCTTCCACTTTTTGTTATAATATATATATATATATATATATGTGTGTGTGTGTGTGTGTGTGTGTGTGTGTGTGTGTGTGTGTGTGTGTGTGTGTCGCAACTCGATGTCTGTGTCCAGTGAAGTGATGGACGCTTTTGTAAACTGGTGTCGCTAGATGGCAAAGAGTTAACAGAATTCAGTTAATTATTAGACTTTGTCTACGCGCAGAGACCCAACGACCCCAGAGCGAGAAAGAAAACCTTCCAACCGGTTACGATAGGTCAAATTCAAGCACAAACCTTCGCCAACGGTCAGTTACTTAAGACGTACCACTAAGCACTGTACGACAATGGAACGGCTGTGTCAAAAGAAAAATGACAGCAGGTGAAATTTATGGATTCTTCAGCAACATATATTGTATTTTAATTATTTCACCACAAGCAAGACAATAAATCTACTAAGACGCCAGCGGTTACTGAATATTAAAGAATATGAGAAAAAATCTCTCAAGGAGAGAGAACAACAAAACCAAAATAAACAAGAATGAAGAAAGCAGAAAATAACTGTACTATTTCATTTGTATTCTTATAGAGAGGAAAATAAGAGATATAATATTTTATTTTTCAATAAAAAATCTGAGACAATTCTGCGAGTACAAGTATGTGACGATAAACATTCACACTTACCAGAGCCAAAGCGACCAAGGTGTTTTGCTTGTCGGGCTGCTGTGTTGTGATGAATGCGTGCTTAAACCCACGCCAGACAGTTCGTCGTTTCGTCAGCTGCGTCCTCTCCCCTCGCAAGTTTGGTCAAAGAAAAGAATATTCTTCTACCTGTCATTTTATGCTGAGTGAGAACGTGGCCGACGGCGATGAGCGGTGTGCCAGCAATGGTTTTTGTCCATAAAAAGGGTGAGGCAATGGCTGCGAGGTTCATTGGGACGGTGGTGACGTGCGCTGATAGAGAGAGTAGTATTGAGTTAAGACTCTGTTTATTTTCGTCTGGAAGCTTCAATCCCACGTGTGGAGCGAGCTGTGTAACCGAAATCAAACAGAAATCTATTGTTTGCCATAATTCGTAATTGGCGGCCTCAATTTTTACAACATAAAATATGCAGAAGATACATTGTTGATACGGAAAGGAAACTACAAAACCACATAAAGAATGTAGCAATAGAAAGCGAAAAGAAAAGACCTAACATAAACTACAAGGAAAATAAATAGATAAACATCAGCCAGAAAAAGGAGCCCAAAATGCCAATTACAGGTTAAGAATAATGAAGCCGGTGCAGAAAATTTAAATACCAGGAAAATGTTTTATAAAATATTTGTTCAGCCCTTTTATTTTAGTTTTTGCTCTGGGTTTGGCTCTAAGTAGGTATAATTATAGTTCTTAGTCTCTGCCATGATACCATTTACTCAGATGACTTATTTAGCCTTCAAAATTCAGTTTACGACGAAAAAGACATCTGATATCGATACCAGGAAATCAAAATTTGACTTACATTCATTCATTTTTCTTTCAGTCTACGGTTTCGCTTTAACTGGAAAGAACTATTGCTTTTTAGTCTTTCGTGCCAACGTTCAAAGAGTCTGAGCTCCAGGGACCATGGATCAGTTTTAAAGCTTTCATTACACCCGAGAAACGCCGGGCAATAATGCTAGTGCTAGAATAATAAATTATCCTTCAATAACAAAATATTTAATGACATAAAAATACCTTATAATAACGCTCTCAAAAAAGGGTTTAAACAGGAATTATTTATTTATGCCCCCCCCCCCCAATGTAACTGTTATTAATATAAATATAGGAAAAGTAATGTTTATGGTTCAACCATCTTTTTCGCCAAGATTAATATTGGTTAATATTTTCTGAAATTGTTCAATAAACATTTTAATATTAACAACCCACAAATAAAATCTTTAATAAAAAAGTATTAAAATTAGTTATTCCTATAATAACAATATCCACACCATCATCAATTCTCTTAAATATGAAATACTAGATAATTTTATAATGATCACTAAATAGACACAAATTCCTCATGTAATTATAAAATAAAGAATAACTATCCAGTTCGAGGTATATGTATGCCCGAAAAAGTCATATACCGTGCTACTATTTCTCCTATGACAAAAAAGTAAAGAATATTTTCTGAAATTGCTCGATAAACATTTTAATATTAACAACCCACAAATGAAATCTTTAATAAAAAATCATTAAATATTAGTTATTATTATAATAGCAATATCCACGCCATCATCAATTCTCTTAAATAAAATTAATGGATAATTTTATAATGATCACTAAATAGATACAAATTCCTCCTGTAATTGTAAAATAAAGAATAACTGTCCAGTTCGAGGTACTTGTATGCCCGAAAAAATCATATACCAAGCTACGATTTTTCCAATGACAAAAAAAGAAAAGAATATTTCGAAATTTCATTGGATTATATAGCGATGAATGGCTTATGATAGTAAGAAATGTCACAAATGCTAAAATAAATAAAATTAGAAAGATGATACCTAAATAATTTAAAAACCTTAATTTAAAAGTAACTATTAACGCAAATATAAAAACGTAGATTTCCTCGAAGTAACCTTAGATCTAGAGAGAGATATACATCAACCATATAAAAAGCCAAATACCAATCCTTTATATATCCACCCGAAATCTACCCATCCTCTATCTGTTATTAAACATGTACCCTCATCAATAGAATACAGAATTAGTAGAAATTCAGCAAACGAAGAAATATTTAATAAACATAGAAATTTTATAACACTGCCTTAAAAATAGTAGATATAAAACCCAAATATTAAATATGTCAAAAGGAAAAGCAACCCCCGAATAAAACATAGGAATAGAAATATTATTTATTACATACCCCCTTACAACTATATGTCTTGTAGTAAATTGGGAAGCAAATTACTCACGTTAAGAAACATTTTCCGGAAAAGAATCCATTATGTAAGATTTTTCCAAATTAAAATACTATCAAAGTAATTTACAGCTGTATGAACAATCAGGAAAAATATCATAAAAAATCACAACAAAAATATTTTTTTAAATTATAACAAAATTAATAAAAACAACCTAATAATGGAAAATAACAATTTAGACAAGAAAAATGTAATTGTAGAAACCCTATAGATTGCCCGCTAAAAAGCAGGTGCCTAACGGAATCAATCTTCTATCAATGTGAAATATATTCAGAGGAAAACCCTTGTAATGTAAAGATTTATCTAGGTAACATTAAGAACTCTAAGAAAACGCATTTATCAACAGACGTCTTCATTTAATTATAATAAGTACAAAAACAGAACATGCCTATCGAAATATCATTGGTATCTGAAGGAAACAAAAAAAGAACAACCACATTAAAGTGGAAAATTCTAAAAGAAGCTAAAACATGTAAGTTTTTACACAACCCATAACCCTTGTGTCTATACTAAAAATTATATATTATTAAATGACTTAAGAATAAAAATCTATTAAATAAACGGAACAAAATAAATGTCATATGTAGACATTGCAAAATGTTTACCTTAGAATATGGATAAAAAAACAAAAAACTTTATATTAATTAACATGCATATACCCAATAATTTGCTTAAGGAAAATAATAATTGACGAGATATTAAAATAAGTAAATTGATATATAGAATTTTTTAGAAAAAAAAATTATAATAAATAAATAGATTTTAGAAAGATGGGATAATGATGGCAGGAAGTAAATTAGAATAAAAAATTAAAAATGCTTTTATAAATTAAAGGTTTTTAAAAAATTAAAATTCAATAAGTACTGATAAGAAGATTAAATTTACTCAAAAGCCCCCTTACGTTTGAACAAAAATATATCATTTTCCTGTTTTCTATGAGAAGAGTTCAAGATATGGAAAAACCAGAAAGGACATTTTTGGTACAAGAATAGATACATCAAGAATAGATACATCATACGATATAGAGAGAAGCAATAAAAGTAAAAATAAAAAAATAAATAAAAAAGGAAAATAAAATTAGGTTAAAAGTAGGTTGACACATTGACCGTTAGGGAGAAAAAAGAAATAAAGAAATAATATGTATTCCCTAGAAACTGCTGGCCCACATTTCAAAGTGAATGTTTATTCTTATTAGTTAAAAGGAAACACGCACATTAATTTTATATCTGTCCATATACATAAATAGCACACCAAGGGTTTTTTTTTTGCATTTATATGTGAATCATTTTCACAACCAACATCCAACATTGCCTGATGACGAGATTCTATCTCGAAACATAGAAATTTCCGTGTCGCAATGTACCCTTAATTCATAATTATATGATTATATTATGCTCTACAATATGTATTGTATTGAGCACTGTTATAAAAAAAATAAATACCAAGGGGCTCAAAAGCGTAAAAACTGGATCCTCTTTACCTGAATTTATATATATATATATATATATATATATAATGATAACACATATTATTTTAGCATATGCTATATTTATAGGTTGAAGTGCTCAGTATCGGCTAGAGCCTAAGTAAACGTTATAAAAAAGCCGACACTTAGGTTAACGCCGGTCGGCAACAGTCTGTTTCATGCTTGAATGCAATCTTTTATTGCTTTCTCTCTGTTTCTCTGTCTTCGTCTCTCAATATATATATATATATATATATATATATATATATATATATATATATAGACTTGAAAAATGATAAACTCGTAAACACGGAGCGGATAATACAAATTATAATTATCTAATTAATATAAAATATGAAATATATAAATATCACCATACAGTCTGATTTGTCTGTATTCAATAATCCTACCAAAAATATTAAAAACATAAATATCAACTAAATCTCCACCTTGAAAAGAGTCAAACGACAACATTATCCAAATATCTTCCTTTAATAATCTACGAATACATTCTCCTCTTACTATTAAATGGTTTAATAACATTAAAAAAAGAAAAGACTATCTTCATTCAATTCGACATTATAAACTTCTATTTCTAAAGGTCTATTCTGGAATTGTTTGAATTTCTCTCAGAAATTTGTAGAAATTACTGATAACGAATATAAAGTTATCTTAGCATTTAGCCATCGGTATTATCCAATTATAATTTGACTTAGATAAAAAGTAACTGTGATAATTTTGATGTCACTATAGATATTTTGGGCTCCTCTCAGATTTAGTGAGCATTTATGTTTTGTATATACTTAGTAGAATTATTGAATCTGAACAAATCAGACTGAATGGGGATGATGTGTCTATTGACATACCTAGTAGTTATAGTTCTATATCTAAGCTTATTTATAAATGGAACTTTGTCTGTGTATATACGTGTGTGTGTGTGTGTGTGTGTGTCTGTGTGTGTGTCCGTTACGTATAGACTCCCAAACGGCTGAACCGATTTTCTTGAATATTTACACAGTTGTACTATAAACGTATGCGAGTGTTATTAGCTAGGATTTGTGTCGAGATACCCCCGATAAATATCGAAAACCGATAATCGAAAAAATCGGGTTATAGAAGGAGTGGTCCGATTTTTTTAAAATAGTGCAGAAAATCGATAATATATATATATATATATATATATATATATATATATATATATATATATAAATTCAAGATGTGTGTTTGTGTGTCTGTTCATCTGCCTGTAGGTCTGTATTTTTTCAGCCCTTTTATTTTAGTTTTTGTTTCGGGTTTGGCTCTAAGTAGGTATAATTGTAGTTCTTAGTCTCAGCCATGATACCATTTACTCAGAGGACGTATTCGCCCTTCAAAATTCAGTTTACGACGAGAAACTTATTTGATATCGTTACCAGGAATCCAAAATTTGACTTACATCTATTCATTTTTCTTTCAGTCTACGGTTTCGCTTTAACTGGAAACAACTATTGCTTTTTAGTCTTTCGTGCCAACGTGCAAAGAGTCTAAGTTCCAGGACCATGGATTAACTTTAAAGTTTTCATTACTTCCGAGCAACGCCGGGCTATACTGATGGTTAATATTTATTCTAACCATCCACACCAAGTGATAAAACAGATTCTCACTACCGTTAATGCAAGAATAAATAAATTATCCTTCAATAACAAAACATTTAATGATATAAAAATACCTTATAATAACGCTCTCAAAAAGAGGGTTTAGACAGGAATTATATTTATTTATTTATACCCCCCAATGTAACTGGTATTAATATATAAATAGGAAAAGTAAAGTTTTATGGTTCAACCATCTTTTTCGTCAAGATTAATATTGGTTAATATTTTCTGAAATTGTTCGATAAACATTTTAATATTAACAACCCACAAATAAAATCTTTAATAAAAAAGCATTAAAATTAGTTATTCTTATACTTAACAATATCCACACCATCATTAATTCTCTTAAATATAAAATACTAGATAATTTTATAATGATCACTAAATAGACACAAATTCCTCATGTAATTATAAAATAAAGAATAACTGTCCAGTTCGAGGTATATGTATGCCTGAAAAAGTCATATACCGTGCTACAATTTCTCCTATGACAAAAAAGAAAAGAATATTCTGGAATTTCTCCCGTATTTTGGAAACATATTTTATAATCATAAATATTCCGTCTCCATGTTCTACCTCGAATTCCAGACAGCTCTGTCTGAATATTTCTGGGAATTAAAAGAGAGATGACTATCTTCAAAGATTGAATTGAAGATCACAGGAAAATCACAAATAACAATTATCTTTAAAAATAGATGTAACCTATGCTTACATGAAAAATGAAAATAATTACATTTAGTGGTAATAACCAGCTTTTGAAACAACGAAATGAAATGAGTTTTAAATGTCACAGGAGTAGATATAAATTACCGGTTTTCAAGGATTTAAATATCTACTCTTTAGCAATATTTTTTTTTAGAAAATTCAGCTGTTTTTTCATTATTGTGTATCTGATACTATATTTTTATTTCTGATTTATTGTTATGTCATTTTTCATTATAAGCTGTTTTCCGACAGGCAATATGGATTCCGCCTTGCCAGGTCCACGGCCGACCTGCTAACAACCGTAACGGAGTACATGCTACAGGCCCTTGATGAGTCTGACGAGGCTCGCGCGGTTGCTCTGGACATCTCCAAGGCTTTCGACAGGGTTTGGCACACTGGCCTCCTATGCAAACTACGCGGTTATGGTATTACCGGTCGCCTGCTTGACCTAATCCAATCTTTTTTAAATAACCGCAAAATGAAGGTCGTTCTGAATGGGCGTGCCTCTTCGTCCTGCAGCACGAATGCTGGTGTCCCACAGGGCTCTATCCTGGGCCCGACGCTCTTCCTTATTTTCATCAACGACCTCCCAGATGAGATCAAGTCCCAAGTAGGCATCTACGCAGAAGACACTACAATATACTCCCACACCAGTAAGAAACCTGTCGTGGCGGACAGATATAATCTCGCTGCTGTCCTTGAACGGGATCTACACTCTGTCGTGAACTTGGGGCAAGAAGTGGTTTGTCAACTTCAATTCATCTAAGACCAAGCTGTTGTCTGTCAACCATTACAGGCAACCTCTCCTGCCCCCCATAAGCATGGACCAAGCGATTCTCCCGGAGAGTAATACACTACGCCTCCGCGGACTTTCCCTGTCCTCAGACCTCAAATGGAACCACTGTATTGAATCCATAGCAAAATCTACTGCTAAGAAGGTTGGGTCACTATGTCGATCCTGGATGTTTTTTCCACCTGAATCCATCCTGCATATATACAAGTCAACCATCCGTCCGTGCATGGAGTACTGCTGCCATTTATGGTCAGGTGCCCCTGCCGTTCTCCTCAGTGTTCTTGACAGGCTCCAAAGGAAAGTCTGTAATATGATAGGTACTGATCTGGCGGCTCGACTGCAGCCACTTCCCCATCGTCGAAATGTGGCCTCCCTTTGTCTGTTCTATAAATACTTTCATGGCTTCTGCTCAGACGAACTTAAGTCACTGGTGCATCCTCAACAGGTGTTTACTCGTGCAACCAGACTGGCGACTAGGTCTCACCCATTCACAGTCAGGTTAGCCAAATGCAGACGACAGTTCTACTCCTGCAGCTTCTTCTCTCGCACTTCCCGCCTGTAGAACTCGCTCCCGTATTCTTGCTTTTCTGACGGCTACATCCTCCAGAAATTTAAATGCAAAGTCAATACTCATCTACTAACCACTGGACTCTAGCTCTCTCCCCACCCCCGTATAACCTTCCCTTTCTCTCCACCTATGTCTCTGTCATCGCACCTGCTTTCTAAGCTTTCTATTGTTCCTTTCCTTGTTTGTACTCCTCACTCTTTTCTAATTAATTTTTTTAAATTTATGTAGTCCCCTGCACATCAGTGGCGTTTCCGCCTTGCTCGGGGTGAAATGATTAAAAAAAGAAAAAAAAAAGAAAAAAAATCTATTTCTGCTATTGTCGCACTATCTATCAAGTCTGCAGGAAGACCTGAGGCAGGTCATGGGGTATTTTTATGGCTCCTTTCTCTCTCCTCTAACATCCTTAGCGTTACATAGACAAAGTTCTCCTTAGTGTGTGGGCTGAACTTAACAAGACAATTTTTTGTATATCTCTTAAGCTGGGGTTTCCAGGGATTTTTTCAATGTGTTGTTTTGATCCATTTTTTATCATTCCAAGTGCACCTACTATCACTGGCACGATTCTTGTTTTCAATTTCCACATTTGTTCTATTTCAATTTCCAGATCCTTATACTTTGACAGTTTTTTGAATTCCTTGGTTCCTATGTTACAATCCGCTGGACAAGCCCTATCAATTAATAGGCAAGTTTTTTCTTTCTGGCTTTCATTATTATTATTGTGTCATTTTTCATCATATTTCGAATTCTGCTATGGTCGCACTACCAAACAAGTCTGCGGAAAGAAATAAGGCAGGTCGTGGCATGTTGTTATGGCTTCATTTCATGTTTTTTTCTATCTTCCCCATCATCTCTAGCGTTACATAGACAAAGTTTTCCTTAGTGTGTGGGCTTTACTTAATAAGACAAATTTTTGTATATCTCTTAAGCTGGCGTTTCCAGGAATTCTTTCAATGTGTTGTTTTGGTTCCATTTTTTATAATTCCAAGTGCACCTACTATCACTGGCACAACTCTTGTTTTCAATTTCCACATTTTTTTATTTCAATTTCCAAGTCTTTATATTTTGACAGTTTTTCAAATTCCTTGGTTGCTATGTTACAATCCGCTGGACAAGCCATATCAATTAATAAGCAAGTTTTTTCTTTCTGGTTTTTAACAATAATATCCGGACTATTTGCTTCAATTTTTCTGTCTCTGTAGATGTAATCCCATAGAATGGTGACATCTTTTATTTCTGTAACCGGTGCTGGGTGATGTTCATACCAGTGTTTGTTTACAGATTTTCCATAGTGTTCGCGCATTGTCCAATGTAAATATTGCCCCAACTCTATCGTGGCGATTTTTAGATTCATTTGGGGCAAGCACAGAACAGCCTGAGATTAGGTGGTCTATTGTTTCTTGGTGTTTATCACAAAACCTGCATTGGATCCATATTATTATGTATAATATTTGCCTGAAAGTTTCTAGTGAAAAATCTTTGGTCTTGCGCTGCAAGAATAAAGCCTTCAGTTTCAGACTTTAATCCAGATGCACGTAACCATCGATGAGTATTAATTTTGTCAAGTTTATTATTATTATTAACTTTATTATTATTATTATTATTATTATTATTATTATTATTATTATTTTAAAATTTTATTTTATTTATCTTTATTTATTATTTTTATTTTTATTTTTATTTATTATTTTGTTATTAGTTTTTATTATTATTATTATTATTATTATTATTATTACTATGTAATTTATTCTTTATTTATATTTTTATAAGTATGTTCAAAATTGTTTTTTGTGATGTTAACCACTTGTGACTGTATCTAATATTTGTTTTCACTATATTGGATCCTTTGTTTTTTGTTTGTATTTCTTTTTTACTTTTACTTTTTGCTTTGTATTTCAAAAAATATTTTTGTCTTCATGATAATTTTTGTCGTTATGAACATTTTGTGAATGTTTTTCCTTATGAATTCCTTTGTTTTATTTTTGTATTATCTCTTATCTTTGATTATCTGTGATTATTATTTGTATTTTTGAAATTTTAAAATTTTTTGTGATAGCTAATTATCTCGGAAACGAGAAATCGGGGAGCCGAGTTCAAATTCCAGCTGAATTCATTGCATTCACTTACGCGCAAATACCCTTGGGAAAGGTATTAATCCGTCTCTTCCTTCCAGTTATGGGTTAAATAACAAGACAGATTGGGTTCTATAGCCTTGGCTGGCAACCAGTCTACCGCAGAAAGCAATGGCAACCTACTGCGGGATAATCTTCTGCCAAGTCAGTCATGCCTCTTTCGAGACATGATCGCCCGTATGGCACTTAACTGACTGATAATAGATGGAAACATGATTAAGGCTACACACTGGGCATAAAGTGGGGGAATCAGTTTTATATTGTTATGAAGTAATAAACTGATCCCCCACTAATTACTACTTAATAATATAATACATTTCTTCCTCCTCAAAATACAAGTCAAATAATAGGACAGATTGGGTTCTATAGCCTTGGTCGGCAACTAGTCTACCGCAAAAAACAATGGCAACCTACTGCGGGATAACCTTCTGCCCAGTCAGTCATGCCTCTTTCGAGACATGATCGCCCAAGCGTGTATCACTTATGGCACTTAACTGAATTATTTGTGCGTTGCGGTGCAGGATGTGCATTGTGGTGGAGTAGAGTGCACGGAATAAGAAATCGGGGAGCCGAGTTCAAATCCTAGTTCATATCCGTTGCATCCACTTACGCGCGAATATTCTTGGGAAAGGTATTAATCCGCATCTTCCTTCCAGTTATGGATTAAATAACAAGACTGATTGGATTCTTTAGCCTTGGTCGGAAAACCAGTCTAACATAAAAAGTAATGGCAATCTACCGCGGTTAAATCTTCTACCCAGTCAATCATGTCTCGAGAGGGACATGATCGCCCAAGCATGTATCACGCATGGCACTTAACTGACTGAATTATTTGTGACTGTAAATAGACTATTTGTCTCTTTATAATTTTCATTTGTTTCGCTTCTTAATTTTGCTATTTTTACTTTTATTTTGTATTATTATTGTGTTATCATTGTGTGCCTATATAAACGTCTATAATTTTATGTCTGTGTGCTTATTCTGTGTATGTCTATATCACATCTGTCACTGAACGCTTACAGCGCCTGGAATTCCCCAAGCGGTCACCCAACTAAGTTCTGACCAGGCTCACGTTGCTTAACTTCGGTGACAGGAGGAGAACCGGTGTATTCAACCCTATATGCCGGACGCAGTGACGGATGTGTGTTCTGGTGCAGTGGATGACTGCATTCACTTAAGCACTGGTACCATTGGGAAAGGTATTAATCCGTCACTTCCCTCTAGTTACGGGTTAAATAACGGGATGGGGCCTGGTGGCAACCCATACAGTGTTGGTGTCACAATAAAAACACCCTTGGTAGCCCTGGCGAAGCATCAAGTATTCAGCTATAGACATAACATGAATTTCGCTAAAAAACTACGCCAGGGTTCCAAACGTACAGGAAATACTGGAGTGGGTGTAGTGAGTTCTATCTCGACCGAGGCCGCAGGACGGCGATGTCTATAGCTATTCTCCTGTTTTGTGTTTGTATATTTTTCCTTTAAAATGTTTTGTGTGTATGTGTGATTTGGTGCATTGTATCTTATTTTGTGACACTTCCTGTATTGTTGCAATGTTTAACTATATGCACCTCTACCCTTCACCTAATTTTATTTCTTCTCAATGCAAAAATGTTTTTAAATATTCTGAGTTAAGAGTAACATTTAATTTTTGGAGTATGAAAAAGCAGTATGAAATTTTTACCATACCATACTTACTGGGTTTATAACTGTTTTATTATGTGTTGAGTTTTCCTCTCATTATATATATATATATATATAATTTGCGTATTTAGGCAGCAAGTTTTTTTTTAAACATGTCAGATTTTCTTTTAAACATGTCACATTAAATGAATTGCAAACATTGTGTCTGCTTATTTTTAATAAAATCCGTTCATACTCACGACTAATCTTTCGCGTATTATGAATGAAAGATGTCAGCAATGAGCTGTTACGTTTACAGATGATCTCGAAAAGAGATTGAAAGCACTTGGGAACATTGAGAAATGAATGATAATAATATGTGTCAACGTTACAGCCGATCTCTGACATCTTCCAATCATAATACGCGAAAGATTATACGTGAGTATGAACGGATTTTATTAAAAATAAGCAGACACAAAGTTTGCAATTTATTTAATCTGACACACACAGACACACACACACACACACACACACACACATATATATATATATATATATATATATATATATATATATACACGAAACAAATGCAATATACATCAGCACATTAAGCTGAATCATCAAGCAGAATTCACCAAAAAGACAACAATTTTTAAGTCCTACAGTTTTGAGAGCCATGACTGCCAACACCCTGAAAGGACACGGCGCACAGAAGAAGAACTACGACTTAAAAAATATTCCTGTTAATAATTTACTGAATTTTTCTCGATGACGACTAACTTGTACATTCGAATCAAAACCTTTATAAACTAAACAATTGTTCGTACAAAAACGTGTTGGAAAATTGGAAAAATTCAATAAAAATTAAACAGATTAATCTTGTCAATTGAATTTAACAACTGTTTTTCGAAATAAATTGTTCTAGCCTCGATATACTTCAAAGATACGAAAAATTATGTTAGCGGAGATTGGATTTTTATAGTTTTCCATGGAAATTAATTGGAACGATTCGCTGGTTTCTCTTCTATACAGTAGCTTATGCCGAGTTCGAATTCCAGTAGAATAAATTACATTCACTTATTGCAAATATCCTTGAAGAAGGTATAAATCCATCTCTTGTTTCTCCAGCTATGGGTTGAATAACTGGACAGATTTGGTTCTATAGTCTTGGATGGCAACTAGTCTTCAGGATATATTGGGTTGGCAACCAGTTTATCGCAGAAAAGAATGGCAACCTCATGCAAGAAAATCTTCTGCTTAATCAGTTATGTCTCTTTCGAGACATGATCGCCCAAGCGTGTATCACGTATGGCAGTTAACTGAACTGACTAGATTGGCGACTATGTCTCACCGTTTTCTACATGCAGCCGCTACTTTTTTTCTTACAATTTCTTTTTTCGTACTTCTCACCTGTGGAATTTCCTTCCGATTTCTTGCTTATCTGCCAACTCTTCAAAACTGTGAATGCGACGTCAGTGTCCATCTTTTGTTTTCCCTTTTGTTGTATTCTTAACGCTACCCACTAAAATCTTCTCATTCACTTTCACACCTGCGTCCTCGAGGCATCATCGCCTTGAGTGAAACGGGATTTTGTTAAATTGTTACAATAGAGGAAAAAAATTCCTAGTCCAAGTCAAAAATAGAAATTTCCAGATCATAAAATTAACGCTGCACAATTATTTGAAATATCATTTTCCTTTACGATGTGTCGGCTAATTCTTCTTCTTCGTGTTCTGTGTCCCTTCAGGACGTAGGCGATCATGGACTTCTACTTGGCTTTGTCTCTTGTCGCCCTCAATAATTTTTCTATTAGTATCTCTTCTCAGCCCTGCTCCGTCAACCATTTGCTCAGATCTGACAATAACGTCTTGCGCTGCTTTCCCCTGTCTCTCTTTCCATTTATCCGACCTGTGAGTATCAAGTTCTCCAGGTTCTTTTTCCTATTTATTATCAGTTTTCTTCTCGTTTGCACCCTTTCCAACACTTCGTCGTTGCACACGTTCTCTGTCCATGGTACCTTTAGCATCCTTCTGTAAAACCACATTTCTGCTGCCTCAGGCCTCTTCTTCATCTTTGATGAAATCGTCCAGTATTCACTTCATTACAGAAGGACAGATATCACATAGCAATCCAGCACTGTGTAGTGTTTTCGATTCTCACTAAGTGTTTCATATTTATGCCAAGCATAAGTAAATATTACTAAACAAGAACGTATTAGTATGTATTTACCATCCAGCCATAACTTACCGGCTATTTCGTGTTAAGAAGAATAACACGTTTTAGTCTTTGTTTCTAATGAAATTTGCCTGTCTCTCATTACTCAGTTTAGCTTCTGAAATGCATCTTTAACCATGCTAATGCGTCTTTAGATCTCCGTGTCGAATTTTAAACTTGATAAATATCCCTAAGCAATAATTATTTCAACTTTTAGTTCTGAAATTTAAATTATCTTCTGCCATTCGTTACAATATCCCGTTTCGAAATTGAAAGAGGAAATCTCTCAAAGACACCTGTGTTGAAAGCAGTTACGTGCAAAAATTTCCCAACGTTTTGTGCTGTTGTGATTTGGAATATAAAGGTCATCTCCACGAATCGGACAAACGCAGAAATTAATTTACCTATGAAAGTAAAAAAAAGAAAAAATTCAATTTGTCTCTAATCAGAGAAGATTTTGTGCTGTCGATGAAAAAATTCTATCACACTATCAAAAAAAATCACTTCTTTTCCTTAAAAAATAGTTTCTCTTTTTTTCTTTGGTGTCGGGGAAGAAAATATTCGGTCCGTACTTAAACTTACCAAAGTCTAACAAAAGATAATAATTATCAAATAACCGATACTTTTTAAAAAAAAGAATCAGTCTGATAAAAAAAAACATTTCCAACAGTAAAAAGTATGCAGTAATTTGTTATATCTAGCAATAATTGTCCGGATCTCAGGGTACCTCGGCATGGGGTTGTGCTTAACAAGCTAGTCTGATTTTTCGCTATCGCTGTGTAGTGCTTTCGATTCTCACTAGGTGTTTCATATTTATGCCAAGACTAAGTAAATATTACTAAATAAGAACGTATTAGTATGTATTTACCATCCGACCAAAATTTACCGGCTATTTCATGTTAGAAAGAATAATAATTTTTAGTCTTCCAATAGCACCGATACTAATATTAGCATTAGCGTAGCCATTGATACACTAACACCGAATTCGAATATAGAAAAACGATATACGCGACTGTAACAAACAAAACATTTAATAAGGCAAACAAATCACATAAACATATTGAAAAGATTTACATATGTCCCCAGAAAATGATCGTTCATGCAGTCCAAAGGAACAAGGGTGTTTACAGAACGAGGACAAAGAAATGACATACCAACTTTAGGGCCTTTAACCGTTCGTGGATAAGTAAACAGAAATTACTTTTTTTCTGCACTCTAGGCTGTGCGCATGTGTGTGGACGCCCTATTGGTCAGGATGGTAAAGAGGCCGATCCTCGAAAAAACAGAAGCGAAGAAGGAAATAAGTGACAGAAGTGTTCTCCTCTCTAAGTGGCTGAACTTACATGAGCTCATCCCGAGGGAAACAACTGTAGTCTCCTTAAAAACGATGTTTTAGAAAAGGTCATTCAAATGGTAAAAACATTTGTTTCATTAAATGTTCACTCAATAAAAGGCCCAGTAGCCACTTCTGGCAGAGGGCTACTAAATATGGTTATTGTATGTGCAAATTCTGAGGATACGTATGTTAGGTAACGGTTGACTCTAGACTTGAAGAGATTAAGATTGTAGTATTCAGGGAAGCATTCTCTCGGGAGTTTGTTTTATATCCTAGCGGCTCTTGAGATGAAATTGTCTGAATGGAACATTTTTCTTACTAATCGAATACGAACGGAAGTAAGATGGTTCACCACAGGGTATATGGCATGGCGGATCTTAGATGTAAATATCTGAACTGATGAAACTAAAGAATATAGTGCGCCAGAACATTTTCCATGGATATAGGAATAGATTAGTAAGATAATTTCAATGTTGCATCTGTACAAAAGAATGTGTAGATTGGCAAATAATTCATCACATGTAGAGGCAAGAGAAATAGAGAGAGCTGACTGGGCAGTTCTATCCCGTATATGGCAGCAATATTCCATTTAATTCCCACCCCCGGATCTGGTTCTTGAAAAGATACAGCATGGGCAAAGAAAATGGCTTATAATTACGACTGTGTAGCGATTTTGCGGATGTGCGTCATGGTGCAGTGGATATCGGCTCGGAACGAGAAATCGGGAAGCCGAGTTCGAATTCCAGTCGAATTTCTTGTATTCACTTACGCGCAAATACCCTTGGGAAAAGTATTAATCCGTCTTTTCCCTCCAGTTATGGGTTAAATAATAGGACAGATTGGATTCTGTAGATTTGGTCGGCAACCAGTCTACCGCAGAAAGCAATGGCAACCTACTGCGTGATAATCCTCTGACCAGTCAGTCATGTCTCTTTCGAGACATGATCGCCCAAGCGTGTTTCATGTATGGCACTTAACTGACTGAGTGATTTTGATTCTTAATGTGTATGTCACATTTGTGCCAGCACTAATTAAAGTTTAGTATTTAATGTTATGATGCCCTACTGCGAGGATTTAAAACTTCCTTTGGATAGATAGATAGATAGATAGATAGATAGATAGATAGATAGATAGATAGATAGAAATTAACTGCGTGACTTTTCGAGCGCAGTTGAAGAGTTGAGAGCAGTAACGACCAGTCAAGTACAGCAGTTAACACGAGCAGTTAACGACAGCTACTAGTCAGGTAGCGTAACAATACCTCCGGATTTATTTATTGCTATATTACTTAATATTAACACTTCTTTTGGATAACTTGATTTCTTGTTATACTAATGCACTGTTTTGAACATATCCCCTATGTTCCGTGTCTAACTTCCGGCACAAACCGGTCGCTACAACTTTGCGGCGAATTTTCGCCACAACTCCACAACAAATTGGCGACAAAGATCCACAACAGTATATTTCCATGTAAATATGTATTCTTGGTATTTTTACTATTAATATATATGTATTACTTTGTACATATGTTCTAGTTATACTATTACACTATTTTGAACCTATCTTTTGTGTTCCGTGTCTTACTAATGGCACAAACCGGTCACTACAACTTTGCGGCGAAGTTTCGCCAGAACTCCACAACAAATTGGCGACAAAGATCCACAACAGTATATTTCCATGTAAATGTGTATTCTTGGTATTTTTACTATTAATATATATGTATTACTTTGTACATATGTTCTAGTTATACTATTACACTATTTTGAACCTATCTTTTGTGTTCCGTGTCTTACTAATGACACAAACCGGTCACTACAACTTTGCGGCGAAGTTTCGCCAGAACTCCACAACAAATTGGCGACAAAGATCCACAACAGTATATTTCCATGTAAATGTGTATTCTTGGTATTTTTACTATTAATATATATGTATTACTTTGTACATATGTTCTAGTTATACTATTACACTATTTTGAACCTATCTTTTGTGTTCCGTGTCTTACTAATGACACAAACCGGTCACTACAACTTTGCGGCGAAGTTTCGCCACAACTCCACAACAAATTGGCGACAAAGATCCACAATATTTAACAAGCAATGTTATTTATTGATTATTTATCTCAATTTATTTCTGCAAGTAGCAGCAGTAATATAAAATGTTTCATTGTCCAGTTTCGTATAAAAATATTGTTTTCATAATATCTAGCTAAATCTGCTACCTATGAGATTTGTTAAGTTTGGGCAAACATTCCCAGGTTATTCATTTTTCGTTAAGCTGTTTCTAAAATAAAATGTCGAATGCCGAAATGAATCCTTCACTCCCAGAGAGCGGGGAGGGAATTCTAGTTGAATACGTTGCATTCACTTTCGCACAAATACCCTTTAAGAAAAGTATTAATCAATCACTTCTCCCTTCAGTTGTGAGTTAAATAGCAGGCCAGATTGGTTAGCAACCAGTCTTGGTTGGCAACCAGTTGACCGTAGAAAGTAATGGCAACTTATTGCGAGAAAATCTCTTGTCTAGTTTGTCATGTCTCTTTCAAGACATGATTACCTGCGAGTTTGTCATGTATGGCAATTAACAGAGTCCCAATTAAATGTACATCACGGCTGGAATCGAAACTGTATTCCAATGATCATGATATATGTTGTTCTCTCTCTCTCTCTCTCTCTCTCTCTCTCTCTCTCTCTCACTCACTATTAAACTATGTGTTCATTGCTACAGTTCTTTTCTGTTCTGTAGCCTCATGTTCGAAGAAATCCGGTCCTCGTTAAGACCTACCGTCTTCATTCTCCTGAAGCCATTTTAACCATTAATCTGAGACAGTGGTTGCATACAAATGACAGTTTAGCTATTTCTGAACGAGTTCCTGGCTGTTTATGTCTTCCATCTAAATGTTTAAATGTGACAAAGCTATTAACCCAGGAACACTAACCATCAATTAAAGTTACACTACTCCTAACTATGGGTATAACATACCCGATTTTGAAAATAATAAAAAAAAAAATATAAATCACTATTTGAAATATTTTACATGCAAGCACTTCTGAATTTGTACTTTGAGTTATTCTTGATAGGAACTAAAAAACATTAAGAAAATCAGGTACTGAAAATTTAAGTAAATTGTAATTAAGATGGCGTCATCTGCGCTGGGTACTATATATCCATGGTTAGTGTTCTAAGTAATTAAATAATCAATACACACACACACACACACACACACACATACATATATATATATATATCATCAATTTTCGAATCCGCCAATATTTTTATTCTTTTTCTTCTATGAGCCTTGTCCCTTCAGGACATAGGAGATCATGGTTCTCCACGTTTCTCTATCCAATGTAGCTCTTACTATGTTTGCTCCTATTACACCTCGCAAACCCCGTTCCGTCATCCACCTGATCAGGCCCTGCAAATATGTTATCTGCTGCCTTCCTCTGTTTCTTTTTCCTTCTATCCGGGTTGTCAGTATTAGGTTCTCCAAGCTCTCCTTCCTTATTGCATGTCCCAGGAACTTCAGTTGTCTCTTCCTGGTGCTCAGTATTAATTTCCTTTTTGTTGCCATTCTTTCCAATACCTCATCGTTGCTTGCATGCTCAGTCCACGATATCCGCAGCATCCTTCTGTAGAACCACATTTCCGCTGCTTCAAGTTTTGTCCTCATTTTCGATAATATTTTCCAGCATTCACTGCCGTATTGAAGAACTGACATCACATAGCAATCCAGCCCTCTTTTCTTTGTTTCTAGTGAAATTTTCCTGTGTGTTAGTACTTTAGTTAGCTTCTGGAATGCGTCCTTTGTCATGCCAATTCGCCTTCGGATCTCTGTGTTGCACTTTCCATCTCCTGTTAGAACACTTCCTAGGTATTTCAATTTTTGTGCTTGCTTGATTCTAGTATCCCCCACCTGTATTTGGTATTTTGGGTTGCACCTTTTGCTGATGACCATGCATTCAGTTTTTTGATAGGTACATTTGTTAGATGAGACATTTCTTTTATGGTTAGTCGCAGGGAAAATTAGCACCTGGCTAAGATAATTGAAAATTTTATCAAAGAAAATAGTCTTATCAGCAGGAATGAAACCAGTGTTCCATTTTATGTGTAAACCACCCTAGAATATCAGACTTTACCGTCTGAGTCACAGACTAGTACACATTGCATTAAAAAGTGCTTGATGCACCGTTACAATAGCGTTCTTACAAAGAAAAACGGTAAACGGTCAAATCAGTTATTAAACATCGCCTGAAGACAGCACTCATAGTAGAAACCTGGGTAGCAGAATAACTTGTTTAAAAATGGAATATATATATATATATATATATATATATATATATATATAAGAAAAATTAAGGCAGACATGTTATTTCATGGTAAATCTTATATATATATATATATATATATATATATATATATTTGAATTGTTCAAAGGTTTTTGTAATTTCGAGCGCTTTCGGCTTTAACGCATTCGGTTGTATCCTGTGTTCGGAACTTAACATGCACAAGACAACATAATCATAAACTTAACGCATCTTTATTTAGACTTAAAACAAAATTAATTCTTGATAATGACTAAAAGTATAGCCGAAATTGTTCGACAGTACAAAGACAATTTTTATTTAATTTGAGTTTTGAAAAGAAACAAAATCATAAGAACACAAACAAAATTATATAAAAACTTAATGATAATATCTTATATATATATATATATATATATATATATATATATATATATAAGATATATATATATATATATATATATATATATATATATAATATCTTATATATATATATATATATATATTATCTGTAAATTAAAATAAAATTTAGAGGGAGAAATAGCTATTTTCAACATGCCAGTTTAAGACATATATTGTCAATTTCATTTAATCAAAGACTGATGAACAATTCTAATAACGGAAGCATGGCCTAGTAAAAGAAGGGGTAGAGGAATGTTGGCTATTATAGGCTTAAGTTAGATGAATCTTAGTAGTAATTTCTCGTATGGTAGTGGGAAGCATGTGGCTTGTCCATTGGGTTAGTAGTGGTAGGTAAGAAGGAAAATTTTAACAACATTCTGTTGCGACTAAATGGAAGAATAAGATAATTTCTGCAATTTAAATTTCTTTCTTTGACGATATATACTAATGATTTCTCTATGTTTATTCAGAAGTACATTCTGATATTGAAACTTCAAAATCTTAATTTTTTCTGTTATGCATAGATGACATCTATTTCTTAAAGTATAGGAGTGCTTGCCTTGCCTATCAGTTCCATTTTTTTCTGTATATATAGATTTAGATTATTTTTATTAAATTCCTAGTATATATATATATATATATATATATATATATAGCATAATGATAATCCGCTTATACTGTCTTAATATGTATAGGAAAAACTACTAAAAAGTTTTAAGTTAAAAATGTATTTTTTGACACTATTTATTTATTTCTATTATATATATATATTTTTGATAAACACATTTTATAAATATTTCAACAGTTAAAAATTTTTTAGATACACTTAAAAAATTTTTCTTTAAAACAACCTTTAAAATTATTATTGCAGTTAGACTTACGTTTAAGAATATTCAGACTCTGTTGCTTTCTGCATCACGTGACGGACGCTTCTCGCGACGGACGCTTCTAGTTTAAATTTTAAAATCATTTGTTTCTGATGAAAGGCCGAGGCCGGTCTGAAATATCAAATACTTATATATATATAATAATAGAAATAAATAAATACTGTAAAAAAATACATTTTAACTTACAACTTTATATATATATATATATATATATATATATATATATATATATACATTTGTGCGTGTGTGTGTGTGTATGTGTGTAATGTACTCTTCCGTCGCTTTCGGCGTATGAGGTTCAAACAAGTCAGATTTTAGAACCAACAGCCAAGGTACCCCGCATATCATTGATTATACTAATGAATGCTTGTGCAATACCACCTACGCTTTTTGGAAAAGATGAATGCACAGACTTGTGCACAGTATGTTCCACGGTCCCCAAAATACTCTCTGCAGGTCCTGAATTCAAAATTGTCTTTCACCGAACTCAGTCTGTCTTGTCTTATTTACCTATATTTGGGGAGGTAGAAAAAATGAATTCGTACCTTTTCCCAAGTATATAAAGATGTTCATAAAACGTAAAATAAAGGGGTAAATGTTCGTTTTTAGGTGCCGACGGCTTTTCCCCCTTCAAATTTATCCAAAATAGCATTATTTCTGTGCAAATGTATATGCTGAACTCAAATCAAGAACTAGTTATTGAAGAAATATCCCTTTTTTTGCCTTGAAAGTCCATAAAAAACGAACTATATCTCGCACTTTTTCTCTCTCGTAAATCCAACTAAGTCATGTAATTAACTGCAGAATGACGTTTTACGTAGGCAGAAATTTTTGCCAAATTTTGGCCGATTTTCTTCCTTTACTGAAACTTACGGCGACGTACTTCCTGTTATGAGAGTAACAAGCGTAGAAATACAATAGCGCATTACTTTAATTTCCGGAAGTACATCGCCGGTAGTATCAGTAAATAAAAAAATATGGACCAAAACTTTGCCAAAATTCGTTCAAATGCGCAGTACGTCATTCTGCATTTAATTACACGACTTCGTGAGAGTTATGGGAGAGAAAAAGTACAAGATATAGTTCGTTTTTTTATGGGCATTTAGATAATAAAAAAAGGTAAGTTTCTTCAATAACTATTCAGTTGATTTGAGTTAAGCATATACATTTGCACAGAGATAATGCTATTTTGGATAAATTTGAAGGGGAAAAGCGTCGGGACTTACAAAGAAAATTTACCAATAAAGGATATAAAAAAAAGCACAACACGAAGATATAAAATCATTAGACCTAATATAATAAATTGGAAAGATAAAATAGAATAAATTAAAATTAAAATTAAATTAGATTAAATTAAATTTCTCTTAGATGTTTCCATTGGTTCTCTCTTTTTTTTTTCTCTCTCTACATTTTGTCACTTTTTTCCTTTTTATTTTACTCTCAACTTTCTAATTCTTCTGTATTTTTCCTTTTCCCCTTTCTTTTCCTTTTCTTTATAAAAGTGCAATTCATTTTTTCTTAAATGCTAAAAGATTTCAGCTCAAACACCGCAACCGATGTCAATATCTGTCTGCAATTCACTTCCGGCCAAAATTTAAAATTTCTCTCTCTTAGCCATTTCCATTGGCTCTTCCCTCTTTATATTTTCTCACTAATTTTCCTCTTCACTTTCTATTTCTTCTATATCTTTCTCTTTCCTCTTTCTTTTCTTTTTCTTGATTTCTCACCTTATTTTCTAATCTTTCCTTCCTTCTTTCTTTCCCTTTTTAATATATTTTACCTCGTACGGAAAAAAAAAATGAAAAAGTAAAGGGAACTGTTCTTCTTCAAAGATTCTTTTTAATAAAACGTTTATTACCATCATTGTTAACTGCCTGATGATACATCGCTCTTTCAATGTCAAAACAAAATTTACATTTTGTAGTAGTTCCAATTTTTCCACAAGTTCTAACGCAATAATTAATAATACATATTCATTGTCCTATTTTTATATTGAGCACTGTTTTCAATTAATGCTTTAAACGTTGTAATTATTTTCTTCGTTTAGATAGATAGATAGATAGATAGATAGATAGATAGATAAGAAAACCCTGAGATAGAGAGCTAGCGAGATATATAAATAGATATGAACAGAGTGAGGTAGTGTTAACTAGTGTTAACTAGTGTTTCAATAATTTTAGGGAGATTTAAGGAATTCTGATCAGCGTTGTTGGCACTAATCTGAAGTTGAACACCGTGCTAAAATTGTCAAAAAACTTAATTCACTATACAATGGTACGATCACTCTTCCAAAAAAATTAGATCAATTTAATTCTATCGAAACAACTAAAAAGTGCCGCGCACGAACTACGCAACCACCCTCACATAACTGTAAAAAAAGCTGACAAGGCTAACATCTTTGTTGTACTTAACAAATCAGATTACAATGCAAAACTCAACCACATACTTCATGACCACACAAAATTTAAAAAAATCAACAAAAACCCGACACACCAACTAAAATCTAAACTTAATAAACTCATTAGTGCCAACAACGCTGATCAGAATTCCTTAAAACTCCCTAAAATTATTGGTGACTATAAACCTGGTTACATATACGGAACCATAAAAACTCATAAACCTAACTATCCTCTCCGCCCTATCATATCCCAAATTCCTACTTCTGTATACCAGTTAACTAAACATATTAACCACCTTATCACACCCTACCTTCCGAGTAAATACAGCATAAAGTCAACCCTAGAGGCAATCCAAATCCTCAAGAGTGAAAAACCTAACAATGAAATCATAGCTTCACTTGATGTGGAAAACCATTTTACTAATGTACCCGTCAGTGAAACTATTGATATAATTATAAGAAATGTTTACAGTAATCCTTCATTACCCCCACTCAAAATTAATCCCAACATCCTAAGAAAAATTCTACTAGCTCGTACTACTGAAGTGCCTTTTGTTGATCCAAACAACACTATATATATACAACGTGACGGAGTCTCCATGGGTTCAGTGCTTGGTCCGACTTTTAGTAATTTCTACATGTCTAACCTTGAAAATACTACCTTTGCAAAATTTACAAAACCATCAATATATCTACGATATGTTGATGATATCCTACTATTAATTAAAAATACCGATGAAATCTTACAACTTCAAAAACAGTTTCAAAATAACTCAGTTTTAAAATTCACTTATGAACTTAGCAAAGATAACAAAAATTCCTTTTCTTGATATATTAATTAACACTGACAACAATAAATTTACTATCTGACCGTATCAAAAACCCACTAATAAAAATCCCTCCACACTCAATTATATTAGTGAATGCCACTACTATTACAAAATAGCCATTATAAAAAATCTATAATATCGTGCAAAAGTCAATTCATCTACAAATCAGATCTTCCACAGTGAACTAAAAAACATAAAACAGACACTCATCAATAATAATTTTCCCAACTACATAGTTGATGAAAAAAAAAGCTTAACATGGAAAAAACAACACATGATACTAACCCAACCAATCCTAAACATATCACTCTCTTATACCGTAGCCAGATGCACTCCAACTACCAACTAGATGAAAACATCCTAAAAAAACTCATAAATACTAATATTTCTCCGACAGACTCTAACAAAAGAATTAAGTTTATTATATATTACACTAAATCCACTACATCTAATTCATTCGTCCGCAACGACTCCTCCCCCACCGTTAGTGATTTGCAAAAAAACAATGTAGTATATGAATTCATATGTCCATTTAGAGAATGTATCTCTAACAACCTCAATAATATCTACATTGGCCACACCACAAATTCGCTCTCACGGCGTCTGACGTTGCACTTAAATGAAAATTCAAATATATTCCGTCATTTAGAACAACACGGTTATCAACGCACACTTCTGAGAAAAACGCTTGTTGATAACACGTACATACTCAAACAAGAAAATAATAAGCAGAAACTAAAAATCCTCGAAGCAATCTACATAAAACAATTTAAACCTGGTTTGAATGCAATCAATTTTGATATTTCCAAAAACGTACTCAAATGTCTGTAATCAGACCAGGGACCACAACACCACTATTTTGTCACTGTCTTCGACCATCCGCCACGGTAGGGATGGACTTATATTTTCAATTCAATTCTCCTTATTGTTAATAACTTAAATGTTCTATGTTTACTGTGTGTTAATATTTACTCTTTGATAATGGCTTATGTGAGCCGAAAGCTTAGACCCGATAAAAAAATCAACAATTATTGTGATTTTTTGTTGTCTTTCAACGACATCACCATCAAGTATATCAGACGGTATGAACGGATCCTACACAAAATTAATAGACAAAACTTGTCTATATTATTCAATGAAACCTGCATTAATGAAAAAATGCTGCCAAAATACACACAATATATATATATATATATATATATATATATATATATATATATATATATATATATTCACTAACTATTTAAAAGAGGTCTTCCATTCCTTTCAACACCACCTGATGAGACATTGGAAGTCCAATGTCGAAACAAAATGTACAATTTGTAGTGGTTATATATAAAAAAAAAAACACAAGCCGGAATTCTACCGAAAATTACCCACTAGAATAATAAACAATAATAAACCCTACAAAATCAGAAATTGGTAGAATTTGTAAGGCCGAGGCCGGTCTGAAATAATACTTTTTAACTTACAACTTTATATATATATATATATATGCACACATTTGTGCGTGTGTGTGTGTATGTGTGTGCGTGTGTAATTTACTCTTCCGTCGCTTTCGGCGTATGAGGTTCAAACAAGTCGGATTTTAGAACCAACAGCCAAGGTACCCCGCATATCATTGATTATACTAATGAATGCTTGTGCAATACCACCTCTAGACTTGAAGAGATTAAGATTGTAGTATTCGGGGAAGCATTCTCTCGGGAGTTTGTTCTATATGCTAGCGGCTCTTGAGATGAAATTGTCTGAATGAAAACATTTTTTCTTACTAATCGAATACGAACGGAAGTAAGATGGTTCACCACAGGGTATATGGCATGGCGGATCTTAGATGTAAATATCTGAACTGATGAAACTAAAGAATATAGTGCGCCAGAACATTTTCCATGGATATAGGAATAGATTAGTAAGATAATTTCAATGTTGCATCTGTACGAAAGAGTTAATCAACAAATAAGGAAAGAAATCTAACTCATGGCATGGAGGTGTACAATGAATGTAAGAAAATGGTTCGAGAACCTTGTCGAAAAAAATAATGCCAATTTCCTACAATTTGACATCGTGCCTTTTTACCCATCGATATCTGAGGCTCTTTTCAATCTTGCTTTGGAATTCGCGGAACTCTATTCGGACATCTCAAAGAATGAAATCAAAATAATTTTGAAGTTAGAAAATCAGTTCTCATCCACAACAACGAACAGTGGACAATAAATTCAACGGATAATTTTGATTTATCTCTGGGAGCCCTGGATTCTGCAGAATCTTCGAATCTAGTAGGACTATTCTTATTTTACAACCTCACAGCGTATAAAGAAATTGAAACCAACAATATAGGACTCAATAGAGATGACGGACTCATGATAATAAATAAATATACGGGAGGTAAGGTCGATAAAACTAGAAATTTATTTCATAAAGTCTTTAAATATTTTGGTTTTAACGTAGTAATTAACTCTAATATCAAGCAAGTTGACTTCCTGGACATAATATTAGATTTAGTATCGAACACTTTCCAACCTTATATGAAAATTAATGCGAACCCAACCTATATAAACCCCAATTTAATCACCCACCATCCATTATCAAGCATAGCCCATCATCAGTCGAACGCTGCATTATCACACACTCCTCAAATAAAGAAATATTTGATAAACACAAAGTAATTTACTATAAAATTTTCAAAGACAGCGTATATCATTCATCCAAAATTAACTTTATCGAAAAATTCAAGAGCTGAAAGAGTAAAAATAGCAACAGGAAAATCATATGGTATAACCCTGCTTTTAATCAGTTAAAAGTTTAAACTGGGACATAAATTATTTAAACTAATAGAGAAGTATTTTCCAAAAACTAACCCTCTAAGCAAAATATTCAATAGAAATACAATGAAACTAAGCTATAGCTGCTCCAACAATCTAGAAAAAATAATTAAATTACATAAGAGTAAAATATTAAAAGCACACAACAAAAATAACTCCAACACTAATACCAGTCTGCCACATAATAACAAACTTTGTAACTGTAGAAACCCAACTCAATGTCCCATTCCTAATAAATGTTTAACGAAATCCCTAGTAGATATCTGTTCCATTTCATCCATGGAGAATCCCAAAGATGAAAAAATGTATATCGGAAACACCATGAACGTATTTAAAGGCGCTTTTACAATCACCTCTCATCCTTCAATAACAAAGAAAAACAAAACATGACGTCTCTTTCCAAACACTTTTGGAAGTTAAAAAACGAAAATAAATCAACTAAAGTTAAATGGAAAATTACCAAACAAGCAAGAACCGCTAAATCAATAAAGGAACCATGTTTCCTTTGTCTTCAAGAAAAATTGAAATCATTAAATACATAAATAGCGACAAGCAGAGGCAGGAAACCA